>CAJVRC010000887.1:224628-397595 GCA_911456345.1 Penicillium egyptiacum
AATAAGGGATCTATCTCTTCCAATGTCGACATGCATATCATGTGATGAACCCCTCTCGGATCGGCCACGACGTGGGGTCGATCTGCCAAGACTGCCTGGCATGGTATTCTCTTTGTAAAGATCTTTATCCGTTACATACACCGATGATATCTATAACTTCGATAAGACCGGTTTCGCGATAGGATTAACGGTAACCGCGAAGGTTATAACGAGGAGTGAATACTACGGTCGGCGAGCACTTTTATAACCTGGAAATCGCGAGTGTGTGACGGTAATCGAGTCTACGAACGCTTCGGGGTAGGCGCTCCCCTATGCGTGATTTTTAAAGGTAAAGTCTTTATTAAATCCTGGTTCGACGGCCTCCCTAACGATTGGCATTTCGAAGTTAGTCCGAACGGTTAGACCTCCGATGAAATTGGACTTCGGTGGCTCGAAAAGCTCTTTATTCCTACTACTTCTTTGCGTACGAAGGGGGGGGTTATCGGCTTTTGATACTCGACAGCCACGGAAGTCATTTAACACCTAAATTTGACGAAATTTGTGAGAGAAATAAGGTAATACCAATTTATATGCCGGCGCATTTATCTCATCTTTTACAACCTCTCGATATCGGCTGTTTTACGGTCTTAAAACGGTCGTATAGTCGGCTAGTTAAATCAAAAATGCGGGTCGGGATAAATCATATTGATAAACTTGATTTCCTTCGAAGCATACCCCCTCGCACGAATTGAAGCTTTTAAATCGGAGGCTATTAAAAATAGCTTCGGAGCAGCCGGTTTAGTCCCTTTTTCACCGGAGAGAGTGATTTCAAAGCTTGATATTTGGCTTCGAACCCCGACCCCCCCCCTTAGCAGGGGTAGTGAATCAAGCCGGAATTTCACCCCAAAAACCCCTACTACAGAGAAAGAACTACGTCGACAGGCTTCATCAATCAAAGCTTTACTTCGTACAAGATCTCGAAGCCCACCTAGCCCGTCAGGTCGTGCATTCAACCAGCTTGTGAAAGGCTTCCGTGTTACAATGCAAGGTGCTATCTTACTCGCCAAAGAAAACCAGGAATTACGCGCCGCCAACCAGAAGCAAAAGCAAAAGCGTACCAGATCCCGAAGGCAGATACCTGCCGAAGAGGGCCTCTCAGTTCAAGAAGCATCTGCATTGATTATGCAGCCGGTGGAAGCAATAGAAGCACCCATACCCCAGCCACGAAGAAGGCCTTCGCCACCTTTACAGCCAAGAACTAGGGCTTTGCCAACATGCGGGCTATGTAAAAATCAGGGTCATAGGAGAGATGCATGTCCAGATAGATGATGATTTTAGTTTATTTAATTTAATGGCATTTTGGTTGAGATAAATGCATTTAAAATTGGTAGGTTGGGTTGGGTGGCCCCACTCGCTGGTGGATTACGTTAGTTACAATACGGGCCTTATTCTTGCCTAATATATAAGGCAACACAACATCAGGTTACGTAATCCGGGAGATCACGGGGATACGCTAAAGACGGCTTTAGACCTCATCGCACCACTTTTGACCTCCACCACCGAAAGAACTCCTTAACGTCGCCCACCATGTTCCCTCAGCGCAATCTTGGTCGACTGTCCCAGCGTGCTACGCAGCAAATGCGTTCCGCTCCGGTCCGCTCCACCATCCAGCGCCGTTTCAACAGCGCCGAAGCCAAGCCTTCTTGGATCGTCGACAACGAATTCAACCGCGAGAGAGCTGCCGTCAAGCACCATGCTGCCTCTACCAGTGGTATGTACCACCATAATTGAACTCAATTGATTGTGCCTCGTGCCCATTGGCCGTAGACAATATCCTTACTAACCCGATTATTTTACAGACCTCTGGCGCAAGCTGTCCATCTTGTACGTTTCCAATCAAGGTCAATCCTTGATTTGATGTCCTCACCGATAAAGGAAAAATCTAATCACTTCATAGTGCCGTTATCCCCTGCCTGATTGGTGGCGGTCTCAATGCCTACAATCTCTGGTCCGAGCACTGGGAGCACTGGGAGCACATGCCCCCGCTCGAGGAACGCACCGAGTACCCTTACCAGAACATTCGTGTGAAGAACTTCCCTTGGGGAGACGGTGATAAGGTATGTGAATCCAACTATGCAACGCGCTGAAAAACCGAGCTAATTTATGTTTGGAATAGACCATCTTGTGAGTTCTGACTTGCCCGACCCAACCACATACTATATCTCGTTTTGCGGAACAGCTAGCTTCTGCAATCTTGCATCTGATGATCTGCTTTCAAGCGGATTGCATGCCATTCTCTCATCACCATATCCCCTTCTGAGACCCCAGGACTGACTCATCATCTACAGCTGGAACTCCGACGTCAACTACCACAACAAGGACAAGGCCACCTAAATTAGGTCGTTCACAATCTTCCCATATACTTGAGACTCGCCTACGCCCGCGAGTGACATCATTGAGTGTGTGTCTAGGGCTGGCTTTTCCATGTACATATACCACACTGTCGTTCTAGGGTGGAGACACAGTCAGATGCTTGGGGAGCTGAAGGTCCAGTTGACGGAATGATGCGAAGCTTACTATCCATATGTACTAGTCAACATTCATTCTTGCCGCTATTTATTTTGTCTCTTTTGAAGGATTCTACTTGTCCCGGAACGTATGCTTCCAAGGTTGCATCGGCTGATGATCGTAATCGCCCATGCTGCTAAGTAGGCGAAACAAGAAAGGATTCACGTACAGAATAAAAATATATTGTCTCTTTGTGAATAGACCACATCAGTCGAGTTGGTCTACAGCTAATGATAGGAATGGTAGTAGTCGAGACTTCTCAAAGTCGATTTGCTTACCTCGCTGGGATGTAGATCTATAAAGCTTGAGAGGTTTTGATATACATAGGTAGAAATATAATTGAAAAGCGAAATTGATCGCCACGCCGAACATAATCTATATATGTTTAAAAGTAACCTCGACTCCGCAAAGGCAAATGTCCAGGTATATAAGTAGATAATAACACTACACGAACAAAGAGCTATTTGGAGCGAGGAGTTCCAGCCCAGACTCACCCTCGAGGAGAGGGAAGAGGCGACGAATCCGATCCTCCAGAATGGCATCTTCAGCCTCCCAACGTCGACAATCAAGATGTTTCGCCTCTACGCGGCGCTCGCCGCCGAACCAAGCACTCTTAGCCTGATCTCTGCTCTCCTGCTCCTCTCGTCGAGCACGGGTAACAAGAGAAGAGACCATGGTTTTCCAATTCTCCAGCCCGACCTTCAGGCACTGTGCGCAGCGGGTTCGGGCAGTACGGTCGGCTGAATTGCCGAGGTCGAGCATCGTGGACTCGGCCATGTCTACTGCATCGCGCGTCCAGGCAAGGCCGGACTCCTTCGACGAGGAGGCGTACAATATCTCGCCGATGTAGGTCATCAATCCTGCTTCTTCGCAGGCGGATGCCGCGGTGCGGCGTGGGGGTTCGTTGCCTGATGGGAGGGGTGCTGGGTACTCCACGGGAATGAGGACATTTTTGAGCGATTTGAAGAGAGAAGCGAATGGGTCTTTGGTGGATTTAGGTAGAGTCGGGAGAGAGGGCATTATATCAGAGTCTGATGATAGAGGGAGGCTGCGTCGGGCTTTGAGAACAGATGTGAAGAGGGACAAAGCTGTTGGAAGGTCGGCTTGACGAGCGTTGTGGACAGCGAGGGCCGTGGAGACACGGAGAATGTTCTCTGAAGGTAGGTCCCTGCTGTTATTCTTCAAGAGGCCGTTCTTCAAATCCACAATCTTACTAGCATCTCCATCCAGCCCACTGACAGCAATGTCCAAGGCCCACTTATACATCTCACCCGCCGTATGGCCCAAGCCTTTGAAATCAAGCCAATCAGCATAGGCCAAGGCAGCATCAAGTTTCTGTCTTGTGTCAAAGCCCTTTGTGGTCAAAACCTTCATGTAGAAGCGCTCCGGAGACGGAGACGCCTGCTCACAGTCCTCTTCCCGTGGGACCTTCTTTTGGCCAGCGGGCATGGGCTTTGGTCGAGGATTTGAGGGTCCAACAACATATCCCGCAGGCGCAGATATCTTCTGCTTGCGATCTGTCAACCAGCCGTCCAGGTTCTCAGCAGCCTTGGCAGCACCCATTAGGGCCTGGAAATATCCGCGGCGCCAAGGCTCACTCTTTGCGGAGACATCGAACCCAGTGCGGCCAACACCTTCGACCAGAAATCCAACCTCATCTTGTTCCACGAGACCTTTGCCTTCTCCCTCTAAGTCCTCCAGACGCTCCAGCAGCTCACGAAGATATCCAGCGACCATGGGCCAATTCGTCATCAGCTTGCCGATCTGCTCAGGATTCTGCAGTGCTTGCGCGGATCGCAGACACCAGCGGCTTTTCCAGGACCATTCTGGTGGAGTGGGCCATGAATGCTCGATGTCTTCTTGATAGATGCCAAGCTGTATCGCGGAGAACAAGACAAGGATGGCAGACACCGATAGGCCAATCTTAACTCCTCGTGATACCCTTTGCTTGTAATGCTCGCGGCTTTCGGTGGATATCAAGCGACCAAAATGCTGGCGGAGATGGATTGATAGCGGTGGGAGTGGACGGGTCGGCGCAAGAGGTGATAGGAAGGGCAGTTGAGGGCGACCCGGCGCCGGAGAAAGAAGAAGTAGGCGTGTGCGATTGGTGAATGGCCGGAGATGTAGGTTAGGACCGGAGATCCGAGGTAGATGACTCGGTCGGATATCACTCGGTATTCGACCGATGGCGCTTCGAGGAGGCAACATGATTGAGTTGCCGAACAGGTTGCAGACTAATGAAGCCTTACCAAGCCTTACCATATACATACTGATTTGATGGATGTTTGTCTTGTTTGTCTGTCACGTGCCTGTTGATATAGATGATATGGTCCCTAACGGATGTTAGGGCCTAATATATATACCGCTACAATACGAACAGACGTTCTGTTCGTTCTTGTGATCTTTTGGCCTAGTTAGCAGTTAATTGCTCTTATATAGTCACACAGGTGGAGCGGCCTGAGTTCCCTTGGGATTACAACGAAATACTCCAGCGCCTGGGCATTACACTCAAGGAAAACTATAACTAGTTCGACTTGGACCCATGCCTCGGATATGTCGACTGAACTTGGTTTTAAATAGGCATACATCCCAACTGATAATAGTATTGGAATTCCGTAGGCCCTTGACAGGAACCTATCAGCTTGGAATGCTAAGATTTACACGGTCTTTAAACCGAATATCAAGCCCATAGCGTTGCACTAGTAACTTACTCATGACGAAAGCCATGCTTTGCCTTGGTAACTTATTGACGCCTGTTAAATTGTCCAAGCACCGGAGTCAAGGATCAGTCTCTAAGCTTACGCTTTCTGAGGGTTTCAGTTCACAAGATAGTGTGCTGCTGAGCCCTTTCTCTATAGCTTGCCGAAAGTATGGGGGAAGCACTTAGGCGATTCCATCCACTAGAATTATAACCCAATGTGCACCCTCTCTGAATTTAGCTGCACGCGGCCAAACTCAGCTACGAGGATGTTATCCTATCCTTGAATGCGAACTTTTACCTCTGTCCTTCACAACCGGCATGTAAGGTGCAGCTGCCTGGCCGGACTGTACATGATTCGGACCCAAGCAGACTGGAAGCACGCTATTCCGAGATATTGGCGTCGCCGGTTTTACCATGACGCATATATATTCCAACATTAACGTCAGTCTCAGCCTCGGCAAGTATATAAAAGCCGACGCCAAGAGATAACAATTAAGATGGTGGGGCTAATCCACATTCGGGGCCTGAGGCTGCCAGGTACTTGCCCAGATGGCTTTCCATTTGGCTTCGGCGTTATTTCCTTTTTCCTTTTCTATTATATCCCTAGCATACTTCTCCTTTCCCACCTCTTTTCTTTACTTGCCTTGTTTCCTTCGTTGACACACTTAAAACACTTCACATTTCAGGGCTGATTCTTTAACACTAACATTCGTGTTTCATTATTTCATCTCTTCTACCTTCTTTTCAAGCTTTCAACGCAGTGAAGCATCATAATGCACGTAAAGAATTCCTGCGAGATCTCGCAGATGTGGCAGTTCCTGGCCGATTCCACTTTATCTCCGATATCAGAACAGGGGAGTACGATGGATCAATTTCCTTCGCATTCGTAGCACCCGGGGCAAGCCTCACCCTTGATCTTCAGGCTGTAGTGTCAGGTATAAACCATTCCTAACTGACAGTGTCTTCCAAGGCTCTAGCCTTTTGCTGACGTATAAACAGGCTCTCACGATTATCTAAATGACCATGGCTTTTTGGCCTTCTCGTCATCCGAGAACTGTCCTAAGAGAGTTACCTCCTCCCTGGAAAACGCAGTGCCCTCTTTCATAGGCTTAACCATCCATACATTATTAAGCACTATTGAGAATATTATCACCAGCTCTATGGTTGATCCTGATTCGGCATCTAGTCACGTAGAGGACCTAGGCACTTGTGACTCCAACGACGAGGAGTCAGCTGCTAGTGACACTGAGCCTGACTGGGAGTCTGACGATGAGAACAAAGTATTTATATCGACTCAAGGTGAGACTCAATTACGGGAGAAGATTCGCCGTGATCTTCGTGCGGTCAAGAACGCTGGATTCAAAGTGGGATACCTAGGGTCAAAACATGGTACTATCATTGTGACAGTTTCTTGCCGCATTTCCAAGCTTGCAATTTCCGAGGAAGCTATAGATGCTTGGGGCATTGAGCGCTCGGAGTATTTGGTTTTGCTAATCCGTTATCGACCGACTTACCTTGATCTCCAAACAAGTATCGATAAAGCAGGTGATCCAAAGAATACACCGGTTCAGACGTATGTTGGCCTCTGTAATTCATAGAAGCCATTATTAGAGCAAGCTATGGAAGCCATACACGGGCCGCAAGATCAATAGATAAAAGACGAGAGTACAACTTCGGACAAAACGATGTGTGGTCCTGTTCTCAGGCCGTTATTCATTGGAAGGTCGCTCAATCTACTTCTCAGAGAGCGACTGCTTGGGATCATCGTTCTTCGACTAAAACATAGATTTTCATGGTTTTCATGGACAGGGGCTGAACTCTTCTTCCAGACCAACCAAGCCAGGGTTTACGGCAGCTCTGAGATCTCTTCTGAGGAGCACTATCAGCCGGACTACTGGGCCACTTCGACGCCAGCAATCCTTGTGGCTGACCATGTGGCTGAACTAAATCGCAATATCCCCACTATATCTTTTCCTCTTCTTGCTATGCAGTTTACCCTGCGGCATTTTGTCAAGTGCACAGAATTCTGCCTTGTTTGTCACTGTAAGATTGGATAATTTCGAGTCGCTGAAGCCATGTCTGCTCCAACGCGTTGTGCCTGTATCAATACATGGCGCTGGGCTTGGGCCCAAGCCTTGAATATGAGATCCGGTCCTAACCCTTTGTCGTTGACTTCCTGACCAGCCTGGCATACGCGCGGGCTTCAGCGGGGCTGCTTGACGACTTCCCGGCTGGTCTTCGGCTGCGCGTCCCGAGTAGTTGCTGCCTTAGGAAAATCCAGATTCTATTACATATTATACTGGGGAATTTAATGTAACCAATCTTGAGATTTGATTAAACCAGGCGACTCCAGTCAAAGTCGGTGATTGGATTGTCATCATTGTTACGGCTAAAGATACAAAAGAATGGCACTGTCACGTTGAACACATCGGTGAGACCTCGAACCATATTCTCATCTCACCTCCAATTAGCAAAGGCCATCAATTGCAGCGAGAACAACTAGGTGTGGAGGCCCGGCACGTGAGATTCGTTGTCTACGACACCAATCTAGACGATTTGGCACCCGCATAAAAACAGCGGATGATTTCTTGTCTATTGGGCATACTTCCTGGTATCGGTGAGATGAAGGCCTTCATCGAAAGCTATGAAATGGGCAACCTTCTTTCATCATGGAGGGCTGTCATATCTCCGGCCGGATTGGACCTTTTACGCTGGGTTGTTTCCTCAAATCGATCTTTCATCAAGCAAGATGACGATAAGCAGCATAAGGTAGTTGGAATGAGCGATTACATCCAATTCAGACTTGTTCAAGGTGCTGCCGACAAAGAGCAGCGCTTTATCAACGCGGTCAACTCCAATTACTTGGCCCAGAATCCCAAACATCCTACGATATTCGCTTGGCATGGCAGCTCTGTGAATAATTGGCACAGTATTCTACGTGAGGGGATTCATTTCAAGAAAATTTCCCATGGCCGCGCCTGTGGTGATGGCGTTTACATGTCGAACCACTTCAATACCTCGTTGGGATACACTGGTACAATGGGATACGCTGGTACAGCACACTCCCTTCCCATGGTGTCTAAGAGTCGACTGAAGCTCTTGACGGTGATGTCTCTGAATGAGGTCGTCAATGCTCCCAAGAAGCTTGTGAGCCACAGCCCACACTATGTCGTGCAACACTTGGATTGGATCCAACCAAGGTATCTTTTCCTCAGCTCTGCGACTTCAACGCACGTGCTACGTACGGGAGTATGTCAAAGAGTGCGAAATCCCAGTCATCATCTTACGAACATGATGAAAGCCGTATGTACAAACAAGATCAGCGCTATCTGGCTTTGGGCCCAAGCGGAAAGTAGATCAAAATTCCCATCTCATATTTACCGGCTCACGGGGGAAATTGCTTGCTAGAGAAACAGGGGTTGGAGACCTTGCGCCGTCACCCAAGAGACGCAGATATTCAGTTGAAAATACTGAACAGCATGGCGACGATGACGACGATGACAATATTAGCATTGAAACAACCGTGGAGGATCTCAGCATCCTTTTATCCGACGATGAAACGTTTGAAACTTCCCCAGGTCCCAGCGTGCAAGAAGGAGCCGTTCCAACAACCGCCCCAGAAAATGACCTCAAGACTGACTTTCGACCCGGAACCCTACAGGACAGTTCTTTGCCTACACTTTCTCCGCCCCATTTTGCGACGAGCTCAGCCACACAAATCCTGCAGCAACATCTGCAAGCTACCATCAAAATCCAGGAGCGAGTGCCACTCCACGAGCTTGGATGGTACGTCGACCCCAGCTTGATTACAACAGTCTACCAATGGATTGTGGAGCTACATACGTTTGATCCCTCCCTCCCACTAGCAAAGGACCTCAGAGCGATCAAGCAAAAGAGAATCGTCTTGGAGCTCCGCTTTCCCCCACAATTTCCCATGGATCCACCTCTTGTACGGGTCATCCGTCCTCGTTTTGTCGAGTTCAATGCTGGAGGCGGCGGACATGTTACCACAGGTGGCTCTATGTGCATGGAACTGCTTACACACTCGGGCTGGCTACCGACGGCTTCGATTGAAAGTGTGTTGTTGCAGGTTCGCATGGCTATGACCGACAAAGACCCCAGACCCGCGCGTCTGAATCGAGATCGCGCAAATATGGACTATTCGGTAGGCGAGGCGGTGGAAGCCTACAAGAAGAGTTGCAGTGGCGCATGGATGGCAGATCTCGAAGGATATCCAGAAACTTGCTTGGTGACTTCTTTCTTTTTCTCTCGGAAGAAAAATTTGTACAGAGTTGACTCTTGCTTTGAACTTGTCAAGTCCCCTTTGCTGATTGACCACATTCGTCATATGGAGACAATAATTACTTGCTACTAGTACCCTCTTCTCTCATCTCCATACGTATGTTGTACCTCGTAGGTTAGTACCTAGCATCCCTAAAGATAATCGCCTGTCGTACCAAGGTATAAAGGGAAGCACGAGTCAACCGAGTGGATTCGAAGAAAAAGTTCCAATTGAAGAATATAACTATGTGAATCCTACAACATTATGCACGATAATCCATGGTCCTAAAAAGCCATACGCCTATTCACAAATATAAAAGAACAAACTCCTACGAAAAGGGCAATAAAAACCAATGCCATTCATTGTACATCACTTGGGCCAAAAAAATGCAACCTCACATGTGGTTCATGTAGACTCAGATGGACCAGCCTGTGGGATCGGATCTGGGAGCTTCTCAAGTTCGTTATTGGCTTCCTTAGCTCCGCTAGATTCTTGCGGCTCCGGTTCGGCGGCGACACTTTGGGTTGCTGCTTCTGTCCTTTCGTCCGTAGCAGTAGCTGTAGTGGACTCCGCTGAAGTGGGCTTGGGCTGTGTATCCTCTGCGATCGGCGGTGCTTGAGACAAGTCTGGGTTCGCGGGAGACTGGGAATCTAGCCCTTGGCTTTGTTCCGGTGCCGGGGCATCTCCTATCTCGATATCTTTTGCTTCGTTTGAGTGTAGATTAGGCCCAGAAGCATCAGAGAGGTTTGGTTGTTCGCGCTCGATAGCTGTCGAGGGCTGTTCTGGATTGTCGGGATGGGAAATGGATTCGTTTGGAATCTGCTGAGGATCCCGAGTCTCCGCCAATGCATCGGTTGATGCGGCAGTCTGCTCGAGCTCTGGATGCTCAGGTGTCTGCAATTGGGTCGAAGGTCGTGCTACTTGGGGTTCGGAGGATGTTTCGTGGCTGACAGGCGGAAGGGCAGTCGCGCTTTCCTGGTAGCTTGGGAGAGCAGCTTCTTCCTTTGGTGTAAGGTCATCCGTCGGCTCTGCGGCTTCCCCTTCCCCTTGCACTTTGGAATCTGAGTTTTGGGCTTCGCCAACTGCAGCTGGAGGCTCGGTGGGTTCGCTTATCGTTGCGGCAATTCTGGCGGGAGAAGTGGGAGCCTTCCCATACTCCGAAACGACAGGCTTGCCACTTGAGTCAGCGAGCTCGGCCTTCTCTGAAGGGACATTGGAAGCCAGAGCGCCGAAATCCACCTCTGAGGTCTTTTCAGGCTGGTTTTGCTTCTCCTTTTCGGCTAATGTGGAAATCTCGGGAGCAGGAGGCTGGTTTTCAGGAACTGCATCTGACATGTGGACATCAACTGACTGCTCGGCAGGAGTTTCGAATGAAGTCTGATCCACAAACTCTGTGCCAGACAGAGGCTGCGGGGTATCAGGGGTCTTCGCATCCATCATGGAATCTTCACCCTCGTCGCTCTCATCGCCCTCGTCGCCGTCTTCATCGTCTTCGTCTTGACCAGCCTGGTCAATGGACTCCTGCTGGCCTTCTCTCTTGACGCCACCCTCCCCACTGCCAGTAGCAGGACAAACTCCATGTACTGTCGAGGCATCAGCTCCTTCGCCAGGCGCAAACATGACCTTCTTCTTCCGGCCCTTTCCAATGCCTCTGCCCTTTCGTTTAGGTGGAGGTGGACGTCGCTTTGGAGGTGTCATTACAGCTGCTGATCCAGCCTCCGCAACAACAACCCCCTCAGCATTGACGACGCCGACCCCCTCGACGACTGTTCCAGGTGCAGGCGCCTCAGGCTTCACAGGTACTTGGCTCTGTTCGGCAATCGTCTGTAAGTCGCCAGTGATCTCTCCCTCAATACGATGGCCCTCGGGCACCCACGCCTCGTAGATAGAGATGTTGCCTGTTTCAGGATCAACTTTCTTGAATTTCGTCCTCCTCATGGGCCCAGAAGCGGAATTTCCATCTATACCAGCAGTGACACCATAAAGAGATGAAAGACCAGGTCGCCTCTTTGCCAGGAACTCCACCTCCGCAGGCTCGAGGTGCTTGGGAAGCGTCATCCATTTGCGAGTCGTGAAGCTCCGATCGGCCATATGAGATGCCGAAGCCGGGTCTTCCGCATCTGCCACGCTCTTCTCCTCGTCATCGGCTGCTCGACTGCCTTGGCGGATATTGATACATCCGGCACGGGCTGCTCGAAGGAGTGCGCGACTGATTGGCGGCAAGAGCTGGCTGTCTCTTGGCATGGGGAGCTCTGGTAGCGTTGGTCCTCCGCCTGGGCCTTGAACGCCGAACTCCGAGTCATCAGGTTTGGGCGCTTGAGAAAAGGTGTGCTGCTGTCGGGACCAGCGACGGACGGGCAATCCCTCAAAGACATCGTGATCGATTTGGCCGGTTCGGGTGCGGTTTGGGGCGCCGTCGAGGTGTCGCCCTGAGCGCGAGGCTCTGAACTGTCGTGGATATTAGCCAGCTAATTCCAGCATTTCAGGATCTAGTATATTTGGAATGACCATGTGTCTAGGGCGACCAGGGCGGGGCCAGATAAGATAGATCACGACGGGGTCAAGTTGAAACGTACCGTGGAAGGCATGACAGATGCCCCTGTACTAATTCAAAGAGAACTGCGCACAATCAGGAAGCTTGTAATATCCTTGTTAGGACCTCCCGGGAAGGACTCTTTGGCGGGATGTGGTGGAGTGAGCGATGGTAGCGGAGCAGCGCAACTCCGTCGCGTTGCGTTGCGATGTTCAAGACCGTAAAGGGATATCACGTGATACTTATTGGACACCCATGCAATGTCCTGCTATAGCAGCCATCTATATCATGATAATATCCCTCAATGGATAGAAAGCAAAGCAGTTCAATTTATTGCAACGTATATTGTAATTCAGGAGTGGAATAGGGTGTTTCTGGCGCTTGATAAAAAATAGCTACAGCTGCAGCTGCATCGCTGGGTGCATAAATACAGAAAATGAGCAGATGTTTAATTAGTCCACCTTTGGCAAGTTATCGAAACAAACAAAATGGAATAGTTACAAGTTCCCAACCCTCAAGAATCAGTCCCAACTGCTACAGGTTAGTACAATGGAAAACAGGTGGGCATAGACCTTCAATTGAACCACTCACCCAGTGTCCTTCTGGCGAACAATGCCTCCATGGTTCCCCGTTTCCTTTCCCTTCAAAGATAACGTGAGTTTGAATGCTGGAGCAAGGCCCTAAATCAAGGTAGGACTTACTGTCTTCTGGCCTTCCACCACCAACTTATCCAATTGGTAGAACTGGCTGATGATGGTTTGTCTCTGTGGTTATATCAGTATAATTATTCCACTGGTTTTGACTCAATGATTCGTGGGGCAATGTTGCAAGGCGAGACCCGTCGACTTTCAATACGCGAGGTTGAAGATGGATCCCCTGTATCTGCCGATCGAGCTTCACCAAACAAGCCATGTAATGTCACTGACCTTCAGCAAGCGCAAGCTCTGAAGTCCCTCCTGGATCAGTTCCTGTACCCGGCGTTCCTCCGTGGTGTTTTGGTGCTCGCGGAACGAGTCCCTTGTCTTCCGACGAGCGTATTCACGGAAGTTGTAGTTGGAAAACTGTCCGGAATAGCGGAGAAGCGAGCGGAACTAATAAAAGAAGTAACACGACCGTTAGTCTAATGTATTAAGGATAAACGCGCGAGGTTGAAGCGCATATAAAGCCGAGATGACATACCAAAGATCGTGCCTGGAAGGCAGTCTCACGATTCAAGGACGCGGCAGACATGATGGCTCAGTTACGATAGGAGTATTGAGAGGATTCAGACGGTAATAAGAGTCAAAAGGCCGAAGGCGAATGTTGCGACACGGCTGCTTGGTCAACCCCAGGTTATTACTGAAGCCTTGGTCGCGCGGTCGACACGGCGCTGCTGCGGCAAGAACTTGTCCTAAGAACTGCCGGGTTAGAGCGATCGTCCGTATCGCAATGGTCGAGGTACTAGAATGTAGTCCACGTACGTTGGGCGCAATGACTCGTATCAAAAACGCAATCGGAGGTGGCGGTTCAATCTTGCAAGAATCAGAGATCTGGGGTAATAAAACCACACAGGAATCGATGATATTGATCTTCCGTATCACAGTCTCTTACGACGGAAGAGACACAGTGAGCTGAAGTATGCAAGAGAGGAGAAGAAGCGCAGAAGTGGGAAATTCTTTTGCGTTCGGAGACGAATGACGGAGTTACCGGGGCCGAGCTCCTTTGCTCCACGTTTCTTCTGGATACTATCTCAAGCTTGGGGATTCATCGGATTTCATCCAAGTCCTCGGCTTGACTTGGCAATATTTGTATTCTATATCTGCTCCATTGACATTTGGTTCTTTTTCTCCATGACTCAAATACCCACGCCACCAGCCTCGCGACCGGGCTCGGAGGCCCCCGAAGTGACGGTGAAGGCAGAGCCTTTAGAGGATTCGGTGCAGTCTTTGGATACACTTCTCGAGAAGTACTTGCACTTGCTTGATCGCCAGCAAAAACTACATTCAAGCCTGGCAGAACAACTGTCGTCGGTATGACTTTGTTACTCATGGTTCCCGAAATGCGCTGAGACCAAGTAGGGTTTCTTTGCTCTCGCCCAGGCCAATTTCTCCAGTCCTCCTGGGCGTCGTTATGGTGCTGATTATTACGACGAGCGCATGAAAGCAACGAGAAAGATGTAACTTCACCTGCTGCCATTGATTACTGGCCCTTGTTAACTCGCCGAACTTGACAGATCAATCCAATCCGAACAAAGCACGGAGAAATCCACGGACGATCCGCAAGAGAAACATGGCACTACTGCGCTACCTGGTTCTGAATACACATTCTCCGTCAAGACCACACCCAGTCATCCAACAGAAGAGGCCGGTGGGAACGACGAAACCAAAGCCTCTTCCCCGGTCCTAGGTGGACATCTTGAGGCCTCCGAGGAAACTAGCCTGGCCGAGACGGCTAGCTCGAAGCCCTCTGACACTACAGAAACACAACCCATCCCTGTCGAAAAACCAAAGTCAGTCTCTAAGAAGTTTCGTTCTGCCGATCCAATTCATTGGTATGGAATACTGGTTCCCCAGTCGCTGCGCAGGGCGCAAGACTCTTTCGCAAATGCGATAGACAATCAGGTGCCGGGTTTGGCTAGTACAACAGTTGAAATGCGAGCCCTGGAGCAGCAGATAGACCGATTGCGGGCTCGGCTGGAAATTGAATCCTCCGACGTAACTACTTTGTAGTCATCCGTGACCTTTTCCAACAATTGCACTTGATCAGCCATAAGGCCAAGTTGATGTTGACAAGTCGCACACAGCATTCTACTCCTGAGATCCCAAGGAGATCACCTTGCATGACCAGATGTGTTTAGAATTGGGAGTCGCAAATGCCTCGCATCTAAAAATGGATTTACAAACAACATACGGAGCAATATATCCACATGATCCACGAACTGTTCATAGAGCAGAAGCGCCCAGGCCAGCTTAGATAATAGCTATAATTGTAGTATACGGAGTCCAATACATATGAAGATTTAAAGGGGTCACAATATGGCTAGTACCAAGAAGGTTTACAGATGTTTCAGGCAATGCCTCTTTACTCTGAAGGGGGTACTCCGTACGGAGTACATAAGTACGATAGCCGAGTTGCATTCAAAGTCTTTTCTGCACATTTTTCACGGAGTACATACAATATGGGTATGAATTTATTCTCTAACATGTGCAATAACTGAACCATCTCATTCAAATTACTAAAAAGGGCGTTAATGTGAGACGTTAGCGTCCGGGGCCAACCACCCCACTGATATCGTTGAAATGTGATTTGTCAAGTAAATTTAGTAAATTTAGCCGGTCTCATGTTGAGTGACCTTTCATTCCCTTTTTTTCCTTTATACGAAGGTAATTGAAAAGCAACATGTCAGTGTAAGTGTAGATCCGATACTCATCAGAAGGGGGTTTAAAGTATGTACGGAGTACGGAATCATGGGAGAGTCGGATATAAAGTACATATGTAGAGAAGTACTTAGATTACAGGAGTCAATTCCAAGACATTAAAAGCCCTTGATGTTTAGCATTAATATACTTCCCGTTTGAGATGTGGACTACTATGTCAGGAACTTAGCCTTGTCAGGTTCGATGCCTCTTTTTCTCTCCTTTTTCCCAACTTCTGAGCTTGAGGCTCTCCCCTTTTGAATTCGTAAGTCTATCCAGGCCTGTCAAAGATTGGGGTTAACCTATCTAGCCTTGAACGCCAGTTTGATACCAGCGGTTCATTCCTGTCGTTTTTCCCAATCCGCTTTTGGTAGGTTATATTCCATGATCACTTGGATAGAGCTGGCCCTAACTATCATACACAGTGGCATTGAATGCCCTTCCATTCTTTTGCGATCTTGATCCTGTGGATCTTGCCTTTCTAGATCGTTTTCGTTGCTTTATCCACTTCCTACGATCCTGTAGACACTTGCTCAGTGGCCGGACCCCGTTTCTCTGGTTCAATTCCTTTCATCTTTTCATTCTTTCTCAACTTGACCAAGGTATCAAACAACCCTTCATTTCCATTCGTCAATATTCGAGAGACAAATCTCTCCTTTGGACCGCAGTACCACGCCGCACTTGATACCCTGCGAGCCTTAACTTCTCGAAACTACATAAGAGCATCGACTCCGGCGTTCCATTTAGCCATACTTCTTTCCACCAGGCGACCAATGAGTACAGAAGTACCAAACCCCGGGCCCTCTGGGCAGCCTGACAGGAAAGGATCCGTCAAGCGGGCCAGACAAATGCTGGATGCCGGCGTGCGTCCAGAACGAGCCTGCCCACCCCAGCAGATGAGACATCCGCCCGTCCCCAGGGATATTTCCCATCAAACACAATGGCCTCTTCCTGATTCGGGTCTCCCACCACAACCGATCAATCAACATCCTAGATATCTGGTTCCGCGGGGTCCTCCACCTCAGAGACCACCTCATCCGAGCGAACTCCCTTCGCCATCCATCTACTCAGAACGGGATAGCCGAGTTTCAGAAATGAGCTCGTATCCGAACCCAAGACCTCACCGGTCCTTCTCGCAACTTCAGCCGCCTCCGCTAGCGCATTCACGCCCGCCGATAAACGATGCCCCTGCGAGTCCCACCAGCACAATCGATATGACCACTCCTCGAATATCGATTGCAACAGAAGAGTTGTTCAGACAATCTGTGACTTCGTCGACGCCCTCTATTCCCGATGTGCCCCAATTTCCACCTACGTTTATGCTGCCCGAATCCGGTCATCCTCAGGATGACCCCGGGCACCGGACGGCAGGTCTTGTCGCACCACTTAATGCGCGAAAGCCTCCCCAGGCTCGTCGATCATCTGTCTCGCCCATTCCAGAAGAATTTGCCAACTCTCGCTTCACAAAATGCTCCGTCGCATCGAGCCGAGCCGTCCCCTCAAGTTGGGGATCCGGCCCCGCCGAATCGGAGATTCTGGGAGCATATCTAGACATGGATTCAGATGATGGCCAGCGCTCACCGGGCCTCCAAGAGGACGATACGAGGCTCGTCCGAAGCGCTAGTATTGGAAAGCGAGGAAAGCCGACGATGCGTACCATCCTCAAGTCTAACCCCGGTTCCGTTATAGATATGCCAGCATTTGCCCAGGAGGAACCCTCCAAGGGCACAGAAGTACGACCTATCGGGATAGGAGCTGCTGCAAGCCAGGTGCCCCATATACCAAGCCAATTAAGAAAGTCGTCTACTACAGCATCGAGTGAATCGCTGAATGTGGTGGACCCGGAAAAGCCACCCTTTCCCACGCAGTATGACTCGCCTTCCGATACACGACTCGAAAAGGAGCTCGAGGCCTTCGGACAGCTGCCTCACGCTGCACCAACAATGAGTGACAAAAGGCCTGGCGGTCGCAAGCCTCCTGCTCTGAATATGCATGCATTGCGGGATGCAGAGGCTCGTGGGAGCCTTTCCAGTCTATCTGATTTGATTCGGAGGGCGACAAAGCTGGCAACGAACCTAGATCATGGGAGAACCGCTAGTCGAGCTAATCTGGCTGGTGGTGATGAGGTGGGGTTCAGGAATGCGATGGGTGAGTCTCTCGGATCCGGATCACCATGTAGAATCCGGAAGTAGTACTAACTGGTGTGTGCTTAGGACATCGACCACGCAACTCCGGCTCTATATCTGACATGCTCGCCTCGTTTCCCCCGCCGGGTTTGGCCACACCCGAAGGTCGTGCATCACGAACATCATGGCCCATTTTCTTTGGACGCTCTAACTTGCGTAATGTTGAGCAGCTTAACTCCAGTGATGATGACCCAAATACTTCCGGACGCAGGAAGATGTGCTGCGGAATGCCTCGGAAGATCTTCGTGCTCATCTGTATTGCAATCTTCATTATTGTTATTCTCGCGATTCTTCTCCCCGTGTTCCTTATCGCCGTGCCCCGCGAGAAAGCGAACTCGTCCTGTGCTGAAAAGAACCCTTGTGAGAATGGAGGTATGAGCGTCTCGGCCGGCGATGAATGCTCATGCGTCTGTTCGAATGGTTATACCGGCTCACAATGCAATAGTGCGGGCGATAGTAGCTGCACCACCGGCCTAATAAGTAACGGATGGAATGCGACCATGGGCAGTGCACTCCTTCCTCTGTTCGAGGAATCCAAGACGAAATTCGACGTCACCCTCGACCAAGTCACAATCATGGCTCTCTTCAGCATGAACGATGTCTCCTGCAAGACCGAAAACGCGCTCGTGGCTTTCGACGATGTTACGAGTGACACGAGCAAGACCCGCCGATCTGTAGAGTTGATGGCCGACTCGATGCCATCTGAAGAGAATGGAAAGCACGGTGATTCTCCATCCGTCTCAACAACCGGCCCAACACCAGTCCTAGCTGTCCGTTCCGAGGCCACTATGAACGGTATCCTATACGACGACTCAAGCAAGTCAGCTACGATCACGTCGCCACCCACTCAAACCGAGTCCGCGACGACCACCTCGGCTACTAGTATCAGTTCTCAATCCGTTTCCGGGACAAAGGCGGCCACGTCCACTAGGACCAACGTCCCCGAGGATGTTGTTGGGTTTTCTCGGGTTGCGGTGTTGTATATTCTGCAGAAGACAGGCTCACTTGACACGGCTCTATCCTCCGAACAGGGTATCCAAGAATACCTGGTCCATTCGTATGCGAACACCACTCACCCGGCCATAAGGGTGGGTGGGTTCGCTGTGGATTTTGAGAAATTGACCATCACGCTTCCCAATCGCACGGTGAATGGTGAGTGAAAATATGTATTGAAAGGTGTATATAGGACTATATTGGTTTGGAGTCAATTTAATTATATATGTTGAGTTATTACTGTTCTAATGTATTCAATGTTGTACGGCAATGGCCGTTGAAATCTGGCCGGATTTAGGGTTTTGGATCCAGCTGATCTTTTCCTAATTGGGACATGTAATGTCGTGATTCCGCGCGGAGGTGACGTGCTACGTCACATGACCTCGGCCTCTGTCAAGTGTGGCGTCGGGCTAAGTGACGGAGTATACGGAATGTGGCAGGAGACTATATCGACTTGTCAAGTACAACGTACTACTTTGGACTATATATACTTCTTAACCTTTCTTTACAATCATAATCTCTCACGTATGATGATCTCAATCAAAGGGATCGTCTATTTGCCCCTGAAAATCCGGATCTTCAGTATTCCGTACCATATGTTGTATACAAGTTGTAGGCCAAGATTCGGTAAGAGCTTCGGATATATTAGAGCTATCACTCGTACAATTAAAATTGTAAAGACCTATATAGTATTGATTTGAATGACCCCATTTTTGAAACTTCTAAATAGACAATATGTTGCAATAGCCCTAAGGTATAACAACGTGGTCAAACCTGTTACCCCGAGGAAATAAGCCAAGACTTCCACCGTCTCCACACGTTGACGACTTCTGTTGGATGTGGATGGTGCAATCCACACCCCTCCTAGGAAATTTCTTGATAAGCAAAGCTTTCCCTCTTTTTTCTTTTCTTGTACATTCCTCTTTTTCTATTCTATCTTTTTTCGCAAGTCCTTTTTTATATTCATTATGGCCAACGCCCCTCACGGTGGTGTCCTCAAGGACCTTCTCGCCCGCGATGCTCCCCGCCAGGCCGAGCTCGCCGCTGAGGCCGAGACTCTCCCCGCCGTGACGCTTTCTGAGCGCCAGCTGTGCGATCTCGAGCTGATTATGAACGGAGGTTTCTCTCCTCTGGAGGGTAAGTGCAATTGGATCTTTTGAGATAGAAATGTCCCTTTCCTTGGGGAGGGACATGGACATGGGGGGGCAATGGCTAACCTGCATGCAGGTTTCATGAACCAGGCAGACTACGATCGGTATGTGTTACACGGATGATCCCATTGGAATGAGAAGCTCCTTATTCTGGGCAAAAAGTCCTAGAACAGCGGCAGCTGACAATGTGCATAGTGTCTGTGAGGACAACCGCCTTGCCGATGGCAATGTGTTCTCCATGCCTATTACTCTCGACGCTAGCCAAGAGGTTATCGACGAGAAGAAGCTCCAAGCCGGCTCTCGCATCACCCTGCGTGACTTCCGTGACGACCGTAACTTGGCTATTCTTACTATCGACGACATTTACCGCCCCGACAAGTGAGTTTGCCCTCTTTTCTCTCAATTTGACATTTGGAACCGGTCGCATTGTCGATCGTTATTTTCATACCCTCAGATACCTTGTTTTATCTCTATTATGGGCGTTTTATGTCACAAACGTCGAATCCTTACCTAATGAGTCGATATGGTTCGTGCTATGGTGGGGCTCGCTGACGTGGTTCTCCCCTAATTTAGGACTAAAGAGGCCAAGCTCGTCTTCGGTGGCGACCCAGAGCACCCGGCTATCGTGTACTTGAACAACTCCGTCAAGGAGTTCTATATTGGTGGAAAGATAGAGGCTGTCAACAAGCTCAACCACTACGACTATGTTGCCCTCCGCTGTATGTTCATCCCCCGTCCCGCTCTTGAATCTGGCTAATAAATCTTTTACAGATACCCCCGCAGAGTTGCGTGTCCACTTCGACAAGCTGGGCTGGTCCCGTGTCGTCGCCTTCCAGACTCGTAACCCCATGCACCGTGCCCACCGTGAGCTGACTGTCCGCGCGGCCCGTTCCCGCCAGGCCAATGTCCTGATTCACCCGGTTGTCGGTCTCACCAAGCCCGGTGATATCGACCACTTCACCCGTGTCCGCGCCTACCAGGCTCTCCTTCCCCGCTACCCCAACGGCATGGCCGTCCTGGGTCTCCTCGGTCTCGCCATGCGTATGGGTGGTCCCCGTGAGGCCATCTGGCACGCCATCATCCGCAAGAACCATGGTGCGACCCACTTCATTGTCGGTCGTGACCACGCCGGTCCTGGTTCCAACTCCAAGGGCGAGGACTTCTACGGCCCCTACGATGCTCAGCACGCTGTCGAGAAGTACAAGGACGAGCTCGGCATCGAGGTTGTCGAATTCCAGATGGTTACCTACCTCCCCGACACTGATGAGTACCGCCCAGTTGACCAGGTTCCCGCTGGCGTCAAGACCCTCAACATCTCCGGTACCGAGCTCCGCCGTCGTCTGCGCTCCGGCGCCCACATCCCCGAGTGGTTCTCTTACCCGGAGGTTGTCAAGATTCTGCGCGAGTCCAACCCTCCTCGCGCCACTCAGGGTTTCACCATCTTCCTCACCGGTTACATGAACTCCGGCAAGGATGCCATCGCCCGTGCTTTGCAGGTTACTCTGAACCAGCAAGGTGGTCGCTCCGTCTCCCTGTTGCTGGGTGACACCGTCCGCCACGAGCTCTCTTCCGAGCTTGGCTTTACCCGCGAGGACCGCCACACCAACATCCAGCGCATTGCCTTCGTGGCCACCGAGCTTACCCGCGCCGGTGCCGCTGTCATCGCCGCCCCCATTGCTCCCTACGAGGAATCCCGCCAGTTCGCCCGTGACGCTGTCTCCCAGGCTGGTTCCTTCTTCCTGGTCCACGTCGCCACTCCCCTCGAGCACTGCGAGCAGTCTGACAAGCGTGGCATCTATGCTGCTGCCCGTCGTGGCGAGATCAAGGGCTTCACTGGTGTCGATGACCCTTACGAGACTCCTGAGAAGGCTGATCTCGTTGTCGACTTCTCCAAGCAGAGTGTGCGCAGCATTGTGCACGAGATCATTCTCGTTCTGGAGAGCCAGGGTTTCCTGGAGCGTCAGTAGACATTTATAATGTTGTGTGAGGCTTGGAGGAGTCGATTATATGTTTTGCCGCATGAAACGACGTGCTGGCTTTTAACTCGTGGGCTTTTTTTTCTTCTATGGATTCCCCTGGCTTAGATAGTTTCAAGTTGCCAATTAGATTTGATTTGGTTTGATGATATAACCTTCTACACTATAAGCAATGTATTGGCTCAGGATAGATGAGTAGGCCAAAGAATAGGTGATTGTTTGGACATAGAACTAAATCTTGCAGTCTTACAGTTCTTGGAGATAGAAGAAATATAAACATTACCAGTAACTCATCCAATGGTATAAGTACTATATCTAGACTTTACCGTAGGCTTCAAAGATCTACAAGAGACTAGGATTCCAGGGAAAACCATGTTGAATTTAGAGGCATCTACCCTGGCTATATCAGAGCTATATCAGAGCTGATATCGAGCAACCACCCTGGACACTTCATAACCATGACGCATAAAGCAAAATGAAACCCCCAAGGAACCACGAAGCCACAGTAAAATGCAAAGGGAAATAAAAAAGAGAAGACAGAACAGCAGGGGGTGGATCTGCCAAACGCGAATTTTAGCCAAAGTAGGAAGAATAAAAGATTACCGGGTAAATTATCAAGAATAGAAAGAAGGACCAGTGTCGAGGTCAACAGAAAATAAAAATAATAGAGTCCCCAGCTGTTGGTTGACAGACCTGGGATTTCCATAAAAAAGATGGCCATGCTGAGACAATTCAGTTCTTTCGAAGTCCAGAAAAGCTCACAACGATAACTACCGTAGTTTGACGAGAGGTTAATCATTTCTTTGATCCCTTGACAGACTTCATAACACGCCGAGCCGCACTTTTGACTCCATTGCCAAAGCCCCCTTTGGTAGTGCTTTCAGCCTTGGGAGCAGGCTTGGCCTTGACGGGGCCCTTGGCCGCGGCCTTTCTCGCAGGGTGGCGGGGAGAAGTTCCGGAGCCTTTCGAAGCAGTAGCGAGAATTTTCTTCTTGGTCTCAGCAGAAGGCCGCTTGAGCCGGGATGTTGTCTTCTTGGGGGAAGCCGGGGTTTCCTTGGCTGCCCTGTTAGATCGGGGAGCACGGACAGTGGCCTTGATCCGGCCTGTGGCTTTCACAGTTGGTAGCTTGACATTGGTCTTCGACCTGACGGTAGTTGTGGTTTTGCCCTTTGCCGTTGTCCTCTTGGTCGTCTTCTTCCCACGAACGGTAGCCACGGCCTTTTTCATGCCGGCCTTGATGGTCTTGGATCTGATAATCTTGCGCTTTTTGCCTTGCGGGGACTCATTGCTTGCAGGTTCTTCTGAGACTTTTCGCTTTTTGCCGATGACCTTTTTTGCAGCTGTGTTCTTTGGACTTCCCTCGGCCTTTCGTCTCTCGAGTTCTTTGGCACGTTGCTGCTTTTCCTTCAGCCGTGGACCAAGAAAGCCTCGACAGTTCGCTGATCCACAGCGGCATTCTTGAACATTCTTGTTAGAGTAGGGACTGATATGGTATTAGCACATGGTCAAGTGGTTTGATACGCGTGTAATACTCACTCAAAGTTGTAGTCGTAGCTCAATTCTTCCCCTGTCGAGACTCCTCGATCTCCAGCGAAGAGTGCCATGCGTGGCTTGCCAGCAACAGTCCATTTCTCCATACGGCAGTTTGGCTCACAGGCATGGTTAACAAAGCGAGCAATAGATCCGCGGGTAGCATCAATGATCATGTTTTGATCAAAATACATGAGATAGTAACACTGGTTGACGATGTCAATAAACACTACCCCGTAGAGCACCAAGAGAAAGGGCACGTACGTCATTGTTTTTGTATACTGTTCTCATCCTTCTCTCGCACTCAAGCTGGGTGAGGATCTCGCCGGTGTACTCCACAATAATTTGGTTGGGCTCGAAGGAACGATTGCTGCGCACGCCATATCCGCGATCTGCTGTCTTGATGACTTCGACTCCAATGTTATACTTGCCCCCGGCCTTAGTCCGGTGCTTAAGGCCCTCGAAATTTCGGTTACCGCACTCAGGACCCAGCCTGCAGTTACCGTTGTCACACTCGTAGAACATATAGCGGTTCTGGCAGTTCTCGTCACAGCCAGTATCCTCAGTACACATACAAGTAGACAGCTCGAGTTTCTTGTTGGCTTTCCAAAAACTTCCGGCATCACCAACAAAAACATCTGGAACTGACTGTTAGCCCTCACTTTATAATGTGAGATACTCGACATGCCACTCACTCTTGTTAGTCTTACGCCACTCGTTGGGCTTAGGCTGTCCGGGTGGTAGTGGCGAAAAGATGTCAAACGGCAACTGGTAGTCCCGTCCAGTCTTTAAAAGGCGAGCACCCTTGAACATTGGCATGGGAAGGATGGTGCGCTGCATGGGACCGGTTCCGGTCTTCTTCGAATTCTTACTCCGGCGCTGCTTAGGAGGCGAGTCCGAGGGTTCCTGTCCTATATAAAGGCCATGTGACAGCCATATCTTGCGAGGTCGCTGTGAAGCAGAGAGAGCCGGTTCCTCTGGTTCAGGAGTATCCTGATCTTGCAGCTTTGACAAGTCGCTCTCAGATACTCGACGCTTCTTCGATGCAGACTCCTTGGCTGCCGAAAGAGCCGCCTCGTCTTTCGACGGGGCATTATTGCGAGGGCGGAGACTAGCACGCCGACTAAGATCCTTGTCTCCCAGGTCTCTCGTGCGCTTTCCTAATATACTGCTGGCCCGTTCTACCAGATCTGAAGCCTTATCTATCAGACTGAAGCGACCAGACCGTCGTAGAGACTTGCGAGGAGAGGTTCGGGATGGGACCACATCAGCCGTGGTTGTTCCTTCGTCTTCGGCCGATGCCTTCCCCACACGCTTTCGTAGCGTCCGCTGCTGAAGTGCCATATTCATACCCTCAGATTGCAAGTCCTGGGAAGACTTTGAGACCGGTGTATCGGGGGCCACAGTATCGTCGGCCGCGGTATCATCGGCGACTTGACCGCTCCACAAGGAAGATTCCATCACTGCAATACTGTGACGTAGAGAAGAGTGAGATCGTTTCGCTTTGGCGAGGCTGTCGACGTAAGCCTCGCTAGATGAGGCCACAGGTCCAGCGTTCTCGGATCTCTCGTCTAGTGGCTCACCGGGCCGCAACGATGCGCGTGCAACCCGTGTTGACCTTCGCCGTCCTGCGGGTTTTTCGTCTGTCAGCGCGTTCTCGTTGTTGCTTGACGTCTCTGAGCGGCTATTTTCAGGCGTCAAGAGTTGTTCTGGCACGTCGAGGCTCATGTTGTCATCGGTAGGCTCGTGAGCCTGGGCATCGGGAGCTGCGGACGCGACTGATCGGGACGTTCGTGGCGCCATTTTCGAGAGGATGAGATAACAAGAAGGACAATTCCACCTGGAACCGCCCTTTCGCTATCGATGTGGAACAACTGGCGCGTGCGGTCGGGCTGGATGGGGAAATATCAGGGGAAGGTGTCGGATCGAAGAGGATCAGCTTCCCGCGCGCTTCTTATCAATTAAGGGCGAGGGTCTGACGCGTGCAACAACACTATCGGACACTCCAATCGTAGAATTTCCCGATCTACAAGAGTACTAATGCAATAAAAAGAATGAAAAAGCAAGGGAGAAGGGGAAAGTAAGCATCCGCCAGGGCTTACAATGTAAGATCTCGTGCCCTGGTGGAATGCCGAAATCACTCACTCTCGCCCCACATGAAAATGAGAGATTTACGTCTGGGATGATGTGGATATATTGATTATTCTAGCTCTAACATACACAGAATGATATCAAATGTCCAAACAAAGGTCAATATATGGTCCTGATCGGACATGGAAAGAAAAGGCGGGTTCTGGGATAGGGTTGTGTATTCCCAGGTATGTAGTCACAACAGGTAACAGGATAAGAAATAGACCATGACAGTTCAGTAGAAAGAGAGAAGTTATGTCTGCGCCAGGTATAGCAAATCAAACAGAGAGAGACGACAAGAAGGGTATGTGTAATGTAGGGATTAGAAAGCGATAGATGTGTCCACGGGTATGAAGGATCCCAGAGAGAACAGGAATAGGTGGGAAGAGAAAAAAGAAGAGGAAATCATGAATATCATCTTCACAGATCGTAGCCGCCGAACCAAGGCCGACAGGCAAAAAGTGACTTTTTGTTTTTAGCCCGGTTGGGGACCGACGTGTTGCATTTCAATGCCTTGGGACTCGACATCTTGGACGCGACACTTGCGCTTTTGTGAGTCCAAGCGTTGATCACCGTCTTCATACCGCTGCTTGAATTGCATGTAGCTAGGAGGCCTAGGACGCCCAAGAACAGCAATCCAATTCCTAAGGACATTTCCTTGGGTGAATGGTCGATGCCGGTCAGTCTTGGCAAACTTGTGCGAGTTGAGATATTCTCTGGTGGTTTCGCCACGGCCAACTAGGAAGAGATGGTATGCCCAAAGCGATGTAGGGTATGGCACTGCAACCAACCCATATATCACCATGGCCCAAGGCACTCTCCATTTGGAGATTGCAGCCCCGAATGATATGCGTTCCTGAGATTTGTAGACCAATATATGTGCCAGACTAGCACCGATCAAAAAGAGAGCCAAGAGGGTGCAAGAGCTGACGAAAGTGAAGAAATAGCGATAGTTTCGGCGACCAACACAATTATTGAGCCACACGCAGTGATGATCGAGCGTTTCCACGCAGTTGTTGCAGACACGGCAGTGGTAGCAGCGAGGAGGCCGCCAAATATTACATGTCTTGCAGTATTTCACAGGCACGTCCATGGCAGCTACATCGGAAGTAGCAAGCTTGACCATAACCCAGTCATTGGTGGGTGGACCAAGCGCCAGAGGGTCATCTGAAGCATCCGGTTGAGGCATAGGATGTACGTTCCGAGGCATAATCTAGGAGTATCATGTTAGCGACCATGTAACTCAATCAAGACCAAGTCACTTACTCCAGGATCGACGACGGATGCATGCACAAACGACGAGAAACACACGTAGAAAATGTAAGCAAACACTATTGGAATGGCGGGAGAGATATTATGCCACAGCCAGGGAGCCCTAATTTCAGAAGTTAGCCATTGGCCCGATGGTCATATCAAGTGGGTTCGCATACGAGAAGGCAAAGAACAACGCCGAAGGTACAACGATTAAAAGTCCTGTTGCAATATTGACAGGCTTGTCTCTCGAGTTTTGGAACCGTCCCCCGCTGCAGAAGAATGTGTTGCCCAGGAAGTACTCGTAATTTTTGCCCAAATTCATTTTTGGTAGAGCGGGCTTTTTCACGTCAAGCGGACCCGGAGAGGAGCCAGCGGAGGAGAGATGTTCGTGACTTTGATGGGCCCGAGAATCTTGGCCGTGTCCTGCACCCCTATTTTGCAGTGATAGGAATGACAGGGGTGATTTCGGTGGCGCGTCCTGCACGCCATGCCCTGTATAGCTGGCGCCCAGGTTGAGACGCTGGGGCTTCTCCTTCTGATCTCGGTCACGTAGTAATCGGACGCTTTCACCCAGACTCCGGATCGTTGTGTTACCGGTGGGGCTAGCGTTGGAGGTGTTGCGGTCTGGAATGATAGGATCTGTGAACTCTGTTCCTCGAGACGGAGGAGGTTCCATATCAACCGGAGGCTGAGATCCTTGCGGGGCTGTGCTATTCGAGATCAAGCTCCTCCTGTTCTGGCTTCCATGCTCTGTCCACTCGTCGGTGGATGAAACCGTCCCTTTAGTCACAGGGCGTGTTCCTCGGTGTGCCTGCAATCGTTGCGAGCTCATGGGCCGAAAAAACGCTTGTGCCGTCAGAGACGGGATATGTGTTCTACTCAATCGACTCCCCGAGCTACCAGGTCTGCTGGTAACCTGGCTGGGCGCATTGATGGAGTTCCGCGTTGGAGGCGGACCACGTCTGGAGGAAACAGAGGGCCGCGACTGGTGGGGAGGATGAGGTGATATGTAAGATGGTGTTCGCTCTCCATCTTCATCTGTCACTCGGGATGAAATCCCGCCCACAGAGGGAGGGCGAGGAATCCCTAGCACATGGTGCGGTGTCGATCCCTGGTTTGTGTTGCCAGTCTCCGAACGTTCTGCGGAGTTTTCCATAGCTGTGGAAGGATGTGAATATTAACAATTGCTAGATAGAAATGCGCTCTATCATATTGCGTTCCTAATTGGCAACGGCGAAGGGATGGAAGCGAATCGCAGGGTAACGTAGGCAGCTAATATCGACGGGATACGGCGAGCAGCGAGCAGAGCAGAAAAAGGAGTGACAATGGAGCCGGAACGACGTCTAATGAGCGAAAGTGAATTGACGGATCAATCAAGGTCCTATGGTCCCATTAGTCTTAAATCCCAATGCTGAGTTCCACTAACAAAACGCGCCGCAAGGGCCAAGGTGCAGAGCCCCCTGATGGAGAAAACCGGAACAACATACCTCAGGCATAAACAGCGATCGATAGGCCAAACAAATTGTCAAGGCCAATTACATCGCAGCATCCACACAGAATGATCGTATATGCGTCAGCAAGTCGGATAATTCGAACCACAGAATATCAACCAACAGGGAGCTCGAAAGTCGGGACCCAGATTGCTTGAACCGGTGATGACTCAGCGTCACCTGATATTCCGGCAACATCATTCGATGTTCATGATTCTCTCCCACTATCCTGTCTCTAGTTCTCCGCCCACGAACTCTCCTTCCAACGCACGCTCGAATTGCTGCAACTATGTCTTCAATTGCTGCTTTGGCTACTCGCCGGGCTCTGACCCGCCAGTCCCTCCTCCGCGCTCCCCCGCGCCGCTTCAACTCCTCCAAGGTCGAGGAGGCCAACCTCGACAAGGCCGGCAAGCGTGATCCCGAGCTCTACGTACGGATCCCACGGAGCCATTGAACCACGCTCGAGCTTTCATTCTAACTCTGTGCTTCTAGGTCCTTCTCGGTGTCATGTCTGGTGCTTTCCTGATTGCCGGATGGTGAGCATCCCTCCCGAAATTGCCCTACAATGCATCATGCCCAAATGTTTCGCCCCATTTGCGCCACTGTGACGTATCAACTTCTTCGGGATTTTACCCAATCTACCTACTACTCTCAATGGTGCACGCACGTACAATGGCAACGCGATCGCTAATCAGTTCGGTATTTGTGATAATATAGGTACTTCGGCCGCAAGCCCACTTCCGTGAACTCTGAGAGCAACGTTCGCATCGGCGAGAGCGCCATGCCCTGGCACGGCGATTCCGAGGATGGCAAGGTCTACAAGTACCAGTACCACCCCCACGGTGACAAGAGCCAGCCCCTCCGCGCTGCTCCCAGCGCCATGAACACCGTCATTGTCCCCAATGTCACTCTGCCCGAGGTATGGATTCGCCGGACCTTTTGCATATGCCATACGTGGGATCACCCTGTGTCGTCTGTGATCGCGTTGGCTGTCTTGGTAGAGAATACTAACATTAGTTTCTTTCTAACAGGACCTCCACGAGAAGTTCAACAAGTACGGCAAGGAGGAGTGGGACTACTAAATGGCTATTGGTTAGCCATAGGAAGTGCCTTCAGAAGTCGAATGAAGCTAACCGCCGTTTCTTGGCCGGCTGCTGTACACTAAGACCGGGGAGAGGAGAGGGCTGCGTGAACTTGCCATTGGGATAGCAAGAGATTTGTGCATAGTATTCGTATTCAGATAAAGAGTCAATTGGGAATAGCTCTCTTTCTTGCGTTACATCCGTCCACGGGTATCCTGCTGGCTTGCTTACAAGATTAATTAGCAACCTTGGAATCTACCTAGGTACCTAGAACAATAGCTGACAATCCAGTTGCACGAGTGCTGAAAGTAGCCAACTACATGTACCTTTGATATTACGATATATAGCAGAAAATCTGCGGATATTAGTGTCGATTATAGCAACACTAAAGAAAAAGCTAGCAACGAAATAGAGGAATGGGCAAGTACTCTATGAAGTCTCATTATACATGGCAGAATCCGCTCTCCTCTTACATTTTCATCTTCCAGACGACCACTATTTAGTGGCCTCATTACCCTCACTAGCAGGCTTAGCCTCCATGGAGCTTGATTGCTCAACCGAGCGCTCGTTGCCATCAGCCACAGATGCAGGGCTCTCAGGAGGAACAGAGTCCTCGGGCGCGCTACCAGTCTCGGGGTTCTGGCCCTGCACATCCGGGTGCGGGGGCGCGAGCTGGCCATCGACGACAGGAACATCGTGGGCATTCTGCATAGGCTGACCAGGCTCATAGCGAGTCTCGAACTTCACTTTACCTTCTGCTCGGAGCGAGGCTACCAGGTTCTCGTCAAGAACTTTGCCGTTCTGGTCGCGGTACTCAACGCGCGCCATAGAGCCAGGAATCTTGGGCGCAGTAACGGCCGCTGGGTCTGATTCTTGGATAGCCTCACTTGCAGGCGCAGGTGCAGGTTCTTCGGCCTGGACTGGTGGCGGCGGGGGTGCTTGAGCCGCGGTTGTAGGAACAGCCACGGGCGGCACGCTCGGCACGTATTGAGTAATGTACTGGCTCAACTAGCGGCGTTTAAAAGTCCATGTTAGTCGTGATCTCGTCGATTCGTTCAATAACCTCGTCGGGGAGGTCTCCATTCCGGAACACTTACGTCGCTATGGAAGGTATTACAGTCGAAATCCCACGATCCGAGCAGTTTCACCTGGTTGCAGGCATCCCTAGTCCAGGGGTTGCCATACACGAGTGGGGCGTAGAGTGTGAACACAACAACGCTAAGACCCAGGAAGATTGCCATCAGAGCCTTGCCGATTACAGGCCTGGAGGCAAGCCCCAGGCTCTTAATGCGGTTTGTGAGGAAGTCAAATTCTTGGCAGAGGACCATGATGGCGAAATAAAGGGCGGGGAGATAGTGGTGCAAGAAGAGCTGGCGCGCCATGAGGTAGAATGGGAAATAGTGGAAGAACCAGCCCAAAACGCTAGTGCCAACCTCGTAATCAAAGCGCTTGAACGAAGTGTGCTTGTAGTCACCACAGCTTCGCTGCCACCGAACAATAGAGAGAGCCTTGAAAACGAAATAGATTCCAATGGCCAGAGTGGTCGACCACCAAATAAGCGGGTTTCCGAGGAGGTAAATTTGGCGGTTATCTTTTCCCCAGAAGTTGATACCACGAAGGAGGGTAGGCCAGGAGGGCGGACGAGAATCCCAGGCGTGGGACTCGACCAAGCCTGCGTTCGTGGTCCACATAACCTTCTGCAATTCCCAGAACTTGCCCAGGAAGCCGGGGTTACGGTAGTTGACTCGCTCGGCGTCTGGGGCCATAGCGGGGTGCTGGTTGGACTCAATATACCAAACGCTATTGGGAAGAGTACCACCCTTCGCGCATGTCACTTCCTGCTGCTCCCACCCCCAGTCCGGAAGCTTGACCTTGTGGGAAAACAGGACACAGCCAGTCATGACGTGCACCAGCTTGAACTTGGACTGGATAGTGCGCAGGCGCTTCTTAGACTCCGGTGTCTCGGACATAGACTTAATAATCTCAACCCTCCATAAGTCGTTGGCGTCACCAGCGAAGCCTTCGTATCCGTAGGCAGAGACCTCATACTGCCAGTCGGCCTCGGTCACCGGAGGGCGCTCGTCATGCGAGTGAATTCTTCGGTGAGTGATCGCATGGTAAAGTCTAATAATCGAACCATCCTCAATGAAACCAGGAGCAGTCAAGTTGTCCCAGGCGAACGGGCCCTCGACCTCGCCATATGGTCCTAGAGGCTGAGTTGAGTTCTCCAAAACGAAGACGTTGTTTTCATCCTTGTGAGGGTATAGCGTGATTTGCTGCTGCTTGCTACCCGTTGGGTACATGTGAGGGTGGGAGTGCAGATAGCCGCCCTGCGTGTTCAGATGGCGGAGGCTGACTCGGGATCCGAATGAGACATCTGCGGGAACATCTTGCATAGACTTTGAGTTCAAAGTTGCCTGGAATTCCGATGACATAAAGCCGTCACCTTCTCCGGGGTTAACCAAGCATGTAAAGTGAATGGCAAACATGGCAAGGTAGAAGCCTAGAGGAATGACAATGAGACAGAAGACCCGGGAGAAGAAATGCTTGAGCCACAGACGCTGTAAAAATCCTACTATTAACATAAAACAAGGCTTGATCTGAATCTGGGAACACATACCGGTGTGACATTCTTAGCATCGCCCAACAGTACCCACAACTGGAGAGCCGTGAGAGATCCAACCCAAGCCATGGTGAAGAGACCAACCCACTTCACGCTCAGGGTTGCGCCAAGAGAAAGACCGGTAAACACCAGCCAGAACCACCACGGGCCGCGGAAGGCATTGGCGGGTCCCAGCTCTTGTTGGTTAGTGAAGCAGCTGAAGGCCAAAGCTGTCAGGGCGGTAAAGAAAATCAATGGGGAGTCGAGCAGAATCAGACGGGACTGAGTGACCAAAGCGTTGTCAAAGATAACAAGACCAGCACCTAGGACTGAAGTAGAAGTTCGGCATCCAGTAACTTTGAGGGTGAGGAACATCAACGGGACAGTCAAGACACCTAGGATAGCTGGAAGCATGCGCATTGCCACATAGGGTACACCGGGCTCCAAATAATCCTTGCCAATATCCTTGAAGTCAAAGTTTCCGTCGAAACCAGCCAGCCAGCCAGCCAGCGTAAGTAGCAGTTTAGCTAGCGGGGGGTGCACATCCATGAAGAATTTTCCCTTGATGTATTTGGAAGCAAATCCACCGAAGCTGTTCAAGCGCAAATCATTAGTCTCTGATCGGTCTTATTTCGATTTATAACACAAGGTTGGCGGGGAACGTACTGGACTTCATCGAAGACCACACTGGTGGGCTGGTAAATTCTGAATAGGCGAACAGCCGCGGCGATCAGAGTCACCAGTACAATAAGCTTATAGTCCGAGCCGGGGAGTTTGAAGATATCATTGTTCTTCACTCCATCCGAGGCATACGTCCGAGGCACCGGCAAAGGCTTGCGACTCTTGGGCTTGGGCGACCGACTGGGCGAGCGTCTACCACGGCTCTGCGGCCGTACGGCCAGTGTGTCTTTCGCTTTCTGGCCCATATTGTGCCGACACAGGTGTGGAACGACGTCAGCGGTTCAGGAGAACGGCACGGGACTCGGAATGTCAAGGGGGGAAAGATAGGAGAATTGCGTGTAGTTGAGTTATATTTAAATCGTCAATGAGAGGCTTCTCAGGGTTTGATCGACGAGTGGACGGTGTCGAAAGCTGATTTCGACCTCGAGCTGTCAACCGTTCAATGGATTCAGGCACCACACCAATTAATGATCGTGTAACAATGAGGAAAAAGGCCCCATGACAGGGAAGAAATAAGAGATTAAAGAAAAATGGCTGGTGAGAGAGAGTGAGAAATAAAAAAGGACGTCGAAGAAACAAGAGCTGGAGTGAACGCAGATGGACGAAAGCGTGCAGTTCCGCCTTGAGGCCAGATCAACGGCGGCTGTGGAGGATACCATGTGAGCCCCTTAGATTTTTAGCCCCCTAGTATTGTAACGGTCTTTTCTGTAGTGGGACTTCAAGTTGAAATGATATGATATTTGTTATCTATATGTATATAAGATGATCTAGACATCAATTGACTATATCGATGAAAAGAAAAAAGTAAAAAGTAAACATTCCCTATTCTGGACTGCGTTTCAGTGGAGAAGGCCGGAATGCAGACAGGAACATGGCTGCGCACGGGATACACTGCCACAGTACACGGCCACAATACTGCCACTATATGTGGCGGTGAAATGCAGTGTGGCTAGTGAAGCTAGTCAGCAAGCCCCAGACCCATCCATCGTCTGCGGTCGAACAAGACCCCATTTCTTCATATCTTCACCATTCATCATGGAGTCATCCAATGGAAGCACACCTCGCCCAGTGGGGTCTGAGGAGACTCTGAAGCCTCCGGAGGGCATGGTTCTTCCTCCCAAGGATATCCGAAAAGCCATCGAGACCACAGCAAGCTATGTCGTTCGCCATAAAGGCACTTTCGAAGACCGTATCCGCCAGAAGGAAAAGAACAACTACAAATTCTCCTTCCTGACCCCTGGAGACGCCTATGAACCCTACTATCAATGGTACACAGCCGAGTACAAAGCGGGCCGAGTAACAGGACCAGCAGGTCGAGCTGGCGAGTCTGTCGCCGCAGTACCCGAAAAGCCCAAGGGGCCACCTGAACCGTCCTCGTTCCACTTCTCGGCGCGCATGCCTATTATCAATGCACAGGATTTGGATGTGGTCAAGCTCACGGCTTTATTTGTCGCAAAGCGGGGAAAGTCATTCATGACTGCGCTGTCGCAGCGCGAGGCCAGAAATTTCCAATTCGACTTCTTGCGGCCACAGCATAGTCTCTACCAGTTCTTCACGCGATTGGTCGACCAATACACTATCTTGCTTCGCGCGGAGGGAATCGACGAGGCGACTTCATCCACGAAAAGAATTGCAGAACTGGAACAGAATGCGAAGAACAAATTCCACGTCATGGAGCGTGCTAAGCAGCGGGCAGAGTGGGTGAAATACCAACGGCAACAGAAGCAAGAGAAGGAAGAGAAAAGTGAACAGGAGCGCATTGAGTACGCCCAGATCGACTGGCACGACTTCGTCGTGGCCGAGACTGTCGAGTTCACCGAGCACGACGACCACGCAGACTTGCCACCGCCGACCTCCGCCAATGACCTGCAGTCCGCCTCCCTCGAGCAAAGAGCAGCACTTTCCCTCAGCACACGACGCATCGAGGAAGCGATGCCCACCGGCCTCGACGAACCCGTCTATTACAACGCCTACCCAGTCCAACCCGCACCCATGCAGCCCCCCCAACCCGCGGTCTCGCCCTACCCAGCAGGCCCCTACCCCGCACCAGGCCAGTACACCAACCCCGAAGAGGAGCAGCGCATCCACGGGCGGGCCCAAGCGCGCGACCAGGCCGCCGCCGCCCAAGCAGCCCCCCAAGCCACCCCAGGCCAACAGCCAATGCGCATCCGCTCAGACTACGTGCCCCGAGCCCAGGCCCGCCGTCAACAAGCCCAGATGGCGATCTGCCCTTACTGCAACCAGAAAGTGCCCTCCAACGAGCTGGACGAGCACATCCGTATCGAGCTGCTCGATCCGCGCTGGAAAGAGCAGCGTGCGAAGGCCGAAGCCCGCAGTGCCACCACCAACCTCTCCACCGTGGACGTGGTCAACAACCTCAAGCGTCTTGCAAGCCAACGCAGCGACGTCTTCGACCCCTCCCCCCTCGATACGGAGGAGGAAGCGCGCCGCAAGCGATTGGCTATGGGTCTCGATGGCTCTGCTGGCCCGCAAAACCCGAACGTCGGCCCGGCCGGTGTGCAGCCTCCCAACCCCCAGAGTATGAATATCGAAGACCAGCTCAGACATATTCATCAGCTTGCCAAGCAATGATATCCCCCCTGCTAGATGCAGTTCAGACAGGATGTTCTCGTTCCAAAATTGAGGTTTCGCGGGGTTTTCTGTTTCGAAGGTATCTTTTCTGCCATTTGTGGAGTTTGGAAGGGATGAAATCTGGATGATGAGCTTCTTTTTTTCTATTTGTGTACAATAGCCCTCTTTTACTCTAACCTCATGAAACATCTTGTCTGGTCTATGCTTCTTCCCACTATATTTTATCATTGAATCTGTATATTGCGTACAAAGTACTGCTTATTCTTTGAACAGTAGTGACTGGCATTGTTAATCGCATCTCTACTGCATATTATCCCAAGGGAATATATCATCTATATTGCAATTTGATTCAAATTCATCTATCGTTCGTCACAATACTTCCACCAACGGGCCCCGCACCAGCATGGCCGCGCGTCAACAACGGGAACGAAGAAGAAAAGGAAGAAAAAAGAACAGAAACAGTGAAAATCCATAAGTGCCACTCCTGGTCCAAATATCCGCGGGAAAAAAAAGAGAACAAGGGAAAAAAACAAATCTCATTATTATGTATAAATGGTTGGAAGGGAAAAGGTTGATAATAATACAAGGGCCATGCTGCTGAAAGTGAAAAGAGGATACGCAAAAAGCCAGAAGCAATGAGGAACATCATCAAGGTGTTAACCCAATGGGTTATTAAAGGTAGAGGTAGAAGCAGAAGCAGAAGCAGCATTTCCAAAGGGCAGGTCTGTATCAACGGAGCTGGGGAAGAGAGAATAAGTGGCTGAAGAATGCAATGGCAAAGGGTGGGGGAAGACATTAGGCGGATCATAAAATGCTGGGTAAACCGTGTAGTCGTATCACTCCGGGTTGATCGCTTATGATCAACCGAGGTCAAGAGTTGCTCAAACCATTGGGTCTGGCGAAGTCTGTGTCTGTCTCCGTCTCTCGACTCTGAACGATCGAGGGCTCGTTGGGGACAGGGACCGTGGAATTGGCATCCACGTCAGCGCTAGCTTCTTCATAAACGCTTGCTGCTGAATCGGTGGAAACTCTCTTTCGTTCCGAGTCACTCAAAGAAGCAGCGTCGTCCCTGTCATAGATGGAACTTTGAGGTCGAGGAACATCAGGGTGGGTTATGTGCTCAGTAGCGGTTTCTGTGATTGGTGTTTCCGGCGCGAGTTGATCCGCCGCTGATGCTTTCTCCATCCTGGGCTCGATGTGAGTAACGTCCACAGGATAGAGATAGCGGTCATCATCGTCCTCGGCGGTGTCATTATTAGACTCTGTGCTGGCCGGCTCCGTCTCTGGCTCGCTTGGGCGATGGCACATTGGAATAATGCCTCCTCCGACACGGGACCAGAACATCCTTTCTCTGAGGCGGATAGTCTCATCCCAGATTTCCTTTTCTTCTTCGGTATCGCCAGCCCGAAGATGTCCATCAAGGATGAGACGTAGGTAACCAGTGAACTCGCAACACGAGCGCACTCTTTCTAAGCAGAGAATACAGAGTGAGTACCTTTGAGCGGACTCGCTATCTGACGTTCGGAAACGATGTGTTCTCTCGTTGGGCGTGCCAGGTCTGCGTTCACCACAGACAGAGCAGGGGAATTCGAATTTCTTGGCTGATGGGGGCATTGGCTCCACGATAAGACTGCCCTCGCAGATACCACTTAGAACGGTACGTCGGGTCAGCCATGAGATCCCTGGGGCTAGATCTAGTCTCAATGTAGGTTCAATATCCTCCATAAGGACACGCTTGTAGAAGCGAGTTTCCTTCAAGGAAAAATTCGATCCCGTTGTAGAAGATGTGCTCCCATTGGGGGAATGGGTAAACCCTTTTGTGGGTGATGAGGTCGACGACGGAGATCCTCCACTAGCAAAGCCTGCCAGACCCATCACGTTCAGGCCTCCATATGACCCACTAGCAGCACGGCTAGGAGGTTTGGAGCTCCGAGAGAGTACCAGCAGATCGCGGAAATCCTCATAAGCCTGTAAATCCGTCCGGCTGACCATGCGGAGGAGCTGCGGGAAGCTGGAGGAAGGGCCCGGGGCGAACTCCTCAAGGTTGCCAATCAACACAGGAGCGGGTTCAAGCTCGGTCTCTTGGCTACTAGAACCTTGCGCTTGTGAAAGTTCGTCCGGGGACGACGGAGTGGTAGTGGCACGGCTTTCCAAGTCATCTTTTTGAAGGTTCATATCTTGCATGACAGACTTGAGCTCAGCAAGCTGGTCTTGGTGCGATGCCAGGAGCAACTCGGTGTCTTTGACTTGTGAACGTAACTGCTCATTCTTCTTCTCCACCGCCTCTCGTTCGATTTTAGCTGCAGCCACCATCTGAAGTAGCGTTAGAATCTAGCTTAAAAAGACGCATATGTTGAAGGAGATTACCGACCTTATTGGCTTCTTCAAAAAGAGCCGCAGTAAGAGTTTCCACTTCTTGCTCAATATTCTTCCTGCCCTTTTCAGCAACGAGACGCTGACTCGTTTCTTCCGCTAACGCATCGCGAAGCCGCGAAATTTCACGATCAGAGTCGAACTTTTTGATATAGACTTTGTTGTCAAGGTCTCGTCGGTACTTCTCATTCTGGAACTCCAGAGCTTGAATCTTGCCCTGAGCCAACTCTAGCTCTTGACGGGTAGCAACCAGGCTGTCATCGAGGTTTGTTTGGTTGTTGATGGCCTGAATCAATTTCACAGACAATGCTGCTACTTCGTTGCTCAAATCGGGGTGGTGAGACGATGACGTCGAATGTGAGACCTCCGGCCCGACCATCAATCGCGGGTCCTGCAAGGTGCTGAAACTGCTTTCATCAAATCCGGAGTTTTGTGTTCCATTAGAAGAAGCGATGTCGGAGAGATTGGTAGTCGACTTCGCTTTGACGACGGTTCGGTCAGGAGATAACGACCGGTGCTCAGAGGAGAGCGACCTCTTGTGGGCGTTGCGCGGGATCATGTTCGATGGAGAGAAGAAGCTATGATGAGAGGTTCGAAAGGCAATTAGACTGCCCCACCTAAAGTGTCAATAATTGAAGTCCCCAAAAGGGCATCTTGATGGATACTTACTCGGCCATGATGGGTGACGTAGAAGGCGTTCGGGATGTAAGGCACGAGACTGTTCGCTCCGTCGCCAGAACAAGAACAAGATCACGTCCAGAAAAGCTCCGGTAGACAGGTTACTATCCACGCCATTCACACCAAAGGGATAAGTGTTAGAATAGAAATGTCGCGCGTGCGGTCGAGTAGGTCCACGCGGTACGTAATGGGCTGAAAGATAGTGGACTCCGGATTTAGAAGTGAGGAGAGTCGGATGGCCGAAGACGCAACAGAAATGAATGTGCTCAAAGTGAAGAGAAGGATTGAATCGCCACAAACAGGACTGACCGGAAATATCAGCCTGTTGAGGGTGTCGGGGAAGTCGGGGTTGCAGTGCAAGACCTGGACGAATCGAGGCTTAGTCACCCGGAAATGAACCGAGCACGGATGGACTATTGAAAGATCGTCTGCGCTATGCGTAAGAAGGTGAAGAGTTTAATCTGGAATATGAAAGGCCTTTCAAAGGGAAAGTCAATGTGAGGGGGACAAACTCAGCATTGCCACCCGGAGACGGAACGGACACCCCGGGCGCTTCTGATCGGGGATTAATTTGGAGCTAACCCTGAAGCTATCGATCGGTATGGACTACCAAGGTACGGAGTAATTACTTTCAGAAGACTTGCCCCTCAAGGCGCAGTACTCCATACATCTTGTGGATCGTGTTTTTAGTGGCTGCCTACAAAGTACGTGATAGGCGCCTATAAAGCACATGTTAAGGTCTTATCACGCAGAACACAGTGACCAAGCAAATATAGTAAGAGGTATTAGCCATGAAAAAGCCAATTAAACACATAAAAAACATAAACATACCCCCAAATTATATGTGCAAGTCAACGGTGTAGTTTGAAATATTGAAGTTCCACGTGTAATTCCCCCGCAGGTACGGAGTACGCGTGCGACTTAAGAGGGGAAATGTTCGTAGATTACTACATGCCTAGGCACATGTATGGTGCTAAATAGGTTTATTATCGGTTATTCGGTATCTATTCCTATCTCCATAGTTGTATTGTTTATTAGGGGCCCTTTAAATTCCTAATTATTTACTATATACCTACATAGGTAGGGTGTGAGGGACCTTTATACAAAACATATAGATGGTAGTTGATATATACACAACTATAATTGCCATGACATAGAATTCTTCAATTCCTCCTTCTACCAGTAACTACATGCCCCAACGAAGTAAAATGTCGTATAAGATGTATTTGTCTAGACCTACCCCGGAATGAAGTATGGCCGTTACACCCCTCCGTACTCAGGCCAGTCCAAGTGGGGTTCACCAAATTAATCCTTGACTCTTCAACACTCGATCAATCTAAGCCCCCTCACTTCATTTGGATATCCACCATGGCAGATGCAGAGCTAGAAGAGGTCAGTCTCACAGTCATATCATGAGAGGCCTGCGCCCTTCGACTCCGATACTAAGAGAGAGAGGAAATAGATCCGACGAGCTCGTCTCGCGCAACTCCAGCGACAAGCACCACGTGGAGGTGGTCCAGCCGGTCAGGATGGTGGCGAGCAGGCACAGCAGAGGAGGTAAGTGTTGGAATAAGCCGCAAGAATATGTTGTATGCTAATGAACCCAACCAGACAAGCAGAGGGTAAGTCCCTAGATCTGACGTTTCTAGTCCACAATTCGCATTCGATGGACTACAAACAACGAGCTTGTATTGCCGCGTTCTAACCCTTTGATTTATCCCAGCCGAGCAACGCGCCTCGATCCTGAACCAAATCCTCGACCCCGAAGCTGCCGATCGCCTGGGCCGTATCCGCCTCGTTAAGGAATCGCGCGCAACAGATATCGAGAACCGTCTCATCATGCTCGCCCAATCCGGACAGTTACGGGCAAAGGTAACCGAGGCACAGCTCAAGGAATTGTTGGGAGCTGTTGCGGAGAACCAGCGCAAAGAGGAGGAGGAGCACAAAATCGTCATCTCTCGCCGCAAAGGTGGGTGGGATGACGATGATGATCTCTTGGACCTGTAAGGGTCGCATACAATGTGATTGGCCTTTTTATTTATTGCATTCGGATAGCTTTATGCCATCCGCTCGCGGGCCACTCGGAAATTCTACTCCAGGCGTTATGGTCCTTCGTTCTTTTACATTTTTGGCAGCCGGGTTGAATTCAGGGCAATCAGCCTCGCACCTGCGCATCTGCGCATCGGTATATGGTTTACAACGATGCAATAATCATACATCTCCCCCTATACTCGAGATCCATCGCTCTAACAGGACGCAATCTAGCTCAGTTCGAAGCCTGCTGCTGTCTCTCTTTTTCCCGTTTCTGCTGCTGCCGAATCATCTTCCGAATCTCTCTTAGATCCGGCGGACGCTCGATATTCAGCTCAGCTCTAAGCTCGTGAATATCCTTCTCCAACACCTCCTCCCAATAAACATTGATAAGCTCCTTACTCCCCAACCCACTGCGAATAGCCCACGGGAGATGTAACGAGAGGAACCGCTCTTTCTCGGCAGGCTTCAACCGCACAAAGGCGAATAGACTCAGCCCCGTCATGGGCAGAAGTGTGTTCAGGAACTCCAGCGCCTTGAGAGCCAGCTCGCCCTCCACGAAAATCGGTAGACCCGTCACTGCGTGGTAGAAGTCATGGCACTCGCGGTATCGCTGCATGACGTATGCACATTCTTGATTGTCGATATACTGGACGGTATCTCGGGTGTCGGGGGATACGCCCTCACGATCTAGCCATTTGGCGTATGTTCGACCGACGGAATTCTCGGGGAGGGTGCGGAGACGGGTCATATTGAGGGTTTCAGAGGTGATGCGGGGGCGATCGCGGAGAATGCGGCGCCCGGTTGGATCCGAGAGCATGGCATCCCGTAGTCGGTATATGAAAAATGGTGTCGCGGTAGCTTCGCCCAAGGCCGCAATGAGATCTATAGAGTACAACGTTAGATCGTGATACTAGATTCTCAACTGGACCTGTAGGAAATTATATCCACGCACCCGCTCTTCTAGGGTTAATAAGGGATCCAATTGCCGAGCCCACAGCAAGAGCCCCGCGCTCAATAGTAGTCAATGGGACATGGCCAGGGTAGTTTGGTGGTGGGCGGTTCAGAACGGAAAAGGGCCGAAGAGTGCTTGCAGCTGATAGATTTGAGCTGGCAGCCAAGGCTCGGAGCTCAATTGCCCCACGCCTCCCAAGGACCGACATTATGTATCCCAAAGCCAGAGGAACTTGTGCATGGTCTGGGACGAAAGCTGAAGCGGAAGTAGAGGGAGGTGGTATGATTATCGGATCGGCAGGGAGAGCACAAGTGGCCGTCGTACCTTGCCGTAGCTCGCGATAACGCCGTTTATCGCCGATAACCATCTGCATTGTAGAGTGAATTTCAGACACACATCGACGCGTTTTGAGGCGACTAATATTTTTTTTAGGCTTTTTGGTTTGAGAGAACAGGATATATTGAAACAGGCTCGCTCTCAAGGTGTGTTCTAACAAATATATATCTCTCTAACTCAATCCCTATCTTGTAATATATACTGACTAGGGCAAGCATCTCGAAGTCTGCCAAGAAGAACAAACCACATCCAATATGAATCCAGAATGGTGGCCTGGGGAAGAGCATGAGGCCTTCACCGAATGGGCGACCTCCAATGGCATAGACACCAACTCGGTGACTCCAGCCCGGTTCGAAGGACGTGGGTTGGGAATGATGGCCACCCGGAACATCAAAGTATGAACCCCGAATGTGTATATACTCGTCATTCGTATATTTACTCACCGAGTATCTATACAGAAAGGAGAAATCGTCCTCCAAGTGCCGACAAAGTTGATGCTAAGGGTCGAAGATATCCCTTCCACCTTTATCGACAAACTCCCAGAAGACATTGCTGTACAAGCACTTCTGGCGGCATATCTCACGCATGGTCCACCAGAAGAACTGTCAAAATACGATCTATGGCGGAAGTCATGGCCTAGCCGAAAAGACTTCGAAGACAGCATGCCAATCCTCTGGCCAACCGCCCTGGGAGGACCGCAGTTGCCCAGCAGCAAAGACGACGCCCCAACCGACTCAGAGCAGCCTAGTCTACTTCCGCCGTCAATTTCAGGGATCTGGAATAGTCTGCAGCCAGGCCCAAAGACGAGGAAATACAGTGCAGATTACCAAGACATTCTTTCGCAGCAGGCTCAGCGCCTGCGCAAATCGTGGACGGATGTCATTTCTGCCTTCCCCGGTACGAACTGGGAGACATTCTCATACAACTGGTTGATTGTGAATACGAGGAGCTTCTATTGGATTGGCGAGGGACAGGAAACGCCGGAAGACCCTAATGATGCGATGGGGCTGGTGCCTTTCGCTGATTATTTCAATCATGCGGATGTTGCTGTACGTGCTTCGTCTGAGAGTTTCATGTTGTATTGACCGAGCTAACACATAGATGGAAACAGCGGGATGTCAAATTTGATGAGAAGTCATATGAATTCCGCGCTACAAAAGATTATGACGAGGGCGAGGAAGTGTTCATGAACTATGGCAGTCATCCGAATGATACTTTACTAGCAGAATGTGAGGAGGCGTTCTTATTTTCCCCCTTCGGCGCGCTGACATTGCCCCTCCCTTTTCTACAGATGGCTTCTTCCTTGATGTGAATGAAGCAGATTCGATCTATCTTGACGATATCATTTTTCGGGATATTCATTCCGCTGGACAGCAAGAGGAGTTGTGGCTGAATCAGTATTATGGGTATGTGGTTTGATTGATATTTTACATGACAATGCGCATTTCCCATGCGATATATACAGTTCTCCACTGACACAGCGCTAGTAACTACCAAGTCACTCCACATGGACCCTGTTACCGCACAGAGGTCGCTGCATGCCTGAGTTATATGAAGGAGGAGGATTGGCGGAACCATGTTCTTGAAGGCCAATCACAGGGCTTGGATGAGAGTCGATCCGAGGCCACCATCAAGAAGTGGATTCTGAGATATGCCGCAGAGGCAGATGCATCTATAACGGCGCTGCAGAAGGCCATGGAACTCGACACCACAGTTCAAGCACATCGTTCAAAAGCAGAGATGCTTCTGAGACGGTGGAGGCAGATCAAAGATCTTTGCGATCATGCAGCCAAAACTGTCTCTGTATAGAGATTCTTCGGAAAGAATTTAGATCATTGTCGAATCATTTGACCTGTTCACACCAGGGGGATATGACAAGGAGCCAAGGTAGAGTAAGGACTCGACAGAGTAGAAGGTAGTCCAGAGCTATTAAATGGGAGGTTCATTGGTAGAGATGACATTGTCGAGATCGAGGGGAATTGCGCCAGCTTCTCGGCTCCGATGGGTAGCCGCTTTGGCAGCAACCAAATGCTTGATCATGTAGTTGAGCGCGCATTTTATACCCAGTTCTTCACCGCGACGCACAATCCATCCGTTGAAGTATTCAATCTCTGTCAATCTCCTCTGGTTGATATCTTGCTGCATCGAACTGTGATTCTTGGCCGTGTTGCTCGCGATGTTTACAACCAAACGACGCAGGCGTTCTGGGGAGAAGCGATCTTCGATGCCCGGGATACCTTGCAGTTCAGGAAGAGCACAGATCACGGCGGAGATCTCGAAGAGTAGCAGCCTCATGACACGGGTAAAGCTGAACGAGTACAGGATTTCGCCATTGGTACAGTCACTCAATGCAGTCAGGGGATTGATGACGCAGTTGACTGCCAATTTCTCGAGTTGATACTGTAATAGACCCGCCGGCGTATCAGCCACGGCGACCAAGGGCGGAGTGAGAGTTAAGAGGCGCAGAAGATATTTTGTGGACGGCGCCCACGTATGGTCAGCTTCCGGCGCTGTGGGAGGGATACTGGGATCTCCAACTGGGCTAAGGATTGTAGTCCCAACTCCCAAATGCGAAATCTTGAACGAGTCGTTCCTACCCAAACCATGGCTGAAGACCGTCTGGATGTAATGTGGTCGATTGTTGGGATCGGGGAAAACATTTTGATTGATAGAGTCGAGTACGCCCATGCCATTGTGGACAAGACAAATCGTCGAGTCTTTGGTCAGACGGTGGCTAATGTCTTTAATGGCAAGCTCCGTGTGATGCGCCTTGGTGCAAATAATCAGGCACTCGATGGGACCATTATCTGGTGGAGACTGTGACTCGGAATTGAACTGCGAGGGCCGGTTGTCAACCGGAGGCATTGTATACCATCTTCCTTCTTCGTCCACTGTTTCAACATCAAATCCCGTTCTGACATCGTCAAGGCCATGGGTGCTGACAGAGATTTGTCCCCTTTTCCGAACAAAGGCTTGGTAGAGATAGTCATTGTGCAAGCATATTGTGATCGGCGGCGGTGACCGTCTCGTGGCTAAAGAATGAGCAAAGAAGCAACCTAGATTTCCCATTCCAAGGATATGCACTCGTCCTGACAGAGGGGCTTTGGTATCATGGTTGACCTCTCGCAACTCTTCCTTCCATGTTGAGATAAATCGTGTGTTTGGACCACCATAGACCTGGAACCGGGAGCGAAGACATGTACCAACAATGCCAGTTCGACACAAAGAGTGGGACCAAAATGTTGACTGCATTCTGAGAATGCCGAGGAAAAGCTCCCCGGGGTATCCGATTGAGTTGCAAGTGCGTGTTTGGCGATGGGAGGAGCTCAGAACGATGGGTTCGGTGAGGTATCGATTTCTATGGCATGAGCATTTATTGTCAAATAGGCAAGAGCCCAGCCGTTGGGTGTCCGCCCAGGGCTATCTTTAAACAATCAAGCAATTGTTGAATATGCGCGAGTTCTCGGCGATCTCAGTTGCGCAGATGATAATCGGTCCAGAATCCACACCGCCAGCTTTCACCGCCAGCTTTCACCGCCCCAGTTGAACCGGTCCTACTTTTTCTCTTAGATCAAGCAATTTCTCATCTGCACCACGTCTCACCGCCATGGACCCAACAGACCTGCTACCTCTGCTTGAGCAGCTGGATGATAATGTCGATGATTTGGAGGGTGTGCTCGAGCCTCTTTTGGCCAGTACCCTCCTCAAAGGCTCAAACAAATTGCCTGTTATGGACAAAGCAAAACTTCACGTGTTGATCACCTACACACTAGAATCACTAATCTTCTGTACGTGACACTACTTGTGTTATAGACTTTACTTGTGCTAATTGAATTGGACAGCTTATCTGCGGCTTCATGGCGTGGATGCGAAGCAGCACCCAGTGTTCCGGGAACTGACCCGTGTGAAGCAGTATTTTGAAAAGATCAAGACACTGGAGACCGAGCCGGAGGAACGCCCCATGACCCTTGATAAGGCAGCTGCGGGCAGATTCATCAAGCATGGCCTTGTAAGTGTTGACCTGTTCTATTGTATTGCACTGGCTATTGACCAAGTTTACACAGTCTGGCAATGATAAGTATGACTTGGAACGGGCAGAAAAGCAAGCCAAAGAGCGAGCCCGCGCTCAGTTCAAAGCAGACATGCTCGCCCGCAAGAGCATGGAAGCCTCAAAATCACAAACCAATAACGACTCTGACGATGGTGATTCTGATGGTGGAGTGGACGTTACAACAGCAGCAGAGCCCCAGGCCGACACAAGCCCACCAGGAAAGACCGAGAATGATAGCAAAAAGAAGTCCAAAGGAGAGCACAAATCAGAAAGCAGCAAGGCAAAGAAGGAGAGGAAAATCAGTAAGACGACACTGAAAGAACAGAAGAAGGAGCGACGGCTGAAGAAGGAGGAGGCCCGAAAGGTGCGAAAGGCCCAATGAGTGCATCGCGCCCCAATTTTGCTGGGAACTAAGTACGGACTGCGTTGCGCCTCGAATGCTAAGGACGGACTGCCGGGCAGTCTCAAAGCATAGCATTGGCTATTGCGCGATCATTATCAGAACCTCTGTCGACACGCCGTGCATCGTCGAATCTAATCATCGCTTTGCCGATCCTTTACGGCCATGAGCTTCCATTTAGATGGATGTCTCGGCCATCTCGAGACCACGATGAGTGGCTCTATGTATGTACTATGTACGAGACTTGGATGTCTCCATGAATCAAGATACCCTTCCACAATGGGAGCTACAACAAGCTCCATGATACACTCTATGCACGAGCTAGTATATGAAACTGTGCCATGAAATAATTTGCGCACGTCCATTCCAACGTTCTATAGCTTTCAATAGCACATGCTAGTAATTCCCATAAATTCCGTTCCTGACTCCGCTCCGGCCAACCGGCACCGTAATGTCCGATCCACGTGACGGCTATCCACCAATCAGCGTCCACAAGTCTCCAAGGTTTGCATCGGAGTTTGCCTCAGTGGCCGAACCTACTCATCTTCTAGCTTCTTCTTTCTCCACTAGCACTTATACTTATCTCAACTTGCGTATCCTCACCTCCCTTTTACATTCATCCAAATAAACCTACACTCAAAATGCCTCGTCAACAACGCCGTGCCGCTCCCACCCCTGCGCGCAGCGCTCCCAGCCGCCCTACCGCTGCTCCTGCTCGGCCCGCGGCTGCTCCCTCGCAGCAGCAGTCGCAGCCTCACTCGACCGCCGCCCAGCCCCAACAGGCCCAGCAGGTCCCTCCCATGCAGCAGCAGAGCGCCGGCCCTGGGCTGTTCGGCCAGATGGCCTCAACCGCAGCGTAAGTACAAGAGCCGGCGTTGTGCCTCGTTCCCCGATAAAATCCGGGTTTAGGATCGACTTTTCCGGCATATGTACTAACAGTTATTTCGATACAGTGGTGTTGCTGTCGGCTCCTCCATCGGCCACGCTATCGGTGGCTTCTTCGGCGGTGGCTCCAGCGCCCCCGCTGAGGCCCAGCAGGCTCCCCCTGCTCAGGCTATGGACAACGGCCTCTACCAGAGCAACGCTGCCCAGACCTCGTACGATAACCCCGCCTGTCAGGTTGATGCCCGCAACTTCCGCTCTTGCATGGATGAGAACCAGGGTAACTTGAGCATTTGCGGTTGGTACCTTGACCAGCTGGTATGTTTACACTTGTTTGTTTTTCTCTGCCTTCTGAATACATACTAATGTTCCGCAGAAAGCTTGCCAGGCTGCCGCTAAGCCTTACTAAGGGTCTTATACAAATTTGACCCTTAGTGGTCAGAAAGACAAATACCATTTTTAGTAATAGGTTATGGGTTTATGGGCTTGATTGTTCATAGCCAATCTTTCTTTTACATAGCCATTTCCATATCCCCTCTTTGTACTCTATACCATCTCTCCTCGATAAAGGAACCAATGCTTGACTACCGGATCAAGAATTCGAATGCATGAATTTAACGAACTTCTACATTTGTAGATTGTTTGACCAATACCTGTTTCGAACCCAAATACGATGAAAATGAGTAGTAAAAGCTCCATGGACAAGGCCACTTATTATGACTGCTAATTTTAGAGTAACACAAAGAGTGAATAATAGCCAGAGTGTCATACCACAGATCGTCCGATCCATCGACGCCATATATGAAAATAATGCAAGAACACTAAAGCAATACCGCTGGGACTTATTTATCCTTGTCATCCTGGTTCTTCTGTGGCTCGAAGTTCAACTAAGGAAGATGTTAGCCAACTCCGAACAAGATATTATTATCACTTAGCACGACATACCTGGTTCCCATTGTAGAACTGACTATTCCCACGTCCGTCTTGCTGGTCCCTCAGCGTCCGAATATTGGGTCCTGTGTTCCTAGGATGTTGAGAATTGCCGGTAGCCGGAGAGGCCGAAGGGGTATCTGCACCGCTCGCCGGTGCGGTCGAGCCATATCCAAGGAATGAACTAACGAGACCTGTTGCGGTGCTGGCAGCGGAAGAGGCCAGGTTGTAGACGGCAGAGATACCACGAACGGGCAAGCTGCCCGCTGCCGAATAAGCCTCCGTGTATGTTGATACGGGAACCATGACCAGGTTCGCGGTGGAACCAAGACGTAAGTCTTGGAGAGTTTGTGACTCTTGTGCGACGGAAAGAGTTTCGCTGGGGAGGGGGGTTAAGATATGTTTGAGGTTGTAGGGTCGATTGTCGCCTTCCATCTTCTGATCAAGCCAAGCCCGCACATCATTTCGGATGCTCTGTGTGGGTGTAAAGCTAGATCGCACGGAGCTTCCGTCGAACAGGCGTACTTGTAGCCGGTACTCAGTTGGGGGCCCGCGGACTATGGGTTTTGGCTCTTGGTGTTCGCTCTTTACCACACCTTTATCAGTGGGCTTCTTAGACCCCATCGGTGCTTTGCCTTTAATGTCTTTATTGCTGGCTTCTTTGGGTGATAACTGCTTTTGTAAAGTAGACCCTGTTGACTTTGCTGGTTCTGCAGCTTTCTCAGGTATTTGTTCAGTCGGTGATCGTGTCTTCATTGCAGTTTCACTTGCTTGCTCTGCAGATTTGCTGGTATTCGATGGCGCCTCAGGCTTGGGTTGGGGCGCAACTGGCACCGGCGTATTATTAGTTGAAGCAGTAGGAGTGTCATTTCCTTGTGATTGCTTCATAGGACTGGGTGTTTGGTCATTTTCTAAAGCCGCAAGCAATCGACCGCGGAAGTCATCTTTCGAGACATCTGGCCCGATGTATTCCTTAAGCGTGCCATTCCTGGAGCGAAGTTAACAAACCAATACCAAATTTCCCACAGCGTTGAAGGATCGGACACACTTGATAAGAACAACAGTCGGGAATTTCGAGATCGGACAGAAAGAGGCCAGGAATCCAGCTTCCTGTGACCCCGCTGTCAAGCGCAATACAACTGCTTTGGCATTGAGTGCTTGCGCAACCTGTAGGAAGTCAGATACCATCAGACATTCATTGTAGTGAATGGATGTACCTCATCATCACCAAAATACGCGTCCTCCCATTGAGAGCTTAACTCCTCGTCATCTGTATGCTCAATCTAAGATCAGCAACATGTCATTCGATGCGGGGATAACACCAGCGACCTCTAACAAAGCAAGTAACCGCTTTGACATCTCTCACTGCAGCAGCAATGCCCTCCCGAAGGGATCCGTTGTAGAACAGCGTCATGATCGCGTTCCGGTAAAGACAAGGACAATGCGGAGAGACAAGTATAATATTGGAGAAGCCTGGGCGGTCACGGTAACCCCCGATCCCGAAATTCACAACTGCCATCGCATTTGCAAGAAACTCCAACTCCAAACCCGTCCAAATCTCAACTCACTCTTTCACATTTTCTAAACCGTTGTTATGCAGTGGATCTCTTCCGCATTGCAGAAGACATCCGCGAGGGTCTGGACACCGCTGACTCGGGCTGTTCGGAGCCCTCGTGCACCATCGAAGATCAACTCCATCTGCGCCAAATACCGCCTACAACAATTCCGCCATATCTCGCAATCGCACCAGCTAACTGAGAGTCTGAATATTGTAGACCACCCGGCGAAGCTTGTCCGTGTCAATAAGAAACATGGACCTGGTCTGATCATTTTGGGTATGTCCATGTCCCATGCTACATATTCTTCAGAATACTGTGTCTTAATGGCCAAGAGATAATTGCTAACGTATTGTTGTACATATCTATAGCTTTGATTCCTGTTATCTCATTTATCCTGGGAACATGGCAGGTACAGCGCCTGGACTGGAAAACCAAACTGATCGCCAAATTCGAGGACCGCCTCGTGAAGCCTCCTCTGCCACTCCCGCCGCGAATCGACCCAGGCGCCATTTCAGAGTTCGACTACCGCCGCGTGTACGCTACCGGCCGTCTCCGCCATGACAAAGAAATGCTGGTTGGACCCCGCATGAACGAAGGAGAGGACGGGTTTATCGTGGTGACTCCCCTCGAGCGAGAGGGACAGAGCACCGTGCTTGTGAACCGGGGTTGGATCTCAAGGAAATTGAAGGACCAAAAAGACCGGCCTTTGGGTGTACTGGATGAAGAGGTGACTGTGGAGGGGTTGCTACGAGAGCCATGGAAGAAAAACATGTTTACGCCGGAGAACAAACCGGAGGAGGGAAAGTTCTACTTCCCCGATATAAACCAGATGGCAGAGAAGAGCGGGAGCCAGCCTGTTTGGATTGAGCAGACAATGGGTAAGGAGGCTAGATTGAATCATCTTGCTAATGCATGGCTAACAATAATCTGCGTTTCCAGTTCCTGACCTCCTCGAATCATATGATCGCGAGGCCAAGGGTATCCCAATTGGCCGCGCCGCAGTGGTGAATTTGAGAAACAACCATTCTCAATACATCTTCACCTGGTAAGTTTCATCTGTTGCGTGCTTTCCGTTCCCAAGTCGAGATTGTTGCTCATACCCTGCAGGTATGGCCTGTCTTTGGCCACGACCATCATGATGTGGATGGTTATACGGAAGAACCCCAACGAGGCAATGCGCCGGGTTCGCCAGAACCGAAACTGGTAATCGGTAGTGGGATTTCAGCTTCACCTTAGCATAATTCATTGGCGTTGAAGGCGTTACTTTTCATGGAGAATTTTGTTCTGGACATTCATGGAGGCATGGCAAATCTCATGTCTTGCTGAAGTTCTTTGGGTAAATGCTTTTGGGCGAGGGAAAAGACCGTCGTCGAGTTGTTGATATGCCGTTGTCTGGAACAAGTCAGCAATTACTCCCATGAGATGTTCGGCGTCCAAGGAAACTGACCTTCTCAGCAATGTGATGACATCGCTTTCATCGATGGTCTTCCGTCCTGCATGCTTTGAATACGCAGCCAAATCTTGGCTTGCTTGTTCAAAGTACCAAGAGGACGCCTGCTCGATGGCGGCCAGCGTGGCCTTGTTGATTTTTGCCTTTGATCCAGCCCCCGAATGCGCGAAGCGAGTCGCTAGCTTTTTTACCACACCTGAGGGCAAGTTTGGGACAGGAATCCCATGTCGTGAAATCTGCTTTTGCTTGCCCTGCGCTGGGATAGCTTCATCTCGCAATCCTCCTCCAACGATCCCAGGGCTCTCACTGGGGGATGCTGCGGGCGGGAACTCGAGTCCGAAACCAAAATCACCCCCAACGTCGTCATCATCGTCGTCTGAAGGAGCTGGGGGTAGCTGCGCAGCGGACAGTTCGAAATCTTCCATATCGTTCATATCTCCGCCAGTGGGATCTTCAAGCGGAGCAGCCGCAGGAGATGGAAAGTTGAGGTCAAAATGGAAGCGCCCCAGATCTTCCGTCTCTCCCCTATTTGTGATATTAGCCAAGATTTGTAACATAGATAATCCAACTCTTGTATACCCACCCTCTATCAAAGTCGCCCCCACTCATCATTGTATCTTCCGCCTCATCATCCTCACCCACAATACCAGTTTCATCTCTATCATCGCTCTCTAATCGTGTCTCCTCGAAATCTCCACTGATTCTGCCGGTGGCTCGGCTCATCATTGATAACCGGTCCCGGTCTCTGATGCTGGTATCGCGAGGATATTCGACAGACTGATAGGTAATATCCATATCCTCCTCTCCAAAGGCGAGAGACATCCTCGGGGGGCGCATTTCAGGACTCGCTTCTTCACCTTCTTCCTCGGACTCTTGAATAGGCAGAGATAACCGTGGTCGCTCGATTTCTGGCTCATTATCAAGCCGTTCAAACTCATCAATTGGCTCTCCGATAGGCTCTGGCTTCTCCTGCGGCGAGGAGCGGATAGGTTGAGATATAGGAGCGAGTGCTAAGACCGGCTCGAATAATTCAGTTCAATTCTTTATGTCGGATGGTACGTGGCAAAGCTCTTACCTCTGCCCAGGTTTCTGAGAATATCGAATGTAGTCTCCCGCTGCATTCGGCCGCTTCGCCGGCGATCCCGACCAGGGGTATTCGCCGCTCGTTGTTGCCGGGCACGGAGCCCGTATGGTGTTGCTGGCGCACCCACGCCTCGAGCGCGTGGTGTGTATCGAGAGGCGGATCGGTGTGTGCCTGGGGTGGTTGCTGTAACAAGTCGACTTGGTGTAAGAGGGTAGCGTGTATGGATAGGAAGGCGTTGGAGCTGTAGGAAGATGATATGGTCAGGGATTTTCCAACCTCCCAAAAGGCAATAGATGACACTCACTCCGGTCAATGCTGTATCCCCAGATGGAGTGGCGGTTCCAAATGGTGACCGACGGGCACGCGCGTTCGGGGTAGAAGTAGACATAACTTGATTCTTTCCGTAGGAGAAGTACACATATATTATGCAACATATACCAGACCACACACGTGATCACCACAGCAATGAAATCCCAGATCTACTGGGCGAACGGTGAATTACAAGATTGATGATGTTTGTTTGTCGCGTCTAGAAACAACAATTGCGGGCCAGTGCGTGATTGGCCCGTTCTTATCGATAAGATTGGCTGAATCAGCCGGCTTTTTTTTTGCGCAATGAAGCCTTCTCGATGCGACTTGCATTTACTAATTGAAGCTTAAAATACTTGGAAGATCCTTTGCGAAGTTTACTGCCTATCGTTAAAAATGGCCGACTCAAACGCCCCAAAGGGACTTTCCAATAAGCTACAAAACAAGCGCAAGAGACAAACCGACGATGCTACTCCCAAGCAAGAAAAGCCCGAGGCAGGCACACCCGCAGAAGGATCGAGCAAGAAGAAGCAGAAGAAGAACAAAAACAAAAAGAAGCAGGTTGAACACGATGAAAGTCAATCAACGCGCAAAGACGGTATTGACGAGTCCATTGGCAAGATGGACGGCCGTTTGTTGGGCGATTACTTTGCGCAGAAGGCCAAAAGACACGATAAAGAGCTCTCTGCTGTTGAACTGAGCGATCTTTCGGTTCCAGGTATGTATACTTAGTACCGTTCTATTGGCCAAGGCCGCCGGCGGGTGTCATAGACATTAACAAAGTTATAGATTCCGCATTCCTCGATACCTCTTCCTTCACCCCCACCCGAAAGCTGGAGCAACTCCCCGAATTTCTCAAGTCGTTCAGTCCCAAAGGTACCGACCTGTCAAAGTCGTCCGAGAAGAACGGTACCCCTCACACACTAGTCGTTTCGGGTGCTGCTTTGCGGGCCGCTGATGTTGTACGGTAAGTGGGAAATTTTCAATCTTTTCCCTGCTACCAGGTGAAGCTGGGGCTGACAATTGATGCTTCTAGCGCACTACGGTCTTTCCAAACCAAGGAGAGCATTGTAGGCAAGCTGTTCGCGAAGCACATCAAGCTGGAGGAAGCGAAGCAGTTCCTTCAACGTGCTCGGTCTGGTATCGGAGCTGGAACCCCGACCAGAATATCTGATTTGATCGAGTCTGGTGAGTCTGCTCGGTTGCTATCTATAGATAGCTCTACTTCGTCGTACACAGACGCTGATAATTGATCTTCTAGGAACTCTCAACCTGGGGGAACTTGAGCGCATTGTCATTGACGGATCACACATTGACCAGAAGCAACGAGGCATCTTTGACATGAAGGACACGCATATGCCGCTGTTGAAGCTGCTTACTCGGCCGGAGCTGCGTGAGCGCTATGGGGCGAAGAATGGTGTGAAGATCTTGGTGTTCTAATCTAAGCAAGGGTTGAGCGCGAAATTTTATACTGGTATATGATTTGAGTACATGCATTGAATGAATCTATCAAACAATTATTTGACAGGGTGCGTATGTACAGAGTACTATGTAGATAAATTGCCAACTATAAAAGCTAAGGCCTTATCGGGAAGCCTGTCTTTACCGCCTCCCGAGACACGGCAAAAATTAAATTTCACTTTCCTCTCCGCCTGACTTTTTTTGGAGCTTGAGTCTCGTTGCGTTGCAAACTTCTCCACCTCTTTTCTTGTTGTCCCAAACCACCAGGACTTTTATTCGTCTTGTTTTTTTTGCCATCCCACCATTGTCCCTTTTTATCACAACATTTACCCCACACAACACCACAATGGGTGACAAGCGCAAACTTGTGCAGGATGAGGCGGTCGAGCCCGAGGGCAAGAAGATGAAGAAGGAGAAGAAGAAGGAAAAGCGCAAGTTGCAAGAGGAGTCCGAGGTTGTCGCTCCCACCGAAACTGCTGCCCCGACACAGGAAGTGGTGAAGGAAAAGAAAGAAAAGAAGGAAAAGAAGGAAAAGAAGGAAAAGAAGGAAAAGAAGGAAAAGAAGGACAAGGAGGACAAGTCCGAGAAGAAGGAGAAGTCCGACAAGAAAGAGAAGAAGGAGAAGCGCAAGGCCGAGGAGGCCGACACCAAGCCTGCTGCTCCCTCCGAGGACGTTATGGATGTTGATGTGACCCCTGCCGAGAAGGTGGACGCCGATAAGAAGGAGAAGAAGGAGAAGGAGAAGGACATGAAGGAGAAGAAGGACAGGAAGGAGAAGAAGCAGAAGAAGGAGACGACCGAGCCCGTGGCTGAGGCCAAAGAAGAGCCTACCGCTGAATCCGCGGAGGCCCAGCAAGCCCAGAAGAGTTCCCGCTTCATCTGCTTTGTCGGTAAATGACTCCAATCCAGATGGACTACGCGGAACTGAAGACACAGGATTAATCAAAGGATATTCGCATATGCAGGCAACCTTCCCTACTCCGCCAACCACGAGTCCTTGACCAAGCACTTCGAGAAGAACCCCCCGGCCACAATCCGCGTCGCAACCAAGAAGGAAGACCCCAAGAAGTGCCGCGGCTTTGCATTCATTGAGTTTGACAACTATGACCGCATGAAGACCTGCCTCAAGCTGTACCACCACTCCACCTTCGACGACGGAAAGTACCCGCCCCGACGCATGAACGTCGAGCTGACGTGAGTTATCCCCCAATTGGAGAAGATGATCATTTTCAAGTCTTCTCCAAACAAAGAAGTCCTAAGACCATATACTAACTACCAATTCCAGTGCTGGCGGCGGCGGCGCCAAGTCCGAACACCGCAATGCCAAGATCCAGGCTAAGAACGAGAAGCTCAATGAGGAGCGCCAGCGCCAGGCTAAGGATATCCAGAAGGACAAGAAGAAACACGACAAGAAGGCTGCCCCCGCTGGCGGATCTGGTGCCAACGCTGCTACCATGGACGGCGCAGCTGACAACGCTGGCAGCGCTGAGAACGATCAGTGGGCTGGTCTCCACCCTAGCCGCAGAGGCCGAGTTTAAATCAACAAAATTTGCCTGCTATGGTTTACTTCAAACAGCCTCAACTCGTTGATGGATCGTCACAGTGTACAGCAAGGTGTCCGGAGCCTCCGCAGGCAGCAGGACATTTTGGTAGCCATGCATTCCCGGGAGCATCATGTTTGGCCGGCTTTTTCTCCTGTGTTCCAAAAGTACTTACTTCATATCTCTATTGCTTGATTTTGAAGATACCAATTGATATGTTCTTTTCTGTGCTTCCTGGCAGACATTGCCCGAGTGGACGTCTATCATGATATGGCGTACAGATGACTTATAATGACTACAGTATAGTCTCGGAGTCAAGAACATGGCGAATGGATTGGGACAGACTATGAACAAGGGCCAAGAGGGCGAAGACAGAAAGATATCCCCAAGAAAAACGGTCAATGGATTTCATCACAAAACAGCACTAAGAGGCCGGCGAATTAAAAAAAGCCTCTAACTACCCAGACGCCGTATTAACTATATATTATTCATTATAGCATACGAGAACATGGGGAGACGAGTCGAGCCAAACATACGTGCTCTACAAGAGATTGCATTTGACTGCCTTCCTCCCGGATTTCGTAGCGGGACGGGGATTGAGAACGGCCCTGTGACAGACAGTTAGAAAAAAAACCGGATATACCCAAGTAGTCCGGGAAACGTAAAGGAGAGTGAAAACGCACCGGATGGCTTCGTCGAACACGCTCTTCAGGTTGCGTTGTGTCAACGCCGAACATTCAAGGTACTTATGTGCGCGAATCTCCTTGGCCACGGCCAGGGCTTGTTCGTAGGAGACGGTCTCCATCTTGCGTGCGCGGAGGGCTTCCGTAGTCGCGCGGTCGTCCCTCAGATCGAGCTTGGTACCGACGAGGATGATGGGGACATTGGGGGCGTGGTGTTCGATCTCAGGGAACCACTAGAAGCGGGGGAACAGTCAGTCGCATGGAAACAAGGATATTTCTCTTTAGTATGCTCGGCCCGTTCGTACCTTCGCTTTGACGTTATCGAATGATGGCGGGCTGACGATGGAGAAGCAGATCAAAAAGACGTCGGTTTGCGGGTAGGATAAGGGTCTCAGGCGATCGTAATCCTCTTGTCCAGCGGTATCCCACAGTCCCAGGCTGATCGGCCGGCCGTCAACCATAACACTGGCCGTGTAGTTGTCAAAGCTGTGATGGAATCAATGACCGTTCGGGGTTCAAGGTTTCGTATTGAGGGGCAGTAGGTACGAACACAGTAGGGATGTATTCACCCGGGAAAGCATTCGTTGTGTACGAGATCAGAAGACATGTCTAGGGGAAAGGAAATTGGATGTCAGCGTCTATCGCAAGATTAGGAGGGATACAATGTCGGGATGTACTAACTTTGCCAACTGCACCATCACCGGTCACCACACACTGCGAGTATTGTCAATTAAAGCCGCGCATGTGGATCGGATCATCCCACCTTCAGTGACTGAGTAGCCGGACCCGTCGCCATGTCGCAGGAATATAATCAAAAGCCGAATTCCAACAGGGGCTGTTGGGGGTGTTGGCCGATAAGGGGCTCGATAACGGAAGGACACAATGGCAACAAGGGTATCTTCAGAGGATTAGCTTTAGCTTCAGGGGGACTTTGAAGAAGAAGCTAGGAGGCTGGAGCTAGGGAAAAGAGGGGGGAGAGATGTGGAGAACCAAGAAAATGAAGATGAAAGGAGATATGGAACGGACTCACCTCAAAAAAAGGATATAAATGGTGGAGAGAAAGAAAAAAGAGTCAGAGAGGGAAAAAAAGGGAAAGTGATCGGACTAGTTCCCCTAGCCAAGGTCACTAATAACTAGATCTCTGAAGTGAAAGAGATGGTTAAAAAAATATATGTCTCCACTTCTAAATATCGAAATGTGCGTATCTAAATAGATATAGAATGTACTACATGGCTATATATTGATTCCGTTTCCCTTGACTCTGTGTGATAGGGTCGAATTTCTCTAAAACCTCACAGACCTCCTATATCTGTTGGTCAGCCACCAATGCACCAATCGCATGAGAATTGAATCACGAGTGACACCGGGACATGCGATGGCGTCTATCAATATCGAATCATTATGGGAAACAGGGAGGGGTGTGCTTATATGCATGGTCCATCAACTGTCCTATTTATATCTACCCAACCACCCCGGACATCGGCTATATATGGGACTTTATTCGACCCTATAAACAAGCAGAACCTTCTAAATGCGCGATACGCCCCTTGAACCATTCACGAACCCACCTGCCCTGATATCAGCCGGTCTCGTCAACAAAGTGGGTAATTTTCCAGCGAAGGCTCGGAAATAGGGCGATTGGACGTGGGTCTGGATCGCCGCCTGGTTTTTATACCTATATTGTAGAGCCGAATCAGCATCGTGGAAAATTGTGGCAAAGATGCTCTTGCAAAGTAGATCGGGCCGAGGCACCGCCGCTCTCTCCATGCGGGGGAGATATCAATGAGAGGCTATATCAATATCTCGATGATGGTTGACTTACCTCTCAACGATCACAATCTCATTCTTGTCTTTGATTTCATATGCATAGTAGAGTAGTGTGTCCGGTTCGTGTTCTTGCACCTGTTTGATGACTTCGGTTACAAGAGTAGCTACCTGGAGGGCCACACAATATGTTAGGTATTTGGGCTGTCAAGGAGTATATGGCTGAGCTGACTTCTTCAAACTTCCCCGGCTTTGGGATGAACACTGCGGTGACGTTGATTTCGGACATGATGACCTGTTGAGTTGTCAGCCCTGCACCAGTAGCACCAGTAGCATAGAACAACCCACCTTTTCAAAGTCAAACTCGATGATGTTCGATATCCTAGATCAGATATTGGAATGATAACCTTTAGGGAGTTTAAAGGGTTTAAATATGTGTATTGAATGCGGATCATATAATCCATACTAATCCATATAATCCACATCGACATCGACCTCGGTCCATGGCAAGTGGGGCATCAAGTCCAATGCAGATATGGAGTCGAATATATGGCTTTGATATATTGAGATATCAGCTGTGACTCTATTCTTTTCAGTAATATTTGTCTGATTTAAATTAAGTGTAAAGTATGTCTATTTATGTGTTTCTGTTTGATATACCACTTTAGTTGATGGCAATATGCAATATGAACTCTACAATGCTTGGTAGCCACCTCACGCATTATCAAGAGTGTTCTGATGGAAGTATTCAAATCCCTATATAGTATCCATATGGCATGTTCAACTGCTTCACGCTGGCCACCTGCGCAGGTGCCAAGGCGATGGAGATTACATCATCAATTAATGCCTCAGACATCAAATGAATCAGCAACCGCCGAGATTCGTCTCGGCATCAAATCTCCCGCAAATCATCGTCCTCAATCACCAGACTGGTTCCCCACATCCCCCTTCAGCGGGCCGATTTCTCCGATTTACGGCACATGGACTCCGCGACCACTCGTTCACGTTTCGTGGGGTTTTATACCGGCTGAACGCAGGCTGATCTCAATGGACTTGGGGTATCGGAACATACTGGCACCGGATGGGCCGCATTACTCCATCCCGCCGAGCGACTTTCGGTCCCCCACTCTACCCCGGCCACCCCCGGTTATCGATTTCATGCAGAGAAGCTCGGAGTCTTGCGAGATGGAGAAGGCTCCGCCTGTCACGGGCAAGCGCCGAGGTGGCAGCCGAAAAGCCTGTAATGAATGTAAGCAGCAAAAGGTGAGTCATGTGCATATCTACAATTACTATGCAATTTTACCCAAACCAACCCCGACCGTATCGGGTCTTCGACAATCGCGCTGATGTCTCAAACTTTGATAGCTGAGGTGTGATATTGTTCAAACGCCAGCTGCGGCATGTTCGCGTTGTCGCAGGCTTGGGATAGACTGTAAAGTTGAACAGTCGTTCAAGCGCATCTCTAAGAGAAGGTAAATCTTAATTGTTCTCTTTTTCCCCCTCTCCTGCATCTTATTGACCCCATTTCACAGGCGCAATGCTGAAATGGAAAAGGAGATTGCAGATCTCCGCCGACGCCTGGGACCTAATTCAGATCATGAGCAAGGTGTAGAGCCCCATGAGCCTCATGGAGGTGATGAAATGTCCCATTGCTCAGAGGATGTCTTTGCTCGCCGTGACTCAGCCGCGATTGCCCAATCTCGGCATGTCTCAGTGCCAGTTGAATCCCACTCGTCTATAGCAACTCCATTGACTATGAAAAGGGATGGTTCTATCATATCACAGGATGAGGGCCACTGGAGACTGGAAGATGTTACTCTCTCTAAAGCCCGAGTTCTTCGATTATACGAACAGTATGCGCTCTCCATTTCTTTGGGCCGCTTCTCCGGTTAACATCTGTGTAGATACTTTACTTATTATCACCCCTTTCTTCCTCTTCTGAATCCACCTAAGCCCCCAGAGGTGTATCTCAACCGATGCCCTCTTTTGGCGTGGACTATGATCTGTGTTGCGAGTCGACGGTCTCAATATGAGCCGGGGCTCTTGAGCGCACTGTCCGGGCCATTTAGCAGGCTGCTTTGGTCAACTATTACCAGTGTACCACAGGACTACCGGGTGGTCAAGGCCCTTTGTGTTCTGTGTACATGGCCTCTTCCGACTACAAGCCAGCGCACCGATGCGACGTTCATGCTCAGTGGCTTGATGATGCAGATTGCTATGCAGCTTGGGCTACACCGTCCGGTTCAAGCGGAAGAGTTCACAACATTCCGGATGGAAGTTCAAGGTGAAGCTTTGAAGGATCGACTACATACGTGGGTCATTTGCAACATCGTGGCTCAAAAGTGAGTATTTCCTTTCGATATGCAGCCGGTTATCGCAGACTGATTGAGAATTCGGCAGTGTTGCGACTGGTTACGGCCAGCCACCGAGCACAATATATGACTGGGCCCTTGAACCTGCGTCTTTGAGGGATGCCGACTATCGGCTTCCCGATGACTTAGCCATTCGGTTACGAATCGAAAAGTTTTGCGACCGGGTGACCAAGGCATTGTACAGTAGCAAACCCGAGCCTGCGGAGTTTATCAGTGCCGACAAGCTCGTGGTCGTCCAGGTTTTGGAAAGTGAGCTCAGAGACATGGATGTGGAGTTTGACGGAAAAATCTCCGGTAAGTTGTTGCCATATCATTCCCAATCTGGCACCGCTCACACTCGTACCAAGCAATCAACACGATTCATCTGCGAGCCGCAGAATTGCACTTCCGATACTTCATGTTTTTGGGTTCTACTGCACGAAGCGACGACCTGATCAAGCTTTTCCTTGCAACAACCTCCTTCCTTGGTCGAGTACTAGATCTCGAAACATCGCCAGGTGAATTGATCGGCCACTCCACCAACTATATTCTTCAAATGATTGTGTCAGCCGCTTTTGCTCTCATGAAGTTGTTGAAGAGCAGCTTCAGTCGACACCTCGATTTCAACCATGGCAAGCTACTGTTCAACGGTGCGATCTCGGCAATTCGCCGAATCAGTGTCATGGATCATGACCGTCCCATTCGCCTTGCAGATATCCTCGCTCAGATGTGGAATGCCACGAGCCTAGAGCCCGCCGAAGAAGATGCTCTACAGCTTAAAGTCCGCTGCCGGATGAGCATGAGCCATGTCTACGACACAGTCTGGCGTTGGCGACAGCGGTTCCGACCGGTCAAAAGCCTTGAGGAAATGCAAGGTAAGTTTTGTTCGCTTTTTCCTCCCCTTGTAGTTGTTTTGTCCCAGTTTTAACCGATTCCTGTTTATAGCTGCTGCTATAGCAGCGAACCAAGATATACTAGGCCCAGCAGGACACATGACGCGGCAACAGCAGGATAGCTCCCTGGAGGACCAATCTTTAATGATGCCAGCTCAGTTCGATGAAGGCGGAGCATTTTTCAGCGAATCTGGATTCTCAGAAGTATTTGATTCACTTAATTGGGTTTTCGATGGCATTCCGGACTCTTTCGTCGCACCTCCGGTTTTATAGATGCCAATTACTGCCATGTTTCTGTATAAATGTTGATATTTGATTCCTAGCGACGATACCAGAATAAAAGTGAATTTTACTGCGAGCTAATAGAATAATGTACATAACTAAATAACTACGTACAAACGCAACTACGTACACAATGACGCCCAAAGATCCACTTGTGTGGCTGAACCCTTAGTACTTAACCCCAAAATACATACTGGGCAGGCTAGAGACATTCCTATAGGTTCACAACGTTTCAGCCCAAGTGAAACTCCAAAAGGCAGGCTGCAGCATTTCCCGTGAACTGACCTCATTTTGATCGGCTCCTAACCGCCATCTCCACTGATAATAATAGAGGTGGCCCGTGGGGCTTTCCGTTCCCCCCTCTATTTAACTCCTCTTTCTTGACATTCACTCAAGTCAAGACCTTTTCCATGTCGGATCAAGCCCTACACGAATCCACGGCGATACCGACGCTGTCCGATGCGCCTCCGCCGAGCGCCGGTCGCTCATCCCCCAGCTACGGGGGCGAGCAGACCCAGCCGAACGAAGCCATCTCAGACGAGCTGAAAGCCCGCCTGGACAAAGTTATCTACTCTGATGTGAGCAGAAACAGGCATTCCAACACCAGGTGCATATTAAAGAAAAGAACGCAATTGTATTAATCATGAGTAGATTGGCATAACCACACTCCTCACTCGGCTGAAGCAGAGCGTGGCCTCCGCCAGGGTCAGTAGTCGCAAAAGGGTTCCAACCACGATCGCAAGAGCTGACACGGTATCTGCTAGGATTTCTCAACGTTCCTGAAAAAGCGAGGTTCTCTTGAAGAAGAGCACGCTCAGGGGCTGAGAAAACTGTCCCGCGTGATCAGCGATGCGTCGCAACGCTCCGAGAACCGACAAGGAACATACAGTTCCAGCTACAAGGACATCCACCGAATCCAAGAGCGAATGGTCGACCATGGCCTCCAATTCGCTGTCTCCCTCCACCAGATGTCCGATGATCTGCACGAGCTGGCTGCCAACATCGAGCGCGGCCGCAAGCAATGGAAACAGACGGGTTTAGCTGCGGAGAAGAGGGTCGTCGATGCAGAATCGCTGGCAGAGAAGGCAAAGGCCAAGTACGAGTCATTGGCGGAGCAGTATGACCGTGTTCGCACGGGAGACAAGCAGGGCGGAAAGTTCGGTCTCAAGGGCCACAAGTCTGCAGCGCAGCACGAGGAGGAGTTGTTGCGCAAGGTCCAGAACGCGGATAGCGATTATGGATCTAAGGTTCAGGCTGCTCAGGCTGCGCGCCAGGAGCTAGTGTCTACCCATCGACCTCAGGCTGTACACAATCTTCAGCAGTTGATCTCTGAGTGTGACTCGGGCTTGACCCTGCAACAGCAGAAGTTCGGTATGTGCGATTCATTTCACAAGGTGGTTCATCGTTCATTGTTCATCGACTAATGATTTGCAGCCACATTCAACGAGAAATTGCTTCTAGGCCAGGGTCTCTGCGTGAACCCTTTGAAGACCGATGGAGCATTAGGACCTAAGAGCCTTGCCGATGTTATTCGCCAAGTTGATAACCAGAGAGATCTCCATGAGTTTATTTTAAGCCATGAAGGCAACCCGGGGGCTGTGGCTTCGGAACAGGTCAAATATGAGCGCCACCCTGTAAGTCCGGCATTGTTCCTTGATTGCTTTACTATACTAACATGATTAGACACTCGGTGGTGCTGGTGCTACTTCTGCTTCTGCAGCAGCTTCTCAACAAAGCACTCAGAATAAGCGCGTGTCAATCATGCCGCCGGCATTCACCTCGAATAATACCTCTTCGCCGGCGCTTCAGCCACCGCATACCGGTGACCGGTTGCCGCAGTCACCTTATCCTCCCGAGAAGTCCTTCACTCCGCCCCCAGCCGGCACACCTCCCTATCCAGTATCAGGGCCGCCTGCTCCGGAACCCGCACCCAAGATTCCGTTGCCAATGGCAGGACCTCCCCCAATGGACAGGAACCTCCAATCGAACCTCCCTCCGTTGAAGCCAGTATTCGGTGTTTCGCTGAACGACCTGTACGCCCGGGATGGAACGGCGGTTCCATTCATTGTGTACCAGTGTTTCCAAGCAGTTGAGCTGTTCGGTCTGGACATGGAGGGCATCTATCGACTTTCGGGTAGTGCCAATCACATCAGCCACATGAAAGCCCTGTTTGACAATGGTAAGCTTGATCAGACAGTTGAGTAAATATGGGTAGTTTGCTAACCTTACTCTCACATGAATAGACTCATCGCAAGTCGACTTCACAAACCCGGAGAACTTTTACCATGATGTCAACAGTGTTGCAGGACTTGCGAAGCAATTCTTCAGGGACCTACCTGACCCTCTGTTCACCACTCAGTTCTACCAACAGTTCGTTGATGCTGCTCGTAAGTTGTGTTCACGTTATAGAGACAATAGGTAATCCCGTATTGAGAAACTGACAATGAAACCACAGGCATCGACGATGACATCCAACGCCGAGACTCGATGCACGCCCTTATTAACAGTCTGCCTGATGCTCACTATGCTACCCTCCGCGCCATCATTCTGGTACGATCCCCAACAAGAACCCAGTCTTTGTTTTCATCTAGATACTAATCTAGTCCATTGCAGCATCTAAACAAGATCCAAGAACACTATACCCAGAACCGCATGAACGCGGGCAATCTAGCCATTTGCTTCGGGTATGTCCTTGCACACTCCATGTCCTATAAAATGGCGATGTTATCAGATACAGACCCGCTAATTCTCGCTATAGACCAACACTTATGGGCGCCAATTCCGGTGGCAGCATCGCCGACGCTGGCTGGCAGGTCCGTGTCGTCGAGACGATCCTGAATAACACATTCCAGATCTTCGACGACGACTAGATCAATCCGGCCCCGGCCCGTTTCTAGTTTTTTCCTTTCTTGGTTTTTTGGAATAAGAGGGTTGGTTCGTGGACCCACGTATAATGTTTGGTGCATCGCTTCCCGGTGCTCTCTTGAACCTCTTATCCATTCGTACCTCTGGTTGCTGTATTCTGGTGTTTCCTCGGAGTGATACCTGTGCTACGCATTAATATTGTGCCTTTGTGCCTTCCGATTGTATATATACATACTGCCTAGTCCTTTAAGTCTTGACTTTTGCCGGTCATGGGCAACGTATAATCGTGTTACCGATGATGTCAGGTTGAGATGCAGCAAATATTGGCCTCTTTGGTATCATACCAGTAGAAAGTATAAGATACTGCCAGCAATATGACACCAATAAGTTGGCTATTGGGAATGGCTGTCTAAACCATGTATTACTTTCCAAGCTCTCCTTTTCCCACATTCTTTAGGGCATTCAATCGCGCCAAAGAAGCTTAAAACTTGAGAGTACAACGTATTACGGATGATAGTAGATCGTGGGAAAGACACTTTTGAGACATTGATATTCATTTATACAAGTAACGGCTCGAAAGAGAGGTAGAATTTGATCAAAAACAGGTGGCTATGGTACATGGGAGGTGTAAATGCTTCTATATCAAGGGTTTCCCGCGTCAAGGAAAGAGAACAGACCAGGCAAGAAGCTGGCTCGAGCCTCTGTTCAGTGTTAGGCCCAAAATGAGGAGTTGCTAACAAGGAGTAAGACAAGCAGATGAAATAAAGGATACCGCGCCAAAACCATTGCCTGTTGATCCGGTAAGATGGTAGGTCAAAAAAGCTTTTTGGCAAGGCATCTAGTCTCGTCCGGTATTTGAGTTCCTGGTGCGGATCTTGCAGCTGCAGTCTCCAATCGCGGAGAGCTCAAAGGCGCAGAACATATCATTCTGACAGGGGAGAAACACAAATCACACTTAGAGATGTGATTCAAATTATTTCTTGCCCAACGAGTCCTGGATCATCTGCAGACGCTCGAGGGCTGACAATCCAGGCGCGAAGTGGGGACTATGGTAAGCCTCATGCAATGAGGTGGGATTGATGTAGCCCCAGACTCTCCAGCCCTTATCCTGGTCATTCCAGCGGAGATTCTGAATGACAATGTGCTCGACACAGTCCTGCTCCTTGGCGGAAACGGTGGTAGCCTCCGTGGGTTCCTTTCCGCTGGGGTTCTGGATTTGAGTCGTGGTTGTAGCCTGTCGGCTCGTGATGCGCACAACAATTTGACGGATACCGGATTTCGGGATATCGGGGATGGATGTCGCGCGATCTGCGATGACGCGGAGGCCGGTGAAGTTTGTACTTGGCTTACGCAGATATTTCACCAGTTTCCAGGTCATCTTCTCATTCTTCGGGCGGCGTTCGATACCTTTGCTGAGTTGCTTGACGAGACCGTCGCAGCAGATCTGGCGGATTTGAGCAGTGTTGCCTCTATAAAAATTCATAGCAGTTAGGCCTGCCAAGAAGTAAACGAGGAAGAGGTGCATGCTTACTGGGCAAATGCTGTGTACATATCTTCCTGGAGCTTTGCGGCGAAGTGGCGCCGCTTGCTTAGAAGGAGAGGAAGGTTGTTTTCGCGCTTGCAGTATTGGAGCACACTGCAATATAGTTAGGAAAGATAATCTCTGCAAGTATATGGTATATGCAGTTCTTGCTCGGCGTAACCACCACTAGGGTGATAGAGCGTACCGAATATTCCGAGGATTCGGGGATAACTAACCTGGCAAAGTTGCTGAACCAGGACTTGAGCCATGTATATTCCATATGCCACCTATCGCGTGGTGCCGTGAAAACCGAAGGCATATCCCTCCACAACGGTCGGACAAAGGTACCTGGTAATAGGCCAATGTCATTTGGCAGATCTGCTAACCTCATGTCCTGGGTTCTGGTTTTGAAGGACGGCTGGACTTGGCTTGGAGGGCGGAAATTCATTTGTCTCCCACGCCATTGTTGGGAGGTCTCGGAGAAGGCCCGACATTGGACGAAGGAACCAGATGGTACAACTCTAGCGGAAGTGCCCGCGGGCAATCGTAGGGAAGACGCCATTGCGAATCGGGTTGAGTAAGATAAGTTGGTTCCTAGCCGAAGAACAGAAATCCGCGGAACTGTCAGTCACGTGAATGACTCCGCAGGTCGACAGCAACAAGTTAGCCGGGGGATCCTTGTGAACGAAGCTCCCTCTTATCGAGGCGACGGCTTATTTCTTCCTCGCTGTTTCTTTAATACCACTGTCATATGTAAAAAGGAAGTTGATCGTATAGAACTAAACTGCCCCCCGGAAAGAAAGACACCGCCCGTCACACACTGGGTCGATATCTGCCAATTAGGAGACTCACAAACAGCTTGACAACGACCCAACTTTGAATCTTATCGAGAGCGAACGACTCAACCGCAACGCTTATCCTATACCCCTTCCATTCCTTGCGTGGCGGCCGCATATGCCGCGATTCAGAATAAAGGCTGGCTCCTCCTCGACGTAATGCCTCTCCTCCACCGTACACTCCCCACGACTATCCACACCGACATCCACACCGTGATCCAGACCTGAATCTTGCGCGATTGGCTCCTCCACCCAGCTACCTCAGCACTTTCTCTGAACTACTACAAAGCCAACGGGCTAAAGAGGTGGCTTCTCCATCTGCTTCGACTGTCCCGCCCTCCCCGACGTCCTCCACGTCCCATACCCCACCCAACAGCGATGGCCATCAGTCAGCACTGCATCCGCGGGTCGCTGTCATCCTCGGAGTAGACCGCAGGTGGTATATTCCCCTGCTGGTATGTCGGGCTTTGAGCACGCTTCCTGCTGCCTGGTGGGGTCTGCGATGCGCGTTTACCTTCCTCGCCGAGTTGCTGCACATAAGGCCGGGTATGGGACGGGAGGGGTGGGCGGCGGCGATCGTTGGTAGTGTTGGGCAGGAATGGGATGTTGAGCGGAGGTTTCGTGTGACAGAGGTGGCATTGGCTATTATGTGGGTATGTGATATTCCTGCCTTGATATGTGGGTGTGTATCTTTCTTGATATACTACTTGCTGGTGTCCAACTGCGTACTTGCATACTGACTTATTTAACAGTGCTGTGCATCTGCATATCTTTCCTATTTCTTTGCTGATTGCATGATGTCTCGATGGTCGGTTTTCTCTTTCCTTGGACGTTTCACTGTCATCCCTAATGCTAATACGTGATATACTCAGGCTTCTAAACTACACTCCACCAGCCGTTGTGATCCGTCTTCTAACGACCAATGGCCTGATCGCATACATCACTTCTTGGGTCCTTTATCTATCTGGTGCATCCTCTGACCCTCGACTCCTTTTACCAGCCTGGATCTCCATAACAACCGTACTTTACCTAGACTCCCAATTGTTGATCTACCTTACAGCCACTGACCCTTCACCTAGTCTTTAACTTTTGTCTACCACGCAACGCAAAACCATGCAACCATCAAACGCGAAACAGCAGCATCGCTACTAGTCGTTTCCGTCGCAAGCTTTCTAAGCATGTCCTCACTCCTTATGCAGCTGCATCTGACCCGTGAAAACGAACCAGAAGTGCCTGTCTTCGTCATCACCCGCAAACTTTGGGACTGGGCTGTGGCCATCTTCCTGCGCATGCGAGTTGCGGATGACCGTATTCCTGTTGGAGAGCTGTAGCTTGCTTAGTTGCCTGTTGGTTGCAGGTCTTTTCCTTTTCTGTTTCAGGATATCTTGCAGTTGATTTCCACAGTCTGGACAAGCTGGACAAGCGTTCTTGACTAGACAGGGTGGATGATTTATACAGGTTTGGGATTTGATTTCGATTTCGATTTGGTTAAAGATTCTGTCTTTGGGTCTTTGGACTTGCACTTGATACCCCTGGCCTAGGGTTGTTTTCTTTTCTTACATGGCGATCTTTGATAGATCTGACTTACTACTTTTGTGTATTGATTGATTCACAATGTGAAATTTTCATCCTTTTAAACTACCCTGGTAGATTGAGATCCATTTCTCTAGCTCGAATTTACTTTACGTTGTTGTATCAGCTAGAAGACGGTACTAGAAGACAGTTCAATTCCCTTGTTTCGCAATGGACTGTATCCCCAAGAGAAGGGCAGCAAAAGAGCGAGAACGGCACAAAGATTAAGTAGACGGTAGAGACCGAGAGAAGGCTTCAGCAAAAGCACGCCCTTAGTTCAACCTGGATCTCCTCGATCGGCCAGACCGACAAATTGACCATGGGAAAGGCAATGGCAATGGGCAATACAGGCAAAGGCAACCCCTTCTCAAAGGATAAAAGAATGGAAAACACACGCAAACTCATGAAAAGAAAAAAAGTGTTGTCTGTCTATGCAGAATAATGGGTATCTACCAACTCCTCGTTCCGTCATAATCCCGTTCTTAGAATAGCGGTCGAACCACCCCGCTCTCCCTGCCGATCATGCGGGAACGATAGGCAGGAGGCACACAGGTGTAGCGGGTCATTTCGACAAGGGCCCAGGTCTAACACGCCAGGCACAGAGTGATGGGGGGGAGAAAGCAAGACATTCGATCGATGTGTGAAGGCCAGTATTGCATACGGCCGGCGGATGAGGGATGCTTCCTATCCCACCGCTCACAGGGCAACATAAACCGGGAAGAAGGGACTGGAACAAGGCATGATGTTGGTGATGGGATTAGAACCCGTGGACCTTGAATATGACAAATTAGACCATGGTGATGGTGACGGAGGGTAGATAAGGGGGTATCGACATACCTTGATGGTCTTTGCATCAAGCTCGAGTCCCTCCTTCTTGTCAGTCAAGAACTCCTGGACATCCTTCCTCTGGTCTCCCTGCAGCTGAATCACCTCGCCCATCTCAGTGTCAGAGACGATGGTGCCATTGCAAGCTAAGATATAGTTAGCATCTGACCCAGACAGATATGCACAGGTCACAAGACATACCAAACTTCTTCTTGATGACCTTGAGAATCTTCTTCTGGTCGAACTTCTTGGGAAGACCCTGAACAGTGGTCAGAGTCTTACGACCATTGCGTTCTGTTGTGAAACAAGTGGTTAGCATGTACCCCCCTTTTAGGGCCGGCGAGTCGCAAGAGTAGCCGGGGCGGTGAGGATAGGAGAGCGAACGTACGCTGAATCCGTATGTGGATGTAGTTCTGAGACTGTTTAGTCTCGCCGGTGTCTTCGTCAGCTTCGGCGAAGGGGTCTGTACGATGCACGTGTCAGCCTCAGCCCAGTACCGAATTTCTACCGCGCCGCCGTGAGAGTCGGTGGAACAGAGGCGTGGGAGCTGAAATATACAGGACACTACGTATGATGAAAGACATATGTCTCATCCGCATACATAGTAGTCATAGTTGTGGATATGGGTGTGGGGGTGAAGCCCGACACGCGCCCAGGAGGGGAAAGTGGCGAACTTACCGAAGGTCTTCAAGTTTTCGATGGACATAAACTCGGCCTTTTCGTTGTAAACGGCGTTTAAAAGGGGTATTAATGGAGTAAACGAAGGGCGAGATTTAATATCTCTGTCAAAGATCGGTGCGTGTGTGGTTGGGAGAGGGGAGATGCTGTGGTAGAAGAGTGGGAGAGAAGAAGTGGCAGAGCCTTTTGAGGCAAGAGTCACGTTGTGGGGGAAGGCGGTGTGTGACTAAGCGATTCCTACCACCTGGGCACCTGAGGCTGTGAGCATTGCGATAACGCGCAAGAACTATTGTATGGAAATCATATACAATTTAATTCAAATAGCCAATAATTGGTAGCAATTTACGGTTGTAAGCAGGATTGCTCATCTTTGATCACAAGGGCAGAACTCGGGTTGGATATTGGTACATCGTGACAATAATAGATAAAGGTGGAGATCTCTCAACCCAGACTCAAAATCTGAGGACCCGCGAACGATTAATCCATCGCAGTTCAGATGACAAGACCGTGGAGATTATGGTACGTATGTGGGAGGATATCAAAGAAGTTCGGGCGATCAAGAGGCCAGCGGAGTCGGTGCGGCAGCGCCGGTGGTACCCCCAGGAGCCTGCGGGGGCAGGAAGAGAGGGAAATAGGTCTGCCATGGTTTGTTAAGCTGATTGCATCGCAATTCTGTAGGGTCGGGATACATACGACAACTAGTGCCATCACTATACCACGCCATGAGATTAGTCCTGCAAGCACAGAGGGGTACGGAGAGCAACGAACAGGACATGAAAACCGACATGTAGGCCGGTGTAGAAGCAGTCTTCTTCTGCTCTGGGGATTCACCCAACCAGGACTGAAGTGAGAAAACGAAGGATACCCTGTTTCCGAGTCAGATAAGTAAAACCATTGACTGCTCGCCTTGCTCTTACCATCCGATCATGCTGTGTCGCGACATTCGTCAATAATGTCCGTGGCTTTTGTAATGTGCGAGACTCACCGGTTCCGAGTAAACATCTAAGAGATCAAGGTCAGCGTCAAGTTATGGCAAGGTCACATGTTGGGGCAACTTACGGCCGCCATGGGCATAGTGCTTGACATTGTGCCTGTTGTATAGCTCAATCAGCCTTCATAATCCTTGCACTAAAGTATCCTGTTGCTGAAACGACGAAGGTCTGGCGTACTGGAGATATCGGCATCGCTGCTGCTCTTGGGCGGATCGACATAGGGGATCGCTTTTCAACGTTAGCTTTGAGGACCCAAAACTTGAAGGATTACTCCACTCACCGAGATCAGCCCTGCGCATATCTTTCTTTGACGACATTGTGTTGAGATATGATATTAAGGTGACGGGTTGAGGTAGAAGGACTCGAACTGACCCCGTGCCAAGGCGGTGCCAGTCTGGGCTAGACTTTCCGAGAACACCCTGGATTGAATATCTCCGACTTGGAGGAACATGGTCTCTTTTCCTTTTCATTTTCTTTGTACGTTTTTGTTCTTTTATGCATCTGTGTCTTCTGTATCTTCTGTATCTCCCAAATGGAGCCATTATTGTTTCCCTGCTCAAGTTGAGAACACTACAAGTAGGGATCGGACTACTTCAGGTAAACTCTTGTAGAGGCACGATGTACAACATAAGATTATATGATAATAGAGTCATTCGGATCTTAGCTATGAAGGTAATAGCCTGAAGACAATACGAGTAAAAATCCACCGACATCATACAGGGTTTGTGTAATGATCTAGGTGTGCTGCAGGTCAGTGTGATGGCTATGCATCGATCACTTCTACATAACATGGGTACAGCGGACTCCGTAGGCTCCAATCTACTCACTGTCAATCCCTTACAGTTAGCATATTCCAGTTCTCACTGTGGTTTCATGGAATCTTGCCCATGCAGGTGTTGATCTGCACCTCAGACGGCATTTGCCATTCAGCCCAGGCTGAGTCAAACATGCCACGGGGTCAAGAGTCAAACAATTGGAAATTGGAAATGAAAAGACCCGATGGACCCGGTAGGCGCCGGTTGGAATGTCCACGGACTCATCCCCGATAAGCCATTTGGAAGCATCATTATGCCGAGAGAGAATGGGAACGGCCCGTTGCGCTCTTGGACCTCTCGACTGTGTAACAGCCCATGGGTATTGGATTACATCCCAGTACTCCGTAATGTGTACTCCATATTGGGAAGAACGATTCCGGTTAAGAGTTCTTCTTGCCGAGGAGGCATATCACCAGATAGGGGAGCTTTCCGGGAGCCGGATAAAGCGAAGAATAAATAGAGATATGAGCAATAAGAATAGTAAATGTCATTGATATTACAAGTAAAGACTCGGTGAAAGAGCAAATACACATAAACCCGGAATATTGCGATTATAGGAGAAGGGCAAATGAGCGTGCCCCGGTGGTATTGTCAGCCCATTACTCCGTAGTCTGTCCCGTCAAATCATATGATAAGTGCCCGTGGTGATGTTAACACAAGTCGATCCTCGAACTTTCTTGACTTACATTTACTACATTGTTATATATCCAAGTCAGGTTGTACTTACTTCTCTGTACAACCCTGTTCATCTTTTCCCTTTTCATTTAGGATTGGTGTTTTGATCCCCAGATACCCAGATACCCGAGTTGCCCGTTCCCCGATTCCCCATCAGCTCACCCTACCCGCCAACTTCCACCTAGTCCCGCGCATTCACATCCATTCTCGAAACATTGACTCGAATCCCTCGAAACTATACGTCGCCTGAATGACCCGAATACTCCTCCCTTTGGATACATCATGAGCCTAAGATGATCCCCCATTCCTCTGCCGGCGGCCAACCGTGGGGCCACCACCCTCTGCGGACCTTCAATGGCGGTCCCGGACGAGTGGATAACGCGCAGACGTTGGGACAATATGACCAGCCCGACAGGCCAGCCTCATTACCCCAGCCGCCAATTCGACAAACCGCCGTCGTTGACTTGACCGGAGGCGGTCCGGAGTCGCAAGATAGAGAACCGCCCCCGAAACGACCGAGGTTGGATGTTCCGAGTGGATCGAATACGTCGGATACTGGCGCGGCGGTGGGAGAAACGAGGAGTACTCCTGGAAGTGCAATTTCGCGACCTGCAGTCTCGTGGCGCGGCCGTCCGGTCTGGTCCTTCCAAGCTGTCGTGTCTGAAACCCCGAGCAATGAGAATCGGGGCGATGGCGCTGCCGGACCTAAGCCCCCATCTCCACCTCCGTTGCCGGCTCAGCCTTCGATGAACAATTTCATGGCCGACCCCGAGGGAAACGCTGTCGTGAGGTCGAGGGAAAGCTCCCCAGTCGGGGCTGTACAAACGTCTCCGTATCGCATCGAGATCCCTTCCGTTGCTCCGGTCTACAAGGATCAAAGTAAGCGAACACACGGATTCCTGAATTGACCATCGAGACTAATCGCCCGTTTTAGAACCCGCCGATTTCACCCCATGGACCGGAAACCACCCGGAGGACGTCCTGAACGAGCAGACCGCGAAACAAGGGTATTATGACCGTACACAGGTATCCCAGAACGAATCAAATACAGCGCGTCCTGCATTATATGCGCAGCTCAAGAATCGCACAGGACTGCAAATGCTTTCGTCCGTCTTCGCTGCGGCGTTAGACAAACGACAAAGTCACAACACTATTCACGCTCCGTCAACCTTTAAACCACCACCTCGGGTTACGCTCACCGATAACAAGCGCGAGGCGTGGCTTCGAGATCTGGCCAACCCGTCTGTTCCGCTGCGAAGGTTGAGCCGAACGATTCCCCATGGTATCCGCGGCAAGATCCTCCTGGACCAGTGCCTTGGTAAATGGATTCCGGTTGCACGTGCTGTCTGGTTGGCAAAGTGTGTGGGTGCGAATGAAATCCGTGCATTCAAACGAAAAGGCACCAGTGGTGCTTTGGCTGTTGGGCTAGAGGCGAAATGGGTCCGAGAATGGACGACGAATGTCCAGCAATTTGTTGAAGGGGTATTTGCTGCCCCCAAGTCCGCGGATTGGAAGGCGAAGATCACATATGCGTACGTGCTCGTGGATTTCCGTCAATTGTGAGCAGCATGCTAACCTTTATCTCCAGAGTCGGGTTGACTGCTCGTTTATTCTCCGAAAACTTACTGGACCATGACCATTTCCTTGAATGGTTCTTGTCATCTTTTGAGGCTGCTTCTATCGGCTCGGTTCCAATCTGGCTTTTGATGCTCGGCATATACTGGAATAGTCTCATGCGATATCGGCGAAGGGGACGACGGTTAGCTGAGCTGCTGCTCCAAAAAGTGCGACAGGTGCGTTCAACTTGCACTAACTACTTTGCGCCTACAGTCAATACTGACAGCTAGCAATAGGCAACTGAAGCTAAATTAACTCAACTTCAACCTCTCATCGACCGTCTTTCTCGCTTTATCAGAAAGCTTGTTCTTCACCATACATCCTCGATGATACTCCCAAATTGTTGGGAGACGTATAAGCAACAGGTGTCATCTGTCCTTGATTTGGGCAATGAAGCAGAGAAAGCTCTTTTCCAGAGCCTCGCAGAGCGCAATGCGCGAGTGGAACGACCAAGACACTCGAAACAGAGAACCCAACGCTCACCCCATCAACGCATCGTACAACTTCTCGACTCCATACGCACCTCCCAGGATCTCTCTTCTATCTTTAGCTATCTCGACGCTTTTGACGACAAGGCTATTTTGGTCTTCAAGCTATTGGAATGGCTCTCTACGCCCTTCCGTCACGGTCTCTGCCGGGTTTACATAGGTGTTCGCCTACTCCGCAAATGGAAACTGGCCGGTGTCGACATAGACAGCCACATACTGGCCTTTCTATCGCGCGGACAGAATAATCAAAAGCTCAATATGGATCAAATATACCATGTCGTCTCTGAGCTTGTCAGGTCACAGACATTCTCAGTTGGCCGCTACCTTCAATGGCTCATGGCACGAGGCGTTACCAATGGATCGTCTTCAGTCGAGGAGCGCAAGGTAAGATCGATTTTACATGCCAAACCCTCGTGGTCACTAACAGATGTCCAGGTGAAGAACTTGCCAATCGATATCGGACTGATAGCGCAACTTCCTGTTGCCCGTCTTCCAGAACATGTTGGGAACTTGCGGAGGACTCTGCTGACTCGCACTGGGCTCTCTGCTTCGGAAGAGAACGCCGCTATTGATAGCGCGAAAGATACCATTAGCCAACGTCTACCTGGAGTTTTCGGCGTCAATGAATCTGCGTCAATGGCCTTAGACTCCTTACCGTCAGACCTCCCTTGGGCCGTCAAAGCCGAGGTTGGCCAGTGGCTACGAGGAGCAATTGCGGAACACAACCGGAGCGCAGAGTAAGCATTTGAATTTTTCTCTCCTAAGCCCGTCACCTACCTAGGTATCTTGCTAACTTACTAATAGGTCAAGTAACAGAGGAGCGAATCCGGTTGGCATTGCCCCTGTGGTGTCTGCGCTGACACCAGCCGAGTTTTATACCGTCCGTGGTGCTCTTGAATCATTTGGCGACATTTCAATGTTAGCAGATGTGTTGAAGTTTGCATCTAGTTGTGGTGATAGCATAGTTCTCGCCTCGGTTGCAGATACCACAAACTACCATTTCGACTCTCTTTGCGTGATTGGCGCCACGACTGATCTATTCCGGAGACTCATTGATGCCTACGCTGGAATTAAGCGAGTTGGCATGCCAAGTCTTGATCTAATATTCTCTCTGATCGAACTTGGTTTGCGCATCCCGAGTGAACTCAACACTGTGTCCATTCTTCGCCAGGATCTCTCTCGTATGGAGAACAAGTCAATCATGGCCGCATCTTCTCCAGTTTCTGACCACATTCCAGATGGTTTTGGTGGCGTCGACCCATTCTTCCGAGAGAAGCTAGATCAGCTTTTGCAATCAGGAAATGTCATGGATGAGCCCACTCTTGACGCGATTTTCAACACACTCATAAAGCATTTGGAATCTGATGATGGCCATGCAAATCTGTCAGCAAATGACACCTGCCGTTATCTTGCACAGCTCAGGTCTTTCCATCCAAAGCATTTTGATGGCATTCTGGCCCGTTGGGTCTGTGGTCATTTGCGATCTCCTGAACGTACCATCTTGCTGCGAATTCTACCGCCGCTAATTGGTGTCGGATGCGTTACTATCAGAGCTTTTTTGGCCCTTGCAAGGAGACTCACGCTGTCCAGGCCAGCAACAATCCCCAATGCAGCCCAACTGCCTGCTGACCTTGTCCAACTTCTTGTCTCTGCCGACGAAGATAGCAAATCCTTCGATTTGGTGTCCTATCGGTTCCAGTTGGCACAGCAGGAATTTCTCAATAAGAACTCCGAGGAGGCCCTCAAAATTGCTTGCGACGCCGCATCCTCAAAGGCTGGTGGCTCTTCCGCTGGGTACAGGCCGCTGGAGCGCTTTATAGTCATGTTGTTGCGTGATCTTCTTGTGCGACACCCCGAATGCGCGGCAAAGAATGGCATACAAAAGCTCATCGACCAATACCCAGCCGCTTTGAGTATTGTCCAGAAAGCGCTTGACCTTTTGTTGGGCGTCGAGTCACAGCCCGACGGCAACTCACTCCTCTCAAAGGTCGAAAAGCTTGCCCGTATGACCGACGATTTCTCGCTCCCTTTTTGCCAGTTGAAGCTCCAAGTTCTATTCCATGCCGACTCAGGGTCTGAAGACCGAATCAATATTGTTGATGCCATGTTCAAAACTGCCGTGTCAGACTGTCGTGCTCAAAGACTTCATTGGGTTGACCTGGTTGCACTGATGAGCCCGGACGCCGTCCGCCAAATCCGAGAACGTGCTGAGAAGGAGTTTTTCTCCATCCCACTGCTTGAAGAGCCAGTAGGCGATATCCCTGATTCGCCTGACAAGCTGGGATCGTTGGAAACTGCCAAAATGTATCTCACGATTATCGAAGAGCTTGCGAGTAGCATCCCCGATTCCGGGGCTCCATCTGTCGCTCCAGTGCTTGTGGAAAAGATGGATTCCCTTCTCCACAAGATCATCACAATGCACAACACTACCCATGCCAAGGCTGTGGCCAACACAGGCCGATCAAAATTCGAGCGTGCTCTTGCATTCTGGTTCTCTGCTTTGCTGAGGATCATCGTCCTTCATCGGTCTGCATTCGCCCAACCGCCCCCGGGTCTCAAGATCAATCCTCTGCACGAACAGCTCCGACTTCTGACATCAATATTCTGCATTGCACTCTCGCGCCTTCCCGGGGATGTCCTTCGTCTATTCCCTGCAGCCGATTACTTCCCGCACCCAACTCCGGCTGAAGGCTCGCGTCCCTGCCCAGGAATCCTCCTACAGACCCATGCCCTCGACGTGGCCGCCTCGCTAATCGACGTCTTCCCAGACGAAGTCCGCCACCAATGCGCACGCTTCCTGAAAGAGAAATGTCCATCCTTCGTTCCATTTCAGAACGACTCTAGATTTCTCTACCTTCTGGGCCCAATGACAGACCAATACCCTGCAAATGCTCAGCAAGTCTCAGCCCCCTCTCCGGCAGCATCAGGGTCAACCCCAACTCCCACACCAGCTCTTTTCTCTATCGTTGGATCATCTCCCGCGCAGCAGTCTGTCGCAGCAGCGTCGGGACTGTCTACCGCACCTGCTGACTCGAACTGTATCGTCAACCGACTTCGTCTTCAACACCGCGGTCGTGTTGTCGGTCCCTATCCAGTCCGTCCTTGGGAACTACTCGAGGATGCGGCACCGTTCCTGGGCGTCAATGATACAGCTGTCAATCTGGGCTTTTTCGATGCTAGACGTGTGAGAGCTTGATCAGTCTTATCACTAATTCCTTAGGAAAGGTCACACTCCTATTCATACTTTACACCCTCCTTCCCTTACCTATATGTATCTTCCTCGTCATGTCCCTCCCTCCGCTTTTACTCGCACCGTTGTCTTTTTCATATTTTATCACTTCTCCATTCTCACCTTCACCTCCTGCCATCATCACAGCATATCCTCTCTATCTCACGAACCCACCATCTATTTTAACCATGAGCGTTTTGCATATGGAAATTTGCCATTTTCTTCTTTTTCCTGCGTTTCTTTTCTTCTTGTTCGGAGTGCATCACTATCCCCCACTGGCATTCGGTTTCGGTATCTATGGCATGCAACCATCGAGAAGCATTTTGTACATATAAACCGGCTTTCGGTCTCGGCGTTTACATGGGCGGGGATCAAATTGCCGCTCGGCCATATCAATCAAATCCATTATATCAAGTCGTATTATTATCGATTAGCCATTTCACTCTTTGTCTTTGTATATTCATACTCAATGGCCATCAGGGCAGCTTATGGTAGGTGACTGACCATACTACAAGCAACACTACCATGCTTAAGAACTAATATTGATATACGATGCATTGGATTACTGATAGTAGTGAGCAAGCTTGCAGAATAAAATTTGAAATTTGATAACTGAATCGAGCATGTTCATCGTAACATACATGCTCCGATTTTTTGGTGGTCTTTCCTTTTCCTTGAAAAGCACACAGATTCGAATAAAAAAGAACAGACCATAAAAGCATGGAACAAAGAGTAAAGAAATATAAGAATAAAACGCCCTGTCATAGCAAGAAAATCAAACCGGATAACCTCCTCCATCCCCATTTTAATCATGAGTTAATATCGAACCTACTTCTTCGAAGAAGTGCCACTGTCAACGCTGCTCTTATCACTGGGGCCGAGACCCCGGCTCTTCCGAATATTATCTCTGCGCTCATTTTCTAGCTCTTGAATCACCTCTTGCAAGAGATGCTCAGGGACACGCGAGTCACGATCAATCGAGCCGCGCTGCGCATTGATCTCGCGGGTGTATTGCTCGACTGTTTTGCCGGTGTCGGTCTTGGGCTGGTACTTTTTCTTGAGGGGTTTGCGATGCTGGAAAGCATGGCGGGCCAGTAGATGTTTGTCGTCTGGCACTGCGGGCTCGAGTCTTTTGCTGCCACTCTTGGTTGGGGTGGGTGTGACCACTTCAGGGGACTTGCCTTTGTCTGGAGTGCCCTTATCGACTGGTTTGAGGGTCTCGACGGTATCAGGGGTCTTTGTATCGGCTGATTTCAGTGAGGCAGCTTTGGCCGGAGTTTGAAATTTAGCGGCTTCCCGAGACTCATCGGTGTCTGGTGTCTTGGGGCCGGCCTCGGAGGACCCGGTGCTTTCTTCACCGTTGGTGTCGATTTCCAATGCTGGCTTGGTTTCATCCATCAACTCCTTTTTCTTTTGATCATGAGTTGGAGAACTGGTGGATTGGGTCTGAGGCGGGACGAGCTCAGTTTCAGGCTTGGTGGGTTTGTTTTCAGACTCGATAGTCACAGGTGCCGCGAGCTCGACCTGAGCCTCAGTGGATTTGCTCACATATGCCATGTTAATTCTTCCCGCGGAACCATCCGCATCTTGCATTGAGACGGGTTCACTCTTTGCTTTAGCAGGAGGAGACACTGGAGCCATGTCACAGCTTCCATCGGTGTCGGGGTGGTGCGGCCGAACTAGTTGGCGACCTCTTTCAATCTCAGGGGTCTCGACTTTAGTCTGTGTCAAGGTCGACTCGGATTCATTGACCCTGGGCGGCGAATTGATGTTCTGCTGACTTTCCATGCTAGATTGGCGACTGCGACGATATGCGTTGGGCGGGTAAGGCTGGTTGTAGTAGTCAGGCTGCACGAAATAAGCACCAGGGTGACCGGCCCAGTTTGCCTGCATATTTGCAACCGGTTCCTCAGCAGGGTAGGGCTCATAGTAGAGTTGCCGGTGATGTTCGGTATCAAATTGGGGCTGGCTGGAGACAATCAAGGGACAGTCGGGACGAGGGGGCTTTCGCCGAAGACCAGGAACAGGACCAGCAACAGGCTGAGGCTGAGTGACAATTGGAGGAAGAGTATTGGGAGCCTGAGTGACGATGGGAGGAAGAGTATTGGGAGGCTGGTATGATTGATTGCCCACGAACACAGGAAAACCCGGGGCTGGCATAGCAGTGTACTCGGTATGATATGGCGGGGGCGGGCCTTCAGGCATTTGCATCTGGTTGAACAGAACAGGGGAATTGGGAAAGGGACCCGCAGCTACGAAGTTCTGATTTGGGTAGTTCGCGGGGAAGTTGTTGCCCTGATAGCTCGGGTGGAAGTTGTTGGCGAAGTTCTGATTGAAGTTGGGGTTGGGATAGCCCTGGTTGAAGTTGTTCTGAGGGAAACCATTGCCACTGGGGTAGTTCTGAGGGAAAGAGCCGTGAGGCGAATGGCCTTGACCATTGAAGCTTTGACTGTGACCATGATTTGCAAATGGTGAGTTTTGATGTCTGGGGGCAGGAGCAGGAGCATTTCGGAATCCGCCTCTGTTGTTGTTGTTGTTGTTGTTGCTACCGCTGTACCATGGACGGTGGAAGGATCTGCGGCCATTGTTGTATCGCTGCTGATTGCCACGATTTGGGGGAGGCTGGTTAGACGGCCTGTGTCCTGCAGGAGGGTAATCCTGAGGAAGCTGACTGTCGTTGTTGGGATCCATGTTGGATCTGGTCATGTAGTAATCGGGGTTGTTTTGAAAATGCTAGAATGGTCAAGTGGTTAGTAGGGTCAGAGCAAGACTGGACAGTCGACTTACCTGGAGGGCATCTGCGTAATCGTCGGGGTATGCGAAAGTGACAACGCCAAAGGTAGAGTTGACCCCTTCTGGGGTGACGAAGTGTTCAATAGATATGCTCTCGAGACTACCACGTCCCTTCAGGGCATCGACGACTTCAGATTTCTCGATGGGAGCATCAGAGAGATAGCCGAAGTTGGCAGTTCCTAAAAGAAAATGTGAGAAGGTGTGAAGATGAGAAGGTGCGAAGGTGCGAGGTGTAAAGGCACATCAGATGAAGAACGAAAAAAAGGGAACTCACGTCTTGCCTTGGAGGATTCCAATCTCAACACCCGATTATGGAGCATCAGGTTTCCATTTTGTTTCAATGCAGAATTTGCTGCTTTGGTGTCCTATTTAGTATGTTAGTATGTTCTATGCCACGGCATAGATCATATAGATTATATAGAACAGTTACTCACCTCAAACTGTACAAATCCAACAGGTAGTTTCTTCACACCCTGGGACAATTTGATCTTAACATGACACCGACCAAATGCAGAGATCATTTCTGTAAGATCTTCTTCCAACTTTTCAGGAGAAACCTTAACGGAGAGGCTATATCGGTCAATATATATAACATCAGATAGGACTAGGCAATACCTACTTTCCCACAAAAACACAACAATCGGGAAGAAAGAGGCCCTGTGCATTTCCCTTAGTTGCCTTTTGATTCAATCTGTCTGCACGCGGGAGGTATACCGGCCTCTCTCCCTCTCCCGGCTTCTTCTGGTCGGGCTTGACTGGTTTGACTGTGACTAGCTCCAATGGCTCGAATAACTTGGATGGCTTGACTGGCTCTGCTGACTTGGCAGCAGTATGTTCTGGGGTACTAGGCTCCGAGCTACTAGATCCGGGGACACTAGATTCCGAAGCGGTATGTTCATAGAATGGGATATCAGGCTCCGGGGCACTAATCCAGGTAATAGGCTCAAAGTGATTCTGTTCGACGCATTGAATTGCCATTGTGGAGGTATATAATCAACGAGAATAACTAAGTGTTTGTACTGCGGCAAACGAATGGTCCAACTGCGGTAAACGAGCGTGGTATGAATGTATGGAAAAGAAGAGAGAAGAGAACGAGATATCGAGATAACTACCTGGGATATCCTCTATGAACACCAGCTCCGTCGCCATTTTGGGATAAATTTGGAAATATCCGATTTTCAGGGCTAGGTTTCCCCAGCACGGACAAGTATATATGAAGCTAACCACGGTATATTTCCGGGGAGTCCTCTACAAGATTAGTCCGAAGGGAAGTTGACTCACAATCAAGCTTACCAGGGCTCTGCGGTCCAGGAGACCATCAAACCACTGGTTCACAATCGGACACCCAGGAGAATAGTGGGAGCCGGGCCCTCATGAAGATGTTTACCGCGCATATTACCCATGACTCTTCAGATAAAGTTGGCCATGAACTCTGGATATCCCTCCGAAAGAGGGAATACGCGTCATACCGATTCAGGTGTCGGCCTGGCAAAGTATACAAGATACTCCTGAGGATCAGAATGTCGTCAGCCGTCGGCATATGCATGGCAGTTGATGCAGTACTAAGCTCAACAGGGACAAAGGAAGCTCATGTCTTCAAATGCTGCACTTAGCGTGAATTTTGAATTTTGGATCCCAAATTCCGAATCCCTGGAAGTTGAAGTTGCAACATAATGACGTGTATATTATTGAGAGATGTAGAACCAGGAGTTACATAGATTAAACAATAAAAAGGGAGGAGTATAAAGGAAGTAATGAAGAAGTTTAGGGCATAAAAAGAAGGGAAGAGACCAAACATCCCAAACACTATCTTATCATCGGCCCGTTCACGCCACCTCGGACGACATCTCCAGGGCTGATATTAACTCCAACTCCGTAACTATCTGGGTTTCTCCCTATTACAATTACAATATGTTTCCAACTCGACGTTTAGCCCAAGGCGGATTCTTTAAACGCAGCGCCGATGAGTTCGGCCGTCTATCGAAGATTGGTAAGTTATGTCAATGTCGTCAGTCTTGCACCTCAACTAATTTGCCGCAGCTTGGAACACGGAAGCCCTCCACACCCCGACCAAACCTTATACCCTCCTGAATTTTGAAGATGAGAGCACCATTAAAGGATGCAAGACCATGGCCGACCGCGCAGTAGGAGGCTTTAGCACAGCCAGCCTAGAGTACGAACCTGCTGAACCTTCTTCAAGTACTCCCTCGCATGCCCGCTTCCACGGTAGCATCTCAACCAAGCTTCCTGACAATTGGCGCGTCGAAAGAACCGGTATGTTTTCTACTGTTACCTATGTAGCGACACATTCAAGTGGTCTAGAACGCCAAAACAAGAAAAGAGGGAAAAAGGGAAAAAAAGGAAAACAACTAATACCCGCCACCAGGCTACGCCGCGTTCCGCAACCAAGATCGAGGCTTCTGGCTCTTCGGTCGGCTCTTCTGGGACGTTGATCCCTACGCGTATCTTGCCCTGCGCATCAAGTCCGACGGCCGCCGGTACACCGTCAACGTGCAGACAGACGCGGTCGTCGAGACGGATATCCACCAGCACAGACTATACACGCGACACCACCGCGTACGCGACACGCCAACATCTCAGGAGGACTATGACTTCCAGGCAGACTCACCCGATGCCGTTGAGGACTTATATCCTACCGGCCTGCCCGCTGCGCTTTCAGACGTCCCACCTGAATCGACGATCATTTCTACCTCTACCAGTACAACGACATCTGGCTCAAATGGATGGGAGACTGTTCTCTTGCCTTTTAACTCGTTTGTGCGCACGAACCACGGCTTTGTCATTGAGCCTCAGACTTCTTTGACTCGGCAGCGTGTTAAGAGTATTGGTATTGGTCTGACGGACCGTGTTGAGGGGCCGTTTGATCTACGCATTCATAAGATCTGGGCGACGAATGGAATTAGTGAGGCGGAGGTTGAAGAGGAGCGACGTATTTGTGGTGACCATGCGCTGCCCCTTGATGAGGGTATTAGCTCTGGTTGGTCTAATAAGCCCAAGGAGAAGTCCATCAAGGAAGAGAGCAAGCAGCAGGATCGGGCTTCGAATAACAAGGGTCTCAAGGGGTTGAAGTCTGAGTGGGAGGAGTAAAGGTAGGACAAGATAAGGCCATATATGTGTATAATAATTCCGGCTGCTGCCTTCACAGTCACAACCAGACATGATACTTAGATTTCATTGTCGTCGCGAATCGTAAACAAATACAAAAATATAGTCTTCAATCATCTATATCCCTCCATATAGCGGGTCAACCATATACCTCCCTCTAGATCGTACCGCCCGTGATCTTCTCCCAAGCCTCCTGGTACTTCTCCGCCGTCTTAAGCGCAATATCATCAGGCATGCGCACACCCTCCTTACCCTTGAGACCCTCACTGACCAACCAGTCACGCAGAAACTGCTTGTCGAAGCTGGCCTGGCCACGACCGACAGCGTAAGATTCCTTAGGCCAGAAGCGCGAGGAGTCGGGCGTCAGGACTTCATCGGCCAGCACAACCTCACCAGTTTCGTCGACTCCAAACTCAAACTTGGTATCGGCGATGATCACACCACGCGCCAGAGCGTACTCGTGCGCTGTCTTGTAGAGCTCAACAGCCATCTTGGCAACGGTCGAGGCGTAGCGTTCGCCCAGGATGACGACAGCTGTGACGGATGTTAGGAGGTCTTATCTCGTGCACTATACATCTAGTACAGATATTTCAAGGCAGCAGATTCGACGAAATGGACGTACCCTGATCCGGATGAATATTCTCATCATGTTCGCCCTGCTCCGCCTTAGTGCTGGGGGTGTAGATAGGGCCATCGGGGAAGGCCTGGCTCTCCTGCAGACCGGCGGGGACCTTGATTCCATGCACGGTGCCGGACTTCTTGTATTCATTCCATGCCGAGCCGGTGATGTATCCGCGCACGATTGCCTCAATGGGCAGAATGCGTAGCTTGCGCACTTGCATACTCCGGTTCTGCAGGACTGGGCGGAGTGATTCCGGGATCTGGGGCGGGAGGTCGAGGGTGATGAAGTGGGTGCGGAGGGAGGGGTTTGCTTCCTTCAGGGCCTTGAACCACGTTTGCGTGCAGAGGGTGAGGAGAACACCCTTGTTAGGAATACCCTATTTTGGAGAAGGACTGGCATTAGCAAGCAGTCTGAGTAGACAGGTGTGATGTGGGGAATTGTATACATTCTCCATGATCACATCGTAGGCGGAGATGCGATCGCTCGCAACGAAGAGGAGGGTCTTATCGTCAATTTCATAGAGGTCGCGGACCTTGCCTCTGGCGATAAGGGGCAAGGCACCTTGCAAATCTGTGGTTGTCAGAGCCTGAGCCATTGTGAAATCGTTCAATTGGTGAGTTGCGGAGGAAAGTCGTTCTGCGTCATCTTTTTTTTCCTGTCCCGCATTGCAGCCTTGAAACCTCAGGTGTCTATCAATGATCCCCAACACGCGCCCTTGGGAACAATACCGTTGGTAGGACACGCAAGATGTGGCAGCCATAGCTAAGGCAAAATGACGCGTTATTTGACTCCCTGGAGAGTCTCTATGCTGTGTCTAGTCACCCTCTACACTGAAGGCGTCGTGCCCAATACTTCTGCTATTGACGTCCTCTCGTTCCTCACAGCGGGTCTGTTCCCACTAGATGCCGCCGATAAGCAATGGGAGGAGCATTACTTGCCGACAATTTCAGCGCTTGAAGAATGCCTGTCTCGCCATGAGTCCTCTGTTCCTGGGCGCACGCTCTGGGACTTGTTTCTGAAGAAGCTCTGGTGCATCGACTCGCTGGATGCGCTGGAAACTTTCTTCGGCGAGGTTATCCCGTCGCTGCTGGCTAAATCACGCGACGAGCTGATCCATGACAGGGATAATGGGATTGCACCAGTGTCAGATGATCGCATGCGCTTGTCCAGGAGTTCGCCGCTTGGCGCGTTCGTACGGAGAGCGTATCTTGAATATACGCGGCTGCAGTTTCACGATTCTGTGAAGCTCTGGGCGGGATTTGTCAAATATCGTCTACCGACTTACGGCTACTGGAGTCGTAGGCATCGCGAGGCTGAGGAAGTCGCTGTTGATGTAAATCTACGCGACCTAGGACTGGATGCCACCAGCCACCTTTCACAGGTGGTGTATGGCAACGTCGAAGATGATGAGGATGGGGAGGGAGAAGTCAGCGTCAAGGATGCAGAGCGCCTAATCGAGTTCCAAGTCGGTGAACTGCAAAGTATGCAATACTTTTCCGGCTTGCCGTGCCCATATGCTAACGGACACAGGAATGGGAAGCAGAGTTCCGGATGGGATGAGGGCTCAGCTGAAACGCATCATGACCTCAGAGTCTTCAGTCCCAGTAATGATGTATTACCTGGAGTACGTTGTTATATATCATTTTCGATGTACTTTGTGATTGACAAAATGCCAGATATCTTGACGCCTGGAGGGCTGGAGACTATACCTCAGCCTTCGACAATCTCCACCGCTACTTCGACTACACCATGCACGCGAATCTCGACCGAAGTGCATATCAATTTGCCCTTCTGAACCTGGCTATCATGCAAGCAGATTTTGAGTGCTTCAGTGAAGCTATCTCAGCCGTGCAAGAGGCCGTAGCAATTGCTCGCGAGTCTCATGATATGAACTGCCTGAACTTCTGCATGAGCTGGCTCTATCACTTTGGCAAAGCCTTCCCAGAGCAGATGCGGGAAGTCCAGAATAGTGGCATGCTGGGTAATGAAAAAGAAGGCCTTGCTTTCCTCAAGGCAAAGTCCAAGGAGACTGATATGTGGTCTCTCATGAGTACCACATTACTTAGCGAAGCTAAGTTAGAGATGCAGCAAGTAAGGATTCCTGCTTCTTTGACTAGGTTGATGCTAATTCTGAACAGGGAGAGAGTCTTGCATCAATTGTCGAATCTTTCGTGCGAGCATCCCACATCAATGTGACGAAGGGCGTTGCGACTCCCACAGGTGCATATATGCTGTTACAGGGCTCCATGTACGCCAGGATAGGTATGACACTAAGTGCATAGTAATTTTGATGGCGCTAATACAGCTGACAGGAGCTACTCACCTTTCTTGGCTGAACACCGAGATCTTCCGCGAGTGCTATTCGGAGGGCCAACCCCACGATGACTTCGTCAAGATCACATTCCGAAATTGCCAAGTAGTATGTCGACTGCCTTTCTCTGGACTTGTATGACAGAAATGCTGATACATCACCTACAGCTGACACAGAAAGGCAATTACAAGGAAGCACTCACACGGATGAACAAGATCGACCCAGAGAAGCTCCGAGCTTTCAGTTACAACAACACCTGGACTTTTCTTTCAGGGCTACTGCAACTGCGACGACAAATCTGTCGGTAAGTACCCCATACCATATTACTTCTTACAGATCCATTCCTAATAACCTACAGAGACGACAAAGTGGCCGTCGAACACATTCTATCCCAACTCCAAGCAGTGCAACTCCGTGACTTCGACATGCGTCTACTTCTAGCCTTCTATTCAATAGAATTTACCATGCGCCAAGGCGACTACGGCCGCGCCCTGAGAATGGTCGAGCAAGCCGCGTACTCGATGCAACCAGAGAACTTCGACGTCCACTCCCAAATCAAGCTCCTCTGTCTAAAAGCACAGATCCTCGGCAAGTCCGGTCAACCGCAACGCGGCTTCTCCCTCGCCATGCGCGCAGCCAATATCGCACATCGCTCAAAAGTCCTCGCCGACCTCTGGGAAGCAATCTGCACACTAGCAACGGTGTTACTGAGTCTCCGTGAATTCGAAGCGACGGGCGAATTAGTCGAGAGCATCATGCCCCAGATACTGGAGTCGGAAAATTACAGCCTCATCGCGCAGGCGTATTCACTTCTTGTGGACGCGAATATGGGTATGGCGGGTGAGTTGTGGAGCTTGAAGGGCCGGGACTCGACGTCTGCGAGAAAAGAGTATATTAACCGTGCTCTTGGGTACATTGATTCGGCGTATGACCATTTCGAGGAAATTGAGGATATCAAGGGCCAGACGGAGATGATGGCTAAGAAGGCTACTGTTATGCATCTTACGGGCGATCCAGTATTGGCTAATGATTATGCTGCCAAGTATCTGGATCTGCAGAGACGACGAACTGAAACGTAATACCTCACGGAGACAATAATATACAGTTACAAAATTGTACGATTATCGTAATCCAAGTAGATGACTGTTTAGAAGCGAATCAACAGATCCTCTTACCCCGCTGGCTACTCTGCTGTACATAAATTAGGCTGTGTCGATCAGACTTGCTGATCATGCCTCTCAATTCGGTCGAGGAGGCATAGTTCTAGTCTCCTTTTCTAGTCTCCTTTGGCGGTTTAGTGCATTTCAATATGCATGCTTACGAGGCTTTGAACCTGATTCCACCGGTCCTAATCGTAATAATGCGTATCACCTAGAGTAGGGACTCTGAATCTTGTTTACATTAAGTCTGCGCGTTCGTGTCCGTCATTCACCCGTAGACTATAACCATGAAGTTCTGACAACATCCAACTATCATATCATTGTCGAAGACCGAAAGTATGATACGCTTGTTTCAGCCCCTCTTTATCCTTGTCTCAGGCCTCATTTAGACAGTCAACGGAGCCGAAAAGACAAATTATATGATCAACCCTGTCTACATCAAGGGAAAAAGTCCTGTTTGGAGATTGGGTGACCAGAAAGTGGTTGCATGGAAAACAGACCTACCAGTCTTCAACGTATCAATATGGCAGCAGAGTCCATTGGGGGGAAGCGCCTACAGTCGAGGCAACGTATACGGTATGCCAGAGGGAAGAACCGAGAACAAACCGCAAGACTGACAAGAGCCAGCCCAAATCAACGAAAAGGATCCTGTGTCCAACTTCACCTGGACTGTGCAACTCTACGGCTTCGATCTGGATTATTCACCCACGTTTTTCTTCTGGGTCAACCCGTCTGGACCAAGCGGTTTCCCCTCGGCCTATTTCAACATAACGAGAAGATCATCGACTGAAACGACTACCGCTTCAATATCGTCCCCAACAATCCCACTCAATTCAACTTTGGCATCATCGTCAGATTCTTCTAATACTGCCGCCAGCCCGACCGACCAACCCCCAGGACTCACAATGACAGCAAAACTTGCACTCGGACTCGGAGTTGGGATAGGCGTCCCTATACTAGTCACAATGGCTGCACTGGTCTGGCTGAGAGCTAGGCAATTGAAAGCAAGCCACCAGGCTGCAGCTAGCATGGTAGCTTCTCATGGGACGGAAATGCAACAACAGCAAGGTTCAAGCATGCATATAAGTGAGATACATGGTACCGACCCGACTGGTTTCTGTCAGGAGTTGCCTCAGGTTGCTAGTGGGAAACCACTTCGGCCTGAATTACCGGATCAGCGTTATGATTGAGTGGACGTATAAATTGGTTGTCATATTCCATCGCGAAGAATGCCGGCTGATTCTGATTACTCGATTGGATTGGCAAATTGGGAAGAGTTTGAAGAGATCGGTAAAGAGGAGGCTTTTCCCCACAGTATGGAAGCTTATATGACCGAGGGGGGGCATTTACATGTATCTAGGGCTACAGCAATGTCTGTTCAATTGATGTTGCTTGTAATCCCAAGCCCGTGAATGGATATCTATATGTGCTCCCTATATGACTGTTCAACATTATCACTTGCACTAATTTCTTCGTGTTCAAGATGTAGAGTCATTGCTGATATCAGACGGGAGAACTCGGAAAAGACCTACAATAGTTCCAGTACTAGTACTAACTGAGATAGGCGTCACACTGTTTACCGTACTCTGGAAGGAATGCGGGGATCAATTGCCGGTATTTGATGCGCTTTCCGTGTTAAGCCGAAAGCCGAGATGGTTAGTTCAAAGGAAATATCTGCAAATTCACTGATTCTAAGCGTCGGGGTCATCGTATATCCCCTTATCGTGGTTTCAAGTAGCGTCTCCGCATTCGGCCGATAGGGTCTATTTTGTAGAGTACGGAGGTAAAGCGAGTTAGAATAGTAGACATAAATAGGTTGCAGGTTTATAATCATTTATAGCTTAACTAACTAGTTGTTAGTTATGACTAGTTAGATACCAACGTCTTTTACCCCAAGACCAGATAAAGACCCCATTCGGAGTTGGGACAGACTTCCGGAATAAAACCGGAGTTCGAACTTTATCAGACATACTGAAGGACCTATTCTCGGAGTTCAATCGCGATACACTAATCTATAATAGCAGCTTGATAGCTAAGAATATTGTCTTTTCTTACTTCAATATATCCTTGGAAGCTCAATTCTACACAATGTTGAAGCACCCATCCCCAGCCCCATCCTCCCTAGAAAACATACGCCTAGAAAACATACGGACCAGCCAATATCCCAACTCCAAAAGCTCAATGAAAACCAGCCGCAGAAGCCTCTCAACCTCACCACTCACATCAGAACAAAACCCAAAGCCCAAACCAACCAGCCAACCAACCAGCCAACCAACCAGCCAACCAACCAGCCAACCAACCACCGAACCCTCAGCCCCTCCATTCCGCAGCGTCTCCGCCTGCAACAGATGCCGTCTCCGCAAACACCGCTGCGACCAACGCCTTCCTCGCTGCGAGTCATGCGAGAAAGCCGGCGTTCGCTGCGTGGGCTACGACCCCCTCACCAAGCAAGAAGTACCACGCAGCTACGTAGCCTTCCTAGAAAGCCGCGTGGACTATCTCCACCAGGTCCTGATCGACCACGGCATCGGGTTCAAGCCCGCTATCGCCTACGACGAGGAAGAGACGCTGAAGATTGAAGCCGGCCAGTCGCCGTTTGAGTCTCGCGGACTGAGGAAGAGGGAATTGCCAACGCAGGCGCAGACGCGCACACAAACGCAGATGGGCGCACGCACCTCCCGTAAGAGGAAATCGGACTCCATCCCGGCTAGACAGGCCAAGCGCTTGGCGCAGTTAAACGTCCTTCTTACGGAGTTGTTGACGGATGGCTGTGAACATCGACAATGCCGTGACCCGGACTATGTGCGTGCGAGTAGACATCGCGTGCACGAGGACTCGATTGAACAGAGACTGCCGTGGTCGCCGCGGAGCTTGGATTCGGTTGATCATAGTGATAGTCGGACGACTAGGTCTGAGTCTGTGTCATCGCATGAGCCCTATCATTATCCCATGGCTCCTGGGTATGGTTCGTCTCTATTCGGTGCTGAACATATTTTGGGACCGGATCGTGGGCATGAAGTACATGACGCAAAGAGACAGCCCGGGTTCGGGTTTGATTTGGTAGATTTCGAGTCTGAGATAGCAGCCAATACCAGGTCTGTTGGGGGTGGTAAACTGGGAAATACCGATGGCGTTCGACATTTGAATGTTCTGAGTCGTGCTTCGTCGCCAGAGAGTCCTTCTAGTCCTGAGTCCGAGTTTGATATTGCTGCCGATCTTCTTCGCGGACGGAGGGAGAGGGAGAGGGTTAATTATGATTTACTGGATGAATTCCTTGTCGATTGGGCTGATTGACCTGCTTTTTTTCCCTGCGGGAGTATGTATACATACGAATTTAATTATTAGCCAAATAGACTTGATTCAGAATATGGTATGTTGAAGAAATATATATAGTATTCATTCTGTCAAGGCTAAATTCCAAACAAACCACATACATGCATAATCATTATCGTCAACACAATATTAAAAGGGAACGCAATATCAATCTATATATCAAATGGGATTCTGTCTTGCCGACTCACCAGCTCTACACAGCGATTTCCGTTACCGTGGAGATACCGGTACCCATGGGGCTCTTGAAAGTGTCGACCTCGACACCGTAGTGCGCATATTGATCCTGGGTGATAGCCTCAGGAAGAGTATGCTTCGCAGGCCAGATTTGATGCCCCGCAGCCTCCTCTTTGGCAAAGTGTTCTGTGACGACGTCACGGACGGTCTTCTGGAAATGGAGCGGGCCTGCCTCCATCTCCGGGTGAAGCTGGCCGTTGACAAAGACACCAGCATTGAGGTTCTTCTGCGAGTGCACACACAGGTACTTATCCTCCGACATGATTCGTTTGTACATGTCGCTGATGAGGTTGAAGGCCTCATCGGTGGCGTCCTTGTGGCGGTAGACTTCGTACCGCATGACACATTGGGTCGGACTGGTAGGGGTGAATCGCTGCATGAAGAAGAAGTTGGGACTGGGAGATTTGATGTTAGTTTAATAGAATCTGGTGAGAGGGATATCATATACTCACGAGATATTGAAAGAAGCATTAGGCCAGAAATAGGTAGTTGCTATGCGGAAGCCCTTCGCGATCTGGTCTGGTCGCGGGGCGCCGTAGTGTTGGATGTGGCCGTCCTTGGTCTTGACATAGTAGGAGTTGAGATCGGCGATTGTGGGGATGTCGGGGTGAGCGACTTGGCAGTGGTAGCACTCATTGTAGTTGTCGGCTAAGATCTTCCAGTTGAACTCGCCCTCCATATCCCATGTGTGATCGAAGACGTAGTCCTCGAAGTTGTAGTGCTCGAACCGGGGCTGCTCGTCGACACCGTCGAAGTCGTCTTTCCAGGCAACTTCGGGGGTTTCGCTAGCGTCCAGATTGACCCAGACGAATCCGTTTCGGTCGATGTGCACATGCGCGGGGAAGAGATCGTTGCTGTGGAAAGCGGTGATGTTTCCGTTGCTGTCTTTGGCGACGACGAACTGGTAGCCTGCGGCGTCGTAGCGAACAAAGTCACCAGTGTTTGGGACTCGGTGCTTGTGTGTAGTAAGAAGCCACTTCCGGGAGAAGATGGCTCGTCGTTCGAGCTCGTACATATCTTGCGATGTGTACCAGGAGGCGGGCAGAGCACGGGTAGGCTTCTTCTCCTCCTTCGCTGGAGCGGCGGAGGTGCCGAAATAATTCCTCAGGAAGGACATTGTGACACAATTAGAAGAGATATCTTTCTAATGGAATAGTAAGAAGATTGAGATTGAAGTCTCTGTGATAATTGTACTGTGAAGTTGCTATGGACTAAACTTGAAGCTGGCGACGTCTACTCTTCTAAATAGCCATCACAATCAACAGCCAACTCATGAACCACGGGGCTTGGTACAATCCATCCGACTAGAACCCGGATCTGGGCATTCGAAACCGAGTCCCATGACATAGTTGGAGGCTGATTGTATTCAGATTGCCATTTTTAGCGGGAGATATACCTGAAGACCGATCAGGTGACCGGTAGACTGCAAACCGGACCGAGTGGCTTGAAGCCTATCAACCACACCTCTCCTCAAAAGGAGCGCTTGAGTCCTGTAATGTGGCAAGACGGGCAGCTGATAAAGCCCGAACCGTTAACGGTTCGGGGTAAAACCGACCCACGCCGGCGGTTTTCACATACCTTAAATGGAAGTGTTGGTCGCCAAGATGATGGGGTTAGAACCCGGGGTACGTGGAGAGCCTGCTATAAGAATCCAATGAAATACCCAGGAGGCATGGTAGGATTCATTTCCGGCATCGCCGGCGCCAGACAAGTAGTCACGAGAAGTAACAGGGGTCGCGATCGTTCAAAGGTTGGCTTTTGCAACCAATATTGTTCACCTTTTGTTGCATGAGGGTCAGAGCAGGGTTCCTCGACCGAACCTGGTTGATTCACAATGATTCAGAAAGAAAAGAAATTCATTTGGCAATGAAAAGGATGTCTCAAGGGAGAAATGGCCTGACGTACTTTGGCAATTAGAGGGGTCGAGACCAACAAAGAGCTTGCTAACGTCCGAGCTAGTAACGAACCCTTGTCCTATCAAATGAATACAAGGGAATCCAAGTTATTATCTCAACCAAAATTCCCAATGAGTCTCGCATCAAGCTTTCCATTATCTCGTAAGCACTAGTCCAAGCAACGTCAAAACAGCGGTGACACTGATAGCTCCTATCGAAAGAACATGTCCGATAAAGTGCCAGGTCAAAACGCATTGGCGATCAATGGCAGATAAGCGATGAAGCAGGGAAACATACTTTGACACGGCAAATGGGGTGGTCGGGCCTCAATGCAGAATTAATTAATACCGAGTACATACATACATACGGAGTACTCCGTACGGGGTATTCCGCTGGCAAATGCACAAATTGGTAGATAACCTAGGCAACGCACCCGCGTCGGTCCGAAATTAGATCGGCGCTTAGAGATGATTGGAGGCGATTGGCCGAGAGGGATCGACATGGAGGTACATATGTATGCGTTTTGTATGCATCACAGAATATTTACATATGTACGGAGTACTCCGTACATAGGGGCGACAGGTCATTTATTTTTGAATTGATCAACATATGTATTTCATGTACTCCGTATAACGAAGACCAATTATGCAATGCAGTACAGTACATTGTACACCTGAAAGTCACAAAGCTTAACGCCACTCAGGATGTACTCCGTATATAGGTACATATAACGCGAGAGATAAAAAGGATCAGAATTCAACCATGTGACACGTTAGCTATACAGGCAGCTATGCAGACAGATTTCCAAAAAGTCGCATCTGGGAAATCATAAAAATTAGAACATAAACGAGTAGACAAATACTAAGATCGTGGCTACGGTGGCAACCGTGTATTCGAGTTCGAACCAGGCGGCCTGGCCACCAAAGGCGATCTTTTTACTCCTTTTCGTCGGATGCGCCACACCAGTTTTAGGGTCGCGCGTCAGAAGCTCCTCACGTTCTGGCATGGCTGGGGGATCGATCGCATAGGAGACGGGGGTCCACAGCGAAGTGCAGATGAAAAGGAAGGTAAGCGGGGGCCAGAAAGCGTGCGTGATGAGGCAGAGGATGATATCTCTGAAGCTACTGTTCTGGGCGAAGCAGCGGTAAGAAGAGATGACGACTGCGACGAGGGTGACGTAGACGAAGGCAAGGTGGAAACTGGCCATGTAGTTGAGCAGGATCACGCGCAGGCGGACGAACATGTTCTTGGACTTCTTTGGGTCGCGCTCGTTCAGAGCTGACCCCAGAGAACCCGTCGGCTTGAAGGCTTGGGTTTGACCGCCCAGCCAGGTGGGCAGGAAGAAGGAACGCACAATGCAGAGAGCGATGTAGGGCGACATCCAAAGCTGGTAGCGAGAGCCTCGTTGGCCGGTGTGGTAGCCGGCCGGGATGAACAGGGCCATTTCACAGAGACGGTTGGAGATGGTTGCCGCGAAGCAGGCCCAAATCAACCAGCGGAGTTGCTCTTCGGTCGCGAAGGCAACGAGGCGCTTGCCCCACAAGAGGATGACCGGGATAGCAAAGAGGGAAGCGGTTAGCAGGAGAGTGTAGACACTGAGAGTTGCATAGAGGAAGCCAGAGAAGCGTTGAGCAGCGGTCATCTGTCGAACGGCGTCACCCCAGAGGCAGAACTTCAGCTTGACAGCTGTATCGACGGTTCCAATTGCCCATCGCGTACGCTGCTTGAGATGTCCACCAAAGTCTTCCGGCACGGTACCAAATTGAAGAGGCTCGTGGATGTATGCGGTTCTCCATCCTTTGCCAAGCATGAGTGTTGAGGTCGCGACATCTTCAGCCAAGGAGCCAAGCGGGAAGTTGCCAATCTCTTCGAGAGCCTCGCGTCGAACGACGTAACCAGATCCAGTGCACCAAGCCACACCGAGTGCATCCTTGATCGGCTCAATAACATGCACGAAGAAATCCAGACTCTGGGCAAGCGGGTCGGATGCAGGGGTGTTGTAGAAAAGTTGCGGCGGGCATGCAAGGGCCATCTTGGGATCCACCAGCAAGTGGGGAAGAATTGCTCGAAGCCAATCTTGTTCGGGAATCTGCGGAGCGTCAGTCAGTATAAAATTTTTCAATTTCAATGTAGACTGGGTATTTGTAATTTACCATGTCAGCGTCCAGGGCGGCCATGAACTGGCCGGCACCTCCAGGCAAAAGGTTGACTTGCTCTAGACCGTAGTTCAGGTTACCCGCCTTAAAGTGATGGGGCTTTCCCGGGATCTTTTCACGGGCCATATAAATAACGTTGGGGTGATTCAAGGCGAGTTTGTTGCAGGCTGCTTCAAGGGTAGGAGATTTGGCGTCGTCCAGGATGATGACCCTCATCTGGTCGCGGGGATAGTCCTGGTCAATCGCACCACGGACGGTATCGATAACAACTTCATCATCCTCTCCACAGCAAGTAATAAAAACATCCACCGTAGGACATTCACCGCCGGTCAATCTCAGCTTGGCACGGCCTCTCTTCTTCAAAGCCATCATAGTCCAGCAGTTGTGCATGAGGGAGGGGATCGCAACAGTAATCTCAATGGCCACAAAGACCCAAGCTCCAGCGTATGAGACCCCGGCAACATTTTGAGCCATAATAATGCAGGCGATTCTCAGACCAAGGTAGAACAAGTAGATTCCGGTGTTGGCAAATGTGAGAAATGGTACTAGGAAGAACACCCATCTCTTCCACCCTTTCCATGTCTCTGCATCATCACGGTCATGAATGCGAGCAATCGATCCAGATTTGACCCAATCCTTTTCAAATGATGGAGGAGCAGGCGAGGTCACTAGGGGAGCAAGACTCTGGTGGCTTTCTTGTACTCCATGGTTTTGGTACTGTATGGGAGGAACTTGTTAGGGCTGTGATCTATACCAAGAACAAAGAGAACAAAGAAAATATTGTACTAACTAGACTTGGTGAAGCCGACCTGGAATCATACGGTGTCCGTGAGTCCCAGGACGAGTTGTGAAAGGAATCGGAGTGACCCGACATTCGAGCGGTACTTTGAAGCCAAACAGGTTGGCCGTACTCATCGGTAGGGAAATGACCTGGTCTGATTGGAGTAAGAGGTCTTGGAGAGACTGGTGAGGGCGAAAAAGGCTCTGGATGTTCGAAGCTGTTGTTTGGATGGTAGCCTCGATAGGTATTCAGCTCTACCTTTTCGTCCTGATCGTCATGACCATAACGTCTGTCCATTTTGACGGGAAAAGCTATAGATTATGTAAAGCCAAAGACGAGCCCTGGAGGAATGCAGGATCTTGAAGACGCTGAAAACGAGTGTGATCAGCCCGAAGAGCTGGAATGGAAGGATGGAAGAGAAAAGGTCTCACATTCCTAGTATTTTAGTACCGGGACCGGCGATCTCGAAGGGACCAGATGGTTAAGCCCTGAGGCTAGTGCGCGCCAAGGACCCGATGTATCGCCGCTTTGGGCCGGAGGCGCGAGCAAAAATAGATTTTCATGGATTTTTCCAACATTATGTTTCACTTCCGACGTGGTTTCTTACGCAATGTGTCTGACTTTGCAGTATTTTTCTGCTTGCATCAAGCGGGTCTTTTCTTTCTTTCCGTTCTTTTTATTTCCCTTTCAGTAATATTACCATGTTTCCATTTTCATCTCTACAAATTTGCCACTTAATCGGACCAATCATAATGTATCAATTACATTATGTGGTTCTGTACCTGAATTTCGTACCTGAGCTCTGTCGCTCTGTACCGGATCTGTACCTGATCCTGTAATTTACTGTACAATGTATGTGCATGACCACACCATTACCACGCTAAACTTGGAAAACACCCCACTCGCCCTTTTCTTATCTCCAAGATTTTGCATGGCCAACGCTTACTTCCGATCGCCCTAAACATGCTAACCCGATGCATCGCTCCAATCCACCCGATCATCCACATCTTCCATAGGATGTGATACCGAGAATTTCGCCTTTGCTAATTCGTTTAATTTGCTGATTCGTTTAATTTGCTGGTCCTTTTTCCCCCTTCTTTGTCTCATTTTCAAGCTACTTATCATTTCCACTTGCTTATCATCGTTTATTTCTTTGCTTTATCCTTCGCACGCCTCTCACTTTTGGTCATGGTCTTCGGAGTAGGACTACTGGTCAATGCGGTCCTTGTGGCCATCCCTGTTGGGGGAAGCGTTGGGGCTCTCTTGGGCATCGACGCCCACCGAGCAGCTACAGGTCAGAAGCCTCTGTTCACCGGGGGGAACAGTGACGATGGCATGAGCAATGGCGGCGACAGTACTGGCGGTGGCGGTGGTCATGACACTATCACGAACAACGGTGTGCAGCACACCCTGTACTGCGATCTTTCTTATGGAATCACTCCACCGTCGAAGACTGAACAATACACCCGTGAGTACCCTCGAACTACCAGCACAGGTGCTGTTGGCCGTCGAACGACGACTGACTGAGACTATAGTGAACCCCAATCAATGGGGCGTGACATCAGACTCGACAGGAAACGGGCTCTGCATGAACGTACGCATTGAACATTCCCATCTGCAATCTTACTGAAGGCGTACTAATGCGTCATCTTGATTTAGGTCACGACGTTGGTCAATCAGACCTATGCACCCCAGACCGCTCCCGAGTTCTCCATCACCTGGCAATTCGACCATGGTCCTCAGACTGCGCCCGTCCACGGATACCCGAATATTCGCGTCGACAATGTGTTGCCAAAGGAGATAGACCAGATCTCAGAGTTGAATCTTGATCTACATTGGACATATGGAGTGGGTGACACGCCCGCCGAGTCAACGGATGTACAAGCGTTGAAAAATGAAAACCTTGCCACAAACGTCGCCATTGATATGTTCTTGGACGCCGATGCAGACAAATCTCAGAATGCAAGTGAGGCGAAATTCGAAGTCATGGTTTGGTTCTGGATGTCAAACGAGGAGGCCCAGCCCCATGGTTGGGGGAACCCAGGAATTAGCAGGACCTTGGATGGAACTAAGTTGTGAGTTGAGAGTTGAACTTGTACCTGACATATCTCAGGAGCATACACTAACGTGTCTTGTCATCAGCACGCTTTACACCGGTAAAAATGACAAGGAACAGTATGTTTTGTCCTGGGTCACGGACGTCATGACGGAGAGGTTCACTGGAGACATTTATCCTCTCATCACTGATCTGTACAACTTTGGAGGGAGTGACTACCCGGCTAAAGACGACTACCTTGGCAGTCTCAGTTTCGGAACAGAAGCCTACTCTGTGAACAGCAATGTCACGTTCTGGGCTGAGCAGTACAAGATCGACATCAAGAGCTGAGGATGAAAAGGTATATATTGTATGATTATGGGCATATATTTTGGGGTTTTTCCTTCACATCGATACACATCAAGCGTTACACATCATGACAGTTCTGAAATTTCGTCTTCATTTTCTTATCTTCCATACTTCAGCCCGACTACCTACTCTGGGCCTTGTCGATCATTTTCCGAGTTAACCGCTAAATGCAAGACCTAATCCTCACCTCTTCCAAGTTCCTTTCAAATTATGAATCTGATCATTCAAAATAAGCTGGTGTCAATGTCCCGAGGTCAGCTACCAATAATGAGAGCGCATGTCAGACTCGGCCAGTCTCCGGGATTCGTGATTTCTCCGCAATATGAAGCAGCAGGTGCGGAGTGCAGAGATGCACGGATGACACCATCAGGCGTGATAATTGTCGCATCTTCCATTATTAAGGCTCGCGCCCAGCTGAGAATAACAACATGTGAGAAAAATAAAGAGAATACCCCCAAGCAATGGATGATCACTGTAATATAGATACTTGGATTGTCGCATCCAGCTGAACATCCCGTACGCACTCAAATATGGAGGATTTACACGCAATTGATACCAAGTCGACTCATGAAGTATCCGATCATGAAGTCCAACCCGATCCAGGGCCACAATATGGACTATGGCTTCGATTCCTTACGTATACCAAATATGGACGTGTCACGCCCAGAGAAATGGCTGGTCGTCAAACTCGATATTATGGTTCTAGTCTTTCGCTGGCTTTCATTCGAATTTCATTCGAATGAAATTCACCAAATACCTTGACCAGCAGGCGCTCACCAATGCCTACGTATCGTATGTCGGAGTACTCCCAGGCTAGCAGACAACCCCGGTTACTAACAACGAATCATAGAGGGATGAAAGAAGACATCAACCTGCATGGCAACGAATTGAATTACATGACCGCGGTATTCTGGACCTCCTATTGCAATACCGGCCTGCTAGGGCTAACGCGCACACCAATTAACATTGCGTTGCCAACCCTGGAGATCGGATGGGACTCTTCGCGTTCGGCTGTGCTTGGGCGCAGAATGCAGAATCCGAATACGATATACGCAATGCGCTTCTTCATCGGGATCTGCGAGTCTTGCTCCTTCACCGGCGTCAAGTATGTCATCGGGTCGTGGTACAAGCCCGGCGAGGTGACGCGTCGGGTTGCGCTTTTTCTTTGTCGCTTCTCCACTTGGGACTATGTTCGCGGGTTACTTGCAGGCTGCTGCTTCTACGAATTTGAAGGGAAGCATGGATTGCCTGGGACGTATTTGACTCCAATAATGTATGAAGGACTTTGTCCTTGGCACTGACCCGTTGGCGGATGATTGTTCATTATTTGCACTTTTATCACGATTCCTATTTGCATTGTGTAAGTCATATCCTACCTCGGGGCTGTACACTGGTTCATTCATCTAACATAGAGTAGTGGCTATATCATTTTCCCAAAGTTCCTCACCGCTCAAAGCCACGGTTCCTAACTGCCACCGAGCACGAGATTGCCAAGATTCGTCTAAGCGAACTAAAAGTCTCCCGCGGCATCTTCAAGCGAGTCTTCGGACGATGGCATTGGTATGCCCTTGTCGTGCATTAGACCTTAATGGACCAGAACTTCACACCATACTCGACACCCTTTAGCCTATATCTCAAGGCTAAACCAGATACCTACTCCGTCTCATGGGTGAACACATTGCCGACAATCGCAACAGCACTATCCGTCGTATCCGCACTAGGAGCGGGTGTTACCGCCGATCGCCTGCGAAATTTCTGGATTCCCTCCGTGGCGACCAGCATTCCCGTCCTGCTCGGTGTTATTCTGCTCGTTGTCTATAATGTCGGGGAAACAGGGCGACTGCTAGGGTTCATCCTCACTGGATTCGAGGGCGGTATGTGGGGTCTAGATACATTCATACAGGCTCTCTAGTGTTATTTGTCATTTCTCATATTAAAAAGGCGATATTGACTCTTGTCACAGCAATTAGTCCGCTCAGTATGAGTTGGGCGACTGTCACCATGGCCAAGGATGCTGAGGAACGCGCTATTGTCACGGCAAGCATGAATGCGATCGGCCAGGCCATGGCAGCATAGACACAGGTCTTTCAGTATCCAGCTATTTCTGCCGCAATCTTTCGAACGGGACTGGTCTCGAATCTGGTCACCACTATCGCACAATTCTTGAGCGTTGGCTTGATTGCATTTCTGGTGCATCGGGATGCGCGAGAAGAGCGATTGTGCTCTAATGTGTGAGCACTGAATTGCCTCGTGACATGCAACATAAAAAGGGTCCGAGCTGGAAAACCCCAGAATAGATGCCCTTTTATAGGGTTATTGAGCCGGCCAAGTGCCGAAGCTAATCAAAAACGTGGTGAAAACGTGGCGATCGAGCGAAAGTTTTGCATCTGCCGGGGTTTGAAAGATCTTGGCATCAAGCACGACATCTGGGGGACCCACCTTTAATTTAGTTTTTTTATCAGATATATCTTTTTCACATCCTTGTTCTTTCTTTTCGTCTATTATTCTACCATTGTATATGAGGAAGGGACTCTTGAGGGCATACATTTATCATGGCCCCTCACGTCGAGTCAGAAGTCACTTCTGAGCATACCCACGATGACTCTCAGACGATCACCCGGTCTCGGTCGTCTTGGTACCGCTCCATTCCCTTTCAAATTGCCGTTGCTAGTGGTGTCTCGTTCACCGCCCCTGGAATGTGGGATGCACTGAACAACCTTGGAGCAGGTGGTGCAGCCGAGCCCTACGCTGTCTCCGCAGCGAACGCTCTGGTCTACGGATTATTCGCTGTTGTTTGTATCGCCGCTGGTGCAATCAACAACCGCATTGGTCTTCGCTATGGTCTGGTCCTCGGTGCGATCGGTTACCCGATCTACGGTGCCGGTCTGTACACTAACAACTACCACCCTACGACATGGTTTCTGCTCTTCGGCTCCGCGCTGTGCGGTATCTCAGCTGGATTTTTCTGGGCTGCCGAGGCCGCTATCATCATTGGTTATCCCAGTCCCAAGGAGCGCGGTTTCTACCTTGCTGTCTGGCAGACCGCCAAGTCTTCCGGTCCGATTGTCGGCGGTGCAATCAGTCTGGGACTGAATGCACAGGGCTCCCAAAAGGGAACAGTCAGCGCTTCGACCTACATCGTCTTCATTGTCATCATGTGTCTCGGTCTGCCGATTTCGCTCCTACTCAGTCCCGCCGAGAAGGTCCAGCGCAAGGACCACTCTCTTGTGGTTGTGAACAAGAAAGAAACTTGGGCCAAGGAATTCAAAGCTGCCTTTTCTCTGATCTTCACTCGCCGTGTCCTCCTACTCCTCCCAGCCTTCTTCATCAGCTACTTCTACAACGGCTTCCAGAGCACCTGGCTGACCACCTACTTCACCGTCCGATCTCGCGCATTCTCATCTTTCCTCACTAATTTCGCCGGAATCGCGTCTTCGTTCCTCATGGCTCTGCTGCTTGACCGCCAATCCATCTTCATCAAGACCCGTGCCAGAATCGCTTTCTGCTCCATCGTTGCCCTGACCATCGGCACGTGGATTTGGGCTACCATCCTGCAGAAACAGTACTACGACGCACCTGAGCCCCCGATGTTCGACTGGTTCACAAGTGACTTCAACAAGGCGTACGCGCTTGTCTTCTTCTGGACCTTCAGTGGCCTCGCCTTCCAGCAATTCCTCTACTGGCTGGTTGGCCAGTACAGCACCGACATTTCATCATTGTCCTACCACTGCGGAATTCTGCGTGGATTCGAGGCTCTGGGACAAACCATTGCATGGGCCATGCAAACCGAGGGAGGTGCCAACCACTTTGTCAGCATCGGTCTCAATTTTGGAATCACGATACTTGCCTTCGTCCCCACGTGGATTGTTCTGTCTGAATTGGAGCAAAGCCACGAGGTGCAGGTCACCGCGGAGGACGTCGCGCCCAAGACAGCCGAGTCAACAGCTTGAGCTCGTCACTCGAATTGAGTCATTGGATTCTCCGATTTGCATGGTTCGCCGGATTCAACCCGGGAACCCACGTTTTTATTTTAATTGATAGATAAGATACCCCCACATGCTCCCACTCAACGCCGAGCATCATGTATAAAAATGTATAGAACCTTTCCACAGATAAAACTGGGAAGTGGACCTCAGCCGATTGGCTGTTTTTATTTGAGCTTTCTCCATGGATTTCCGTAGAACACTTGACACATTACCAAATGGGGATCGCTTTTTAGGCTAAGCCAGTTTAGAGCTATTGAAACTTATAATATATTCGGATATATCATTCATATGAGGCTTGATCCAACTAAATGGGTTTATTTCTTCGAGATGTCCGACCATTCGGGAAGGTTGAATTAGCTTCGCCAATAAGCCACCAATATCAGCCTGCATTAGGGTGTGACCAGGGTATGCGTATATACACAGGTTCGTATGGGTCATATAGAGCTTAAACGCACGTGATGAAATTGGCGTATCACCTGGTCTATCCCTGTCAACTAAGCCCTTTATATCAATCTTAAGTAACTTATCCACTAGTCGTCCATTCATGTACATTACAATTTCTTCGGTCTTCCAAGAATACATAATGACCTTTATTCCATGCGGTTCATTCCCCCCACAGTTTCACATACCATCGGAGACGCAGACCCTTGGGGTCCAACCTTGCATGATCTTCATCCCGCTCCATTGCCGACCAGACAGATAGTCTCGTCTGTGTCTCTCTTCCAACTTGCTCCCAAAGCCTCCTAAATGTCATGCAGCCGTGGAGAAATAGACCATCGAGATCTGCCGGAGCCTTTGCCCAACGTCCCGTCTCCTCGCTCCCAAAGTTCACACCTGTAACAATATTACCACCTCGAAGAGAAAATAAGCTGATCATGCGCTTTGCCACTTTCAATTGCCCGTTCCAATCCCACAGATGCATGAAGTAGCCAGAATTGATGATGTTGAAGCCACCTGCCCATCGGTCCAAGCTTTCGGAATCCTCGAAAAAGTCCTGCACAAGAAAAGTCGAACGCAAGGAGGCTTGGTCATTGAAAAGTTCAAAACCGAGATCAATAAATTCCTTGCTAAGATCAAGGCCAATGATATTTGCCTGAGGAGCGCCGTCATACACAAGTCGTCGAGTACCTTGGCCCAAACCACAGCCCAGGTCAAGTAAGAAAGCGCCGTCTTTGACGCTTGCTAGTATCTCATCGTATATTGGGGACTCGGCTAGGTCGAAGTGCAGAAACCAAAACATCCCGAAGCATGGATATTGGCGTAGATTCCACCCCTTTTCCGCCTGTAATAGGTCAGTACAGTGGCGTTCATTTCCGGAGGCACGACGTACAATAGATTTGATGTGGCATTCAAGTCTGTTTGCCGGGGTGCCAGTATATTCCTGTATGAACTTTCCTTTTTCACCATCGATCAGTCCCGTGATGCGGTATTCTGATTCCCATCCCGGAAATTCCGTAATCCGTAGCGACATGGTGCTTGTCTAATGCCTCAAGAGCCAGTTTACAAAAACGCGGCTTCGGACTCTTCGCTCGCGATCAAAAAGAAGCGAATGACTTGATAAACCTAGGGGAGCCACCATTTATACCCAGCATCATATTCTTTTATACCACTCTTTCATATGAAATATCAAGAACCGCATTCTGCATATTGCTTCCTTTGAAGTGAAAGTGAGGCTTTTTGCAGCCAGCCACATCAAAATACGAATAACGGAGTTGCACAAAGCTGCGCGAGTCCCAGTATAGCTGCAAATCCAAGACCGCTTTTTTGGCGAGGAATAACTCACCGAGTATCTCCGAGCTGGTTGCCTATAGCATACTTTCGAATTGCAATTGCCAAACTCCTCTGACTGGCTCATTTTAAGGGGGGAGAGTTGAAAGTTGCACGTTTGATGGACCTTTCCCAGAGGCATATGCACTAAACAGTAATTCAACTTGCTTGCGGAACAAGAATTTTGCCTCATGAATTCGTTACCTGTGAGTGAAAGATTTCTCCAAAAGCCACAAAACTTCTGACTATATAGCGTCGATGATGGGTTTCGGATGGGGTCTTGTCTCTCACAGTATGCCGAGGTGAACTCGTATCAAATACTAGATTGTAAGCACAAGACGTCATTTCAAATGGCTTTCCAAAGTAAGTTAGCTGCTGCCAAGTCCTGCAGTTGTACTGACTTGTCCAAATGTCCTTCTACCAGTACTACCATTTCTGCAGACCAAAACCGAGGGTTGCGTTTTGACAGCGCAATGGAAAGATATTCCCAACGCTCAGCTCGAACTACAATTGAAGATCCTTTCAACTTCAACGAGCTGCAGCCCGGTGCTCTTTTAGTTGATGTCTCTGGTGGCAGAGGTCATCATTCGGTTCGCCTTGCCAATCAATTGCATATTCATTTCACGGTTCAAGAAAAGACCTCGGGAACAAGGAGCCCATAGTTAAGGATCCGTTGAATAGAACGCACTGTCAAGAATAAACTAGCAGCAGCATGACTATTTCAGGAACAGCCTGTCAAAGGAGCACCTTTACCTTTTAAGTCATATCCATGACACCGAATGAATCCATTTTGTTAGTTGATGATTTTCTAGATGGAAAAGGACGCGGGCTACCTTCAAAGGGAATATTCTCAACATACATCTCATAGCAGCCTTTGCGCCCTTTTTGCACAATGGATAAGTGGAAGGATCTCTTCTTGTCTACCTCAAGCTCGCTTTTTATTGTCAATGCTTCAACGTGCGACAACGGGAGTGTCGTTTTCAAATTAAGGCGATCTAAAGGGTGGTTGACCTTCTTTTATTTTTATAGCTGTATTCTCTTACAGAATTAGCTTCACACAGTAAAGTAGACTTATGTTTATGGCTGTCCAAATTGAATGCTTCGACATTGGTCTTTCGTCTTCGGACTTAGGTGTATTCAATTTTGGCATGATACCATTTTTATAGAGTAATTTGAAAGGAAGAAGCCTTCTTGCAATATGTCAATTTCACAGGTCCAGATGCGCAATATCGTGTACGGGGGCAATACCGACCTTGGGCTAATGAATTTCTAGACCGGGCTATTTTTAGCAGAAAACCCACACGGACCAACGGTCCGCGGTTCTCGACGCGCAAGACAAGACGATCCCGAGGTTGATGAACGTGGTTTTAACTTTTTAACTGTTTCTTCAGTCTAAGAGTGGCTGTGCGGGATGCATTAAGGGATTGTGCACCGCAAGAACGGAGTCTATCTTTGTTATTTTCGTTTTCATTCGCCCCAACGCCATAAGGTTTGCACAACGAAGGTGATCATGAGGATCCCAGAGGACGGCAGATAAATCGAGTTGGCCAATTGGAATAACCCGGATGCACATCGCGATCCCGATTTTCTAGAAAGGCTGGGAAGGGGAAAGCGAAAAGTAAAAAGTGAGACTTTTTATGAAGGGTTTGGTATTATTATCTTCAAATGTTGGAGGGAAGAACCCTATGTATGTACTTATATCGAGTATGAATGTCAAGGGTTTATATCAGGCTCGGGGACTGTTGCACAGAGCGCTAGTAGCCTATGGTCAGAATATCAACTATTAAGGATATTTGGAGACGATTAACCTGCCAAGTACAAGAATATACACCGGATTGCCATCACCGGTTTCTTTGAGCCTAAGCGGAGGAACATCACCAATCGCAACTCAGGACCGAATTGTGCACCATGGAGGAATAGTAATATGCCGAGTATTCTAGTCTTAATATTTTCAAAGTGAAATGGAATAGGCTAGAGAGGAATCAGGCATAAAAAATAATGCAAAAAAAAAATACAAAGCCAAGAAGAGAGAGAGTACCTGGAATTACCTGGAAGCCTTGGATTGCGTGGTCCCAATAAAAACCATTTCCTTCGCCTGCTTGGAAATATCTTCACTTTCTTCTACTTCTTCTTCTTCTTCACCTTCTGCAATTCTGAATTCAGGCTTATTGTACCTATCCTCTTATAATTCTGCTCTGCTCCACTTTTTGACAGTTCATATCATCTCACATTTACCAACCACTCCAACCACTTCAACCACTTCAACCACTTGGGCAAGTCCAACACCAAAGACCACCTCGAGCAACCCCCAGTCACCACATCGTGTCGATCGAATCCAACTAGTGACCAGCCTCACCGTATCTCGAATTGCAAACGCGCTGAATTGTGATCGCACCTCTTGGCAGTTCCCACTTCCACCACATTCGCTCCACTCCAGCGATAGGCAGATCACAGCCGTTTCAGACCTGCCTTGAATCTCGGACGCTAAAAGGTACGGTGGAACTCCTAATAAAATGGACACCCCCCAATCTCCCACCTCTCCTAAGAGGAGTCGTGGGTTCAGCGTGAGATCTGGCAACTCGGACAAATCGGATTCAACAGGCCACAGACGCGGAGTTTCTGAGTCGTCAGAAGAGAAAGCTCGTCGCAGTCTACAAACCAAAGCAGATCCACTCGTCGCCATGAACGAGCTTCAGCCAAGTACGCCCAACAGTTGGGCCTCGCTTCTGGGCCGGTCGCATTTCCTTCGCGTTTCACTTCAACTGACACTTCAATAGATTCGGTCGCGCTGGAAAAGTCAAATTTGGGCTCACTGCGAGAGATTGAATTCAAGGATCAGTATGGGAATGTTATCAGTTCGTATCCACTGACTATTTTAATCCTGGGGCTTCCTTTCTAACCCTTGCTTCGTCCCAGCCGATCCCGACCTGTCAAATCCCACGCGACCGCGTTTGGAACGCCCCTTGGATACAATTCGATCGTTTGAGGCAGCTATCAACAGTTCATACAACAATAATCGTGCGTCATATGCCAAAACAGGTATTTTGTGGCACTTGCTTGAGCAAACTCGGGAATGCGGGAATATGGGCTGATTCCTTTGATAGATGATGCCGCATCACAGATAGGCGACTTCAGCCGTCGAACAAGCTACTATGGAGGTATGTCTTCTGTGATTCCCCTCTTCATCAATTGCTTCTAATCCTTTTCCCGATAGGCCAAAACAACGGCCCTTCCAACAGAAACTATGAACAAAACAACTACTACGGCCAAACTCAATCGCGACCGGACAGCATCGTGAATGCGTACCAAAACACACCTCTATCACCCGAGAACCCCAATCCATACCCATACACCCAGAGCGGATATAACCAGAGCGGATATAACCAGAGTGGATATAACCAAAGTGGATATAGCCAGAGCAGCAGAAGACGCCCGTCCCACCACCCACGCGGGTCACCCTCGACACCCATGACCCCCTCCGAAGGCTACCCAAACATGGCCAACAGCTCACAATACGGCTACCAACGGTCGCGCGACAATGTGGCTGCCATGTCAAACAATAGTTCTAGCAACACATACCCCTACGGCCAGTCTACAGACCCCAGCTCGATCAACAGCTCCAACGACCAATTGCAGCAGCAGGCTCTGCAGCAACAGCGTCTCGACGAGCGTGCTCAAGCGGAGTATGGTTTCAATGGTTTCAACTCACCGAGGGCTCCCCAGCCCATCGGTGATTGCGGTGGACCTGCTGGGGGTACTCCGACTTCCGCGGGGGCTGGGCCGTCACAATCAGTTGACCGCAAGAATGTGAACCAGCCATCGCCTGGTGGACCGAAAGCGGAAAAGAGGAAGAGCTGGTTCAAACGCCGGTTCAGCAAAGATTAAATAAATCGGACTGAGATTGAAATGGATAATGCTTGATATTGTATCTGAACCCTTCTTTTCAAGATGCATCCTTTTTGTGTCGGGATCGGCAGACTGGCGTCGTTTTTTGTTTGTATGAAAGGGATATGGATATGCGGGATGTTGATTATTGTTATTGTTTTTCTTTTTTAATAGTCATCACATGCTGTAATGAGGTTATGATACATGGGACACATGGATTGGGACTTGTTTAGGTTGTCTTTTGTTTCTTATTTATATCAATCTGTATCTATTCCACATACCTCTCTCCTAGGATATCCACCTCATCGCATCTTACCGTTCAAGGTCTTTAGAAGCATATGTATACATTTGTGGACATATAAGACCCACTTAAAAAGCCGCGAAACGGACAACAGGCAAAGAAAACCCATAGAATCTGGAAACGAACCGGAAACGAAGCCGGAAAATGAATTGATACCAGGCCAACCCACCATCACCGCACAAGAAATGGGAATCATCAAGCACAAGAGTAAAAGCAGAGTAAAAAAGCCCCAATTTACCCTACTTCCGCCCCAGCAACTTATACTTCAACTTATCCGCCAGTCCCTCATGCGCAACCTTCTTCTTCTCCTTTTCCTTCTCCTTCTCCTTGAGCGCAGCCTCATCAAGATGAACATTTCCCTGTCCACCACGCTACCATCAAAAGTCAGCCATATCCTGGGAAAGAAATCCGTCTGGGATTCCGAAAATGGGGACGGGGTAGGAAACAATAGTAACTGCAATAGTCCAGGAAAGGGAGCGGAAACCAGGCCAAGGCTCAGGGATCGTAAAACAGATCGAAGGTAAACAAGCGAAAGAGCTCTCTGCTTACCCCGGTATGGTATGTTTCATCTGTTGAGTCGCGCACCGCAAGCTCGGGGATCATGTCTGTATCGTGGGGAACCTTAGACGAGGGCCGGACCATTGGGGAGCCGATATTTCCTGCGCCGCCTCGCTGGGTGGATTCATCAGTGGGGGTTGCATCAGTGGGAATTGGAGACTTGGGCTTGGATTTGGGTTTGGTGTGAAAGGTAGAGGTACTCACGCCGGCGGAGTAAGCGCCATCACCTTGGTCGCCGTAGGGGCCTTCGCGGACGATCTCGCCATCGACGTATCTGTTCGTATTTAGCGTGTGTTGCTTGTGCCACTGGTTCGGACATACTCGGTGGTGTCGTGGCCAATGTTGCCTTGACCTGATTTTGTGGAGCTGTTAGCTGCTGGTTATGGAGATGAGGGGAAAGGTGGTTAGGGCTGGGATAGCTTGCCTCCTCGGCCGTGAGAGACCATTGGTGCCTCGGACTCGGTCTTGGTCTTATCGGGCATGTTGCTCTGGTTTCCGTCAGAGATTGTAGCGGGTGTATGGGTTGTTCTTTGCAAGTGAGGTAGTTCGTAGGATAGTTGGATGAGATGGGTGAATGCGAAAGGAGGAAGGAGTGGGGTAGGAAGGTATTTATCGATTATGGGGCGATAGATGCAGGTACCAGATGCGATGGCGGGGAAGCCCACGTGCTGGGATGTAACTGCGAGCTTACGGTTTCCTAAGGTTCTCAGAGTAGGTTCAAGTCGTACAGGGAGAGATGTAGACAAGTGGACTTGGGGATCTAGATCTTTTAAGTATAATCGTATAATCCACTCATTTTTTTTCTTGATTGTATGGAGCAAAAAAAAAATTAATACAGGGAATCGGAGCCAAGATGTTCCTTAGTTCCCTGTTCTCTATCTATATCATTTAGATGTTGTTATTCAACGGCATTGAACATCTATATTCGCAGAGCTGCATTGGTGACGTCGCTGATAAGATAATGACCTCTGATTGGTGCAGGCATGACAGGCTCCAATTGGCCGATAGCGAGCTTGGCGTTTACTTTGTATATTGGGGCAATAATACGAGAGGAGAGTATGTATTGAACCTGAGGTAGAATATTCTTGAGGAAAGCCATGAGAATCAGCGTAGTAACGGCCCAGATGGTAAAGGATAGAATAAGGGCTGCGCATACTACCCGCGGAATCAAACCAGACGCGTCCTTAGTTCGTCTTCTTCTTGTCTTCACTTGAGCCACCTGTAGTAGGAAGGCCCATGAAAATCTTGAATGAATCGTAGCTGTAAGATCAGAGTTAGTGTATATCCAACACACAGACCGAAGAAAACCGAGGCCATACATCATCCATTGGAGTCCGGTCTATAGATTGTAGTCTTGTTAGCACCCAAATTAAACCACACTGAACATAGGAACAACTCACCAAAGTACCGATCATGACAATACGAACAGGCAGTCCGTTCCACAATCCCCGGAAGCCAATGTCACCATAGATGCGGCTCATAGCAGCGCCAAATGCCTCACCCGCCTGTCGATTCGCGTTCAACTTGCTGACCATGACATCGGCAGGGTGCGATACCGCAGCACAAAGGATACCAGCGAGGTAACCGCCCGTGAATGCAACGGCAGTTTGTGCACCCTTGTTGTAGTCGGACTTCTGGCCTGGCAGATTGTGGTAGATCATCTCAACGATGGTCTCGAAGGAAGCAAACTTCATCATCGTGTAGGGAACTTGACGGCCCCACAGTGGGTAAAGACCCTTGTACAGACTGGATTAGGGTCAGCTTATAGGGATTTGACTCAAGAATGGAAGGCGAGAGATGTCCAACTCACCCAGCAACGCCCTCCTTGGAAACGACGTTCGAGATACCGCTAAAAGTACCTGTGATCTCAGGAGGAATGGTAGTCTGACCGCGGACTTTGACAGACTCGAATGGGCAGAGCGCTACATCCGCGATAAGCTCTGCCGAGGCACTGGCTGTCAGGTAGATGGCAGTCTTGAACCGGCTCGCGTTTTCCTGGCCGACCAGGTCGCTGTAGAAGACCTTGAAGTACTCGTATCCTCCGTACTTGAAAGCTCCTTGGGCCTGTTATAGTAGTAATCAGCATGGGTCATTAGGCAAGTAAAAGATCTACATGTCGCCTGGGCTTACACTGTATCCGAAGAAGGTAGGGCTCCAGCCCGTGAAAACACCGCGAATACCTTCAGCTGCACGGATAGTGCTGAAGGCTTGTAGGTTACTCTTGTAGAGCTTGGAGTCGACTTGGCGGCGACATTTGACCAGGTCGAGGGGTGTCACGGCAGTGTGGGTAAGGCCCTGGTATATATGTGAGTATCTGGTTCATGGAGCGGTCACAATTTGGATAAGATGAGATACTGACACATGCCAGCATTCCACCAAATGTGCAAGCTGCATAGTACTTCAGCGATCCAGGCTCGATCTTGCCGGTCTTCGCCTGGGCCTTCTGGCTTGCGACATCAAATTCCCGGCTCGCCTCGTGGGCAATGTCATCGGCCTTCGTCTTCACATCGTCGAGCGCACTCCAAGCTGTGAATGGTCTGTTTTTCACAGGGGAGCTCGTAGTGGTGCTCACAGCACCTACAGGATGCTGGGCGGCGAAAGCGTTGATCCAGTCAGGAATCATGGTGCACTTCGGGTAGTGGGTATAAGTGGAGTCGGCTTGGATATCCGGTGATCTCCACCAAAGGGTGGATTTCGAGTGACACTGAATGTTTGCTTCTGATTGAATCGGTATGAGAGCTTGAATCAGAACAAAACAGGTCCTGACGGGGAGGAATAAGGATCTCACAAAGGCAATGACGTGTGGGGGTTGTAAGTCTTGGCGGTGTACCAATAAGGTACTTTATAGTACGTACTTTTGAAGAGTGTAGCATTCACTTTCGATGCTTACTCTGTAGAGACTAATACTTACACTCCAAATAAAACAGCCACCGGAGTTTGGACTTAGTTATAGCTATCTCCGTGTGGGTCTGTGCGTCTGGCCAGGGTCGCAATCCCCGACCTCCGGGGCTAGAAAAGAAACCGGTTTATAATCCCGGCGTTTGGTGCGCTGGGCACTAGTTATTATAAGTATGGACATGTCTTCAGTAGAGTAGATTCCATAAAAAGTAGACTGGGGTTATCAATTATATTACTTTCTAGTAACATGGCTACACTAACCCCCTGTTATAAGGAAATGAATGAAACATGGTGAGATATTCATTAAATTGGGCTTTTGTAACATCAAACTCCCGTTCGCTAGTGAATATATATATTTGATATACATACATACTAGACCCGAAAGGGTCCCGGATATCGTTTTGCCTCTATATCTATAGCTTCCTCGCCATAGAAACATCTTGTATCTCTATAGAAGCATCAGAATTGACTAATTTTCACCCGAGAGGGTCGCCGGTATTCTCAGAGAGTAACCTGAAAGATGGATCGAGCCTTTAAGAAGTAGGATTGGTCGGTAAAGTATTTTAATTGGTCAAAACTGCTAACTCAGCTTCGTTATGACGCATCTTGCATGAGAAAAATAATGAAATGACAATGTTTGTAGTAAGGAGGGGATAATGAGATTAGGCTAGCGAATTAATCGAAGCATTCGTATTTATGAATTAAACTGGTTAATTTTTCGTTTTACCCGGGTTCGTTATAACAAAGGTCTACTGTAGTTGCCGATGGTCTGGCAATCTAGCCAGGATATTTACTCTAGGTATAGTGGGGTGAGGTGATATCGATCAGGAGCAATCTTAAGCGCGTATTTTCCTTTTTTCCTAAGGTGGACGATTGAGAATATGCCATGTTCTATAATTGAAAGTAAGAAGGAAAGAAAGAAAGGAAAAAGGATAATATAGATTTGATAAACTCCGTGGCCGCAAGCATCTTCCGTAGTGGAGTTTAAGAGATGCCAAGCTTAATACCAAAAAGTCATCCCGCAACAGCTGAAAGCTCTTGACCCTACACGATTTAGGTATACACTACTGAGAACCCCAACTTGACTTCTATTCACAGCTGGGCCAATTCTTCTCCACCTTCAACCTACCTGTACTTCTTCTCGACATCACTCCAGCCCATCCACTGCCCCTCACCAACCCCTCCTCGCGATCACACCCAAAATGGCATCATACCTGACCGGCAGCGAGGCCTTCACCCGCGAGAAGCAAGCCACTTCTGGCACGAACACCACATCTACAGCAGCCTGGGCCGATAAGTACCGCGGTGTCTGTCTCTCCCAATACAATCGTCCGGAACCCAAGCTAACAGTCAACACAGGCAACAATTGAAGACCTCGACCCTCCCCCTGCGCTCTCAATCTCCTCACAAGACCCCATTTCCACAGCCCTAATGGCCGCCTACGAGCGCGACTACACGCACCTCACCGTTATCTCCCCGACAAAGCGCTCCCTGCTGGGCTACCTCAGCATCCCACGGCTACGGGAGCTGCTGCAGAGCGGCACCGTGAAAGAAAGCGACCCAGTTTCAGCGGCGATGCAGCGATTTATCCGCAAGCGCGGTATCTACCAGGTCATCACGATGAATACGCCGCTCGAGGAGCTCGAGCAGTTCTTCGAGAGCGAGACGGGGCCAAATGGCGAGAAGCGCGAGAAGCAGCAGTTTGCTGTTGTCACTGATGTGGCGCGCAAGTTTGTGCTTGGTGTTGCTACCAAGGCGGACTTGGAGGAGTTTGTCAAGCGCAGACCTACCTAAGCTGATGGAAAAGGAATATGTAACAGAGTGATTTCTGTTTGGCACTGCATATCGGCGTATCTGTCTATACTGAGGGCATGGGTCGAGGTTCTTTTTTTGTCTCTACATGCGGTTCCTTCAACATGAACAGCACATTTCTAATATGGAGCTTGACTGACGGGGTTGAAGCGTGGAGCTTGATATCTTGGGAACATCTGGTTCCAGTCAGATGAATAGCTCGATCAATGTGTAGTCTTACAATTGAGTCCTTTGATGGTCGAAGTTGCTCCATCCCAATTATACCAAAGCCAGAATCCCAACCACCTGAACAATGCCATAACGCCGAAAAGAGTAATCATTTTCTTACATCCCCCAGATCAAGTTTTATCCAACTACTGGGCTTTCTTTGAATCTGACTTGCTGGCTGCTTGTCTGTCCTCCTTGTCTTCCGTCCAGGCAACATAGATATATGCGAACAAGACCACGTTAGCGGTAACGGCGGCGGTGATTCCGGCGAGTGTCGAGCTCCCTGGGTAACATCAATTCAATCAGTATATGTCATTGTAGATTAGGAGGTAGGGAAGGACTCACCACTAAAGATTGAATTCACAGTCAAGAAATACATGCCAATCGGGCCAACGATCATGGCAGCTGTGAAGCCGAGGAGCTTGTAAATCACATCTCTAGATATCGGAGCTAATAAGAATGTGTCTTCAACGATAGAGTTAAGCTTCTTCTAAGGCTATTATCTTACGCAGGAACAGCTGGGGCCACGTCGGAGGTGTCTTGCGGCGCAGGCTTCACCGCAACATCGGCGTAGGACTGGTTGTGGGGGCGACGGGCAGACATCCTTTTCTTTTGAGAATAGTAGTAATTAGAAAAGTTCAGAGGCCAAAGGATGAGAAAAGGCACTGCGTTGAAAGACAAAGGAACTGAAGCTATCGCAAGTGCGGAGATAACATAGGGCCCGTCACATGCCGGGATTTGATTGGTGGGTTGAGGTATAAGCCCATGTGACTCTCTTATTGTTTCATTACCCATTCGGGGAAAGTTGAGGTTATTGGTCATTCATTCTGTCTAGAACTAAACCCTTTTCAATGGGCCCCTCATGAGATTAAACTTCTTCATATGTCTCACTCCTTTGTTCCATTCACTGCTTAATTAACTGACTCACACGTGATTGGGCGCGTCCACCGTCGCGCGTGTCCGCTTTGGCAGAAAAAAACGTTCCTGAATAGTGCAGAACAATTAGATGGATCCTATGATTCAATGACATTGTTAGTACTGTGAGCGATGGATGAGTCTGTCAATCATACTCCTCGAGATATCAAAGCTATTCCGAGTACTCCTCCTGGCGAAGACTACGAAACTATCGCCACTCTTCCAACGACAACCCCATCGCAAAGATTGACACAACCAACACAACTACTTGAACATCCTTACCCGCGCCATAACAATACTGTCATACAAGTTGCTGCATCTTCACCATTAGGCCCAGGGCCTTCGCCTCCCCGCCGAGTCCAAGGCGGTTTACTTTCATCTTTAATCGCTCCTTCTGGGACGCAATTCCGACCTCCTGCCTGTGGTCCTACCAAACGAACACCCCAGTTTGATCTCGACGACGGACCGACATACCGAGGTGGCTCCTCAGACGAAGAGTATCACCTACAGAGTACAGACATCAAACCGTCTATGTTTGCCAAAACAATTCGAAGTCCCGAAAAAGAAAAGATCATGGAGTCGCCCGTCCGCCCTGACGCCGGGCCAATGGATCGGTTCCGAGAAATTACGACGTCTGCTATGTACGATCCGAAGAATACTGGAACCGCAACCAAGCGGACTGCGGACCAAATGAGTCCGCCGGCACCCAAGGGAGTTGCCATGAAAAAATCTCGTCAAGAGGCGCCCTCTCGTGCACAACCTGTGGGAACTCCAGACATCCTGCTTCATGAAATCAACGACTTCAGACTCCGCGTTAAAGTTGAGCGCATTCTCAAAGTTATGCCACATATGACTGTTCGAACTTGTATGGAAGCGATGTTGAAAGCAAAGGGCAACTACGACGATGCGCTCCAAATCCTTGCCAACATGGATGCCGCCGACCAGGAAAATGGACCCGTGGTGATTGCATCCTCCGATGATGAATTGAGCGCCTCCCCGGCTGCGGGCCCGGTTCCCATGGCCAAGCAGAACATCAAAGCCCGTGGCACCATTCAGGACAAGTGGGCGGCAATGAAACAGCCCAAGGGCCAGGATTCCGATGACGAAGGAAAGCCTCGTCGCCGACTCATTCGTGGACCCAAGTCTGACGCCTCTTCCCGTGCTGTTTCTCCTGTTCGTGCTATCACAATCGACGATGACAGTCCCCCGAAAAAGAAGTTGGGACGGCTTCAGAAGGGTCGCAGAGCCCCTTCGCCTGACCGATCCGAGTCCCCCGAAGCTATGATGAGTGATTCAGACGATTCAAACGTCCAGGTCCAAGAATCCACCGCTGGCGGTTTGGATTTCAAGGTTTTGAAATTCTTCAACACATGTCGTGTTCAGGATCTCGCTGATATCGCCTCTATCCCCGAAGAAACTGCTCAACTCATCATTTCAAACCGTCCATACGAGACCCTCGATGAGGTGCGCGTTGTCTCTGCCCCAGTTGTAGAGACTGCGAAACCCAAGGGCAAGAGAGGAGGCAAGGCCCCTAAGCCCATTGGAGACAAGATTGTCGACAAGTGTGTTGATATGTGGACCGGATATCTGGCCATTGACAGTCTTGTTGGCCAGGTTGAGGAACTCGGCAAGCCAGTCGCTGAAGAGATGAAGAAATGGGGCGTCGACACCTTCGGGAAAAAGGGCGACTTGGAAATTACCAACCTGGCTCCTTCCAAATCAGAACATGATTCTGGTATTGCCACTCCCGCATCTGGACGACAACCTTCCGACAGCGATGAAGAAAGCGGCAAACTGGTCGTTTCGAAGCGCAAATCTCGTTTTATCTCACAGCCCTCTATCATGGCCGACGACCTGGTGATGAAGGATTACCAAATTGTGGGAATCAACTGGCTGGCATTATTGTTTGAAAAGAAACTCAGCTGCATTCTAGCTGATGACATGGGCCTGGGTAAGACTTGCCAGGTCATTGCATTCCTCGCGCATCTGTTCGAGAAGGGCATCAAGGGCCCTCACCTGATTGTTGTCCCATCTTCCACCATTGAGAACTGGCTTCGCGAGTTCCAGAAGTTTTGTCCGGTCTTGAACGTCATGCCCTACTATGCTGGTCTCAACGAGCGTGCTCTCATCCGCGAGGAGATCGAAGAACGACGTGACGAGATCAATGTCGTGATCACTACCTACACGATTGCCAAGGCGAAGCTTGATGCTAAGTTCCTGCGTGACATGGATTTCACTGTTTGTGTCTATGATGAAGGCCACATGCTCAAGAACCATCAATCTCAACTGTATGAAAAACTGATTCGAATTCGCGCGCGTTTCCGTCTGCTTCTCACCGGTACTCCTCTCCAGAATAACCTGCAGGAGCTGGCATCTCTTCTCGGCTTCATTCTTCCCTCGGTTTTCCAAGAGCACAAGGAAGACCTCCATGCAGTATTTTCCAACAAGGCAAAGACGACTGACGAGTCCCACGCTACTCTCCTATCCCAGCAGCGCATTGAGCGCGCGAAGTCCATGATGAAGCCCTTTATCCTCCGACGAAAGAAGCACCAGGTCATTGATCTTCCAGCTAAGCATTCCCATGTTGGTTGGTGCCAAATGAAACCTTCTCAGGTCAATATTTACGATCATGAAAAAGAGCAAGTGCGCCAGCTCTTGGCAGATCGTGCTGCCGGAAAGAAGACTGGCTCGAAGTCAGCCAACATTCTTATGAAGTTGCGCCAGGCCGCCATTCACCCCCTCCTTGCTCGCCGTCACTACACCGATGAAATTCTGCAGAAGATGGCTAAAGCCTGCTTGAAGGAAGACAAGTGGTCGCTATCTGACCCCAAGGTCATTCTCGAGGAGCTCATGCCATACAATGACTTCGAGTGTCACCAGATGTGTGTGGAAAATCCCAATTCCCTCGGCAAGTTCAAGCTCAAGAACGACGAATGGATGGACTCCGGCAAGGTGGAGCAGCTCAAGGAGCTTCTCACCCGTTTCATCAGCAATGGCGATCGCACCCTCATCTTCTCTCAATTCACGATGGTCATGGACATCCTTGAGCACGTCCTGGAAACCTTGAAAATCGAATTCGTCCGCCTGGATGGCCGCACCAACGTCGAGGACCGCCAATCCATCCTCGACGCCTTCCACGAGCGCACCGAGATCCCCGTCTTCCTCCTGTCCACCAAGGCCGGCGGTGCCGGTATTAACTTGGCCTGTGCCAACCGCGTGGTCATCTTCGACTCTTCCTTCAATCCACAGGAAGATGTGCAGGCTGAGAACCGTGCCCACCGAGTGGGCCAGACACGCGAGGTTGAGATCTACCGTCTGGTGACCAAGAACACTATTGAGGAGCAGATCTACGGACTTGGCCAGACCAAGCTGGCACTTGACCAGGCCGTGGCTGGAGATGACGAGGCCGGAGCCAAGAAGGGCGAGGAGGCCGGCATGAAGGTCGTCGAGGGAATGATGATGGCCGAGCTGCAGGTGGAGGCAGAGAAGAAGTGAGCAAGCACAAAGAAAAAAGAAGAAGAAAAAAAAGGGGTGTACTGGAGTTTACGTGGTGAGTATCTGCATGGCGACGCAGATAATGCATTTAATACCGTGCCGAACACGGCACATTTAGTACATGGTGTTTGGGGGTTCATGGCGATTCAGGGCATCGCATATCATTTGTTAGATTAGAGGATCAAAATCCAATTACCGTTGATTTAGTACACGATGTTTCTAAGCTTTCTAAAGCGTAGAGTTATATGTATTGCAACAAGGACTAGGTAGTCATCAGTGAGCATGATGTATGTAAGAGGGGAATAGTCTATAGACAGAACAGATGGAAGCAATCATAAACACCTCAGAATGCAGATATAAGCAAGACAAATGAAGGGTAACTGAGAGAAAACCGAGGGCTATGCATGGGACCGAGGACAGAGCGTGAAAAGAAGCAATGATGGATGAAGAATGCGATGAGGCGCGGAGCAATGTTCAGGCCGTCAGCTGAGACGGAGCCTGATTCTGTGCAGCGGGAATAGTAGCCTCAACAACTGGCTGCTCAGCATCAACTTGAGTAACCTTAGCCGGCTGAGGAGCAGAAGACCGCCGAATGGGACCACCCCCATGGACAGCAGGCGCGGGCGTCTTAGTCCGGACAGCACCGCCGCCAGCCGCACGAGCAGCTTCGGACTCCATAGCATTCTGCACAGCCTTAGACTTAGACTCAGACTGGGTTTTCGTATCGGTCACACTGGGTGCACTCTCCCACTTATCATCCAGACCGAGTATCTGATCAACACGTGCAGCAGCAGAAAACAAATCATCGAATTTCAATACGCGGCAGATATCAAGATACGTCTTGGACAGCTTTGCATCCTTGAACTCCTTGTCCTTGCCGGGGATTAGTATATTGAGCAGGTACTTGGTATTGCCCAGACGATTCTCCGACTCCATACAGAAGCACAAGTACTCGTAGACGACTTCCCGCCACGGCGCGATGCCGCCACCCTCCTTAGCCCGGAAACAAGACGAGTTGTTTTCCGCGGAGGTCGCGATCATCGCCCCACCAACGCCGTACTCGGCCATCAGCGCGAGCCCCTGGTCGCGCGATGTCACATCGCCGTTCATCACGCACGCCACGCCGGCGTCGTGGCAAATGCGCGCTACCATAGGGAGCTGGTCGCGGATTGCGCGTTCGCGTGGCCGCATAGGAGTCGTGCGACAGTGCACAGTCAAGCCTGTGATGCCTGTTTTCACGAGGCGGGAGACGAGGGCCTCTGTTTCTTCGGGCTTAGAGAGGATGCGGATCTTGACCGAGATGCCGATTTGGAAGGGTTCGCCCACTTCCTTGACGAGGGCTTCCAGGATGGAGACAAGAAGGTCGGGGGTGCGCAGGAGGGCGGCGCCCATTCCGCCGCTTGTGGAGAAGGGTTTCGGGCAGCCGGAGTTGAGGTCGATGCCTGAGACGTCGGCGGCCACGACGCGCGCCGCTTGTACTGCTAGGTCTGGATTGGCTGTGCCGATTTGAAAGATTAGTCGGCCTTTTTCGCGCGCTGGGTCGATGCGGTAGATGATTGATTCTTTGATTGGTTTGTTAGGGCGTCCGCCGTTGCTGGGCATGCGGGTGAATTCGATTGTGCCGTTTCGCGGGTTCACGCGTCGCTCGACGCCGATCATCGAGCGGTCGACTGTTTCAGGCCCCCAGACGAGGTCGGCGCCGTATTTCAGCGCCAGCAGGCGTGAGGGTAGTTCGCCTGATCGAACCATTGGGGCGAGGACGATTTTGTTACGGTAGTCGACGCCGTTGGCGGGGATGGGCACGCGCGGCACAACGGCCGGCGCGGGGGCGGTTGCAGTTGCGGTTGCGAGGGTTGCCATTGTCTTGCGGAAAGTTCTGATCATAGCATTCCTAGGTGTTGCGGGAAGAGGTATAGAACGGTCCTTTTCTTCGTCGGAGGGACCCGATGGAAAGTTGGAGTCACGTGAAGATAGTGGCGATAACTCTTTTTTTCTAAGGCAGGGGGTCATGAGATTTCATATATTACCGTAATTTACTTTAGTCTGGTATTCTTCGAGCACCGATTCCCAAGGGCCGGTGAGATCAAAGCAACCAATGACTGGACTCCATTCCCTGCCAAGGATCACGACATGTCCAGCTTTAAATGTGATTGTCTGCGATTCTTCAATGTTCCAAGGGTTTGATAATTCCAAAATCGTAATGCTCTACAATTGAAGTGAACACAATCGCAATTGATCTATAGGCCACGCGTATACTGCCGACATCGGCGGGGCTCGCAGTATGGGGTCGGGTAGGTACATGCATGTACATCCTGTCAAATATTTAAAAGATATAGCGTACCTATGTTATACATGTACTACGTATGTAGTGGTCTTAATACGTAGTGAGAGCACGAGACTTCAATTGATACAATGCACATCCACAATTGACCAATCCAGTCGGGATATCAATCTGATTTGGGGGGATCATAAACATACCGACTTTCGGATCTGCCATGTTTAAATTTTTTTCATACAAACTTCCGGCTCAAGGGGTAACACCACCACGCAATCGCAACATATATACCCGTGGGATTGAAGGTACAGTTTCAAGTTTTGTATCAGAAATACTAAATAAAACTGAAAAAAGGCATTAACATCATTTTCAACACAGCCAATGACTTGTCCTCCCTTGGCCCGACTGGGAAGTGCTACCTCCACCGCCTCCCGCCGTGTTTGGCGCACATCAGCAACGCTGGCTCCCCCCACTTCTACTGCCCCTCTCCCTCCCTCTTCCTTTTCTTCTCCCTTATCCCGTGCGGCCCAAGTATCTCGACACTTTTCGTCCGCTTCACCCAATATGTCTTACTCCGTCCGCAAGATCGGTTCTCCTTACACTCTCGAGCACCGCGTGTTCGTTGAGAAGGATGGCGTTCCCGTCTCCCCTTTCCACGACATTCCTCTCTACGCCAACGAGCAGCAGACCATCCTGAACATGGTCGTTGAGATCCCCCGCTGGACCAACGCCAAGCAGGAGGTACGACAACCCACCTCAATTGACCCCGCATATACTGATTGCATCATGAACAGATCTCCAAGGATGATTTCCTCAACCCAATCAAGCAGGACACCAAGAAGGGCAAGCTCCGCTTCGTCCGCAACTGCTTCCCCCACAAGGGTTACCTCTGGAACTATGGTGCCTTCCCTCGCGTAAGTTTCGAACCTTCCTCCTACACCCGTGGATAGGAAGAGGGGTAAAAATAACTGACACGTTATGAACCAGACCTGGGAAGACCCCAACTCCGTCCACCCCGAGACCAAGGCCAAGGGTGACAACGACCCCCTCGACGTTTGCGAGATTGGTGAGCTTGTCGGCTACACCGGCCAGGTCAAGCAGGTCAAGGTCCTCGGTGTCATGGCCCTGATTGACGAGGAGGAGACCGACTGGAAGATCATTGTCATCGACGTCAACGACCCTCTTGCTCCTAAGCTCAACGACATTGAGGATGTTGAGCGTCAGCTTCCTGGCCTCATGCGCGCCACCAACGAGTGGTTCCGCATCTACAAGATCCCCGACGGAAAGCCCGAGAACCAGTTCGCCTTCTCCGGCGAGTGCAAGAACAAGAAGTACGCCGAGGACGTCATCCGCGAGTGCTCCGACGCCTGGGAGAAGCTTGTAACTGGCAAGACCCCCCGTGGTGATATCAGCCTGTGAGTTCTATCTATATACATGTATCCTTGCTTTTGAGGATGTTGGAGCTAACCACCACCAGTGCCAACACTACTGTTGAGAACTCTGCCGACCGTGTTGACCAGGCTCAGCTTGCTGCTATCCCCCGCAACGAGACTCTGCCCCCTGCTCCCATTGATGGCAGCATTGACAAGTGGTTCTTCATCTCAGGTGCCGCAGTATAAATGATATTTTCTGCAAGAGAATATAAAACTAACCGAAACTTTCAAGCCTATGATCGTCTACCTGGTGGAAACTACGTCCTTCGATTCCCCGGGGAAAGGACTCATTTTTGATTGTGAATGAATTGCTCTAAATACTTAACCTCTTTACCACCACAGCGTAGAGAAGAGTAGTCTCTGATGGGCAAATGCGAACCTGAACAACTGGATAGCAATGAACAATCACCACTTCCAACACCAGCTTGTGCATGATCTTCAAATCCACTCCACTAAGCCCAATATCAGGTATGAAGCATAAACTACCGAAGTAAGAATAATTCAGGTATTCCAATATGCCCAAGAGCGCCAGAATCGTCAGATGGAACAAATGATAGGTAATATAATACACGAATGCACAGCTCGAACAATAACACTTCCACTAGTTCTTCAAGCTGGCCTCCCGCTGCAGAGCTCTGCCGACACGGGACACCTCCTCGATAACATCGCCTATCTTCAGCCCGCGCTTGCCGACATCCAGCGTAAGCTCCTTGCCGCCCTTAAACCCAACAGTCATGGTCGGTGACTCGGTGGAGTTGCGCGGCAATTGCTTGACCTGGATATCGATGTGGGTCGGGCTGCTTGTTGGGATAGTGTCTGGTGTGCGCAGCATGCCCAGGAAGAGGCGGCATGGCCGGGAGGCGCGGGAGAAGGGGTTGTAGGCGGTCCGGAAGCTGGTTATCGTGGCGCGGGGGATAGTCATTGTTGCGGTTTTGGGTTGGTGATGAGAGGGGCGCGGGAGGTTTCGCGGACTTGTAAATTGGTCAGTTTTTTGATTTTTCAATGGCGAACGAAATCATCTAGCTCCGTCTTGGTTTTGTTGTTGCGTACCTGAGTGGATGAGGGTTGGCGGGAAGTTTTTTAAAGGTGGTTTCTGGGATTGAGTCCGCGGCGGTTGGACAGCTGACCCTCGGTGGAAGATTGGTCCAAGGAGAAAATTACGTGACCTCACTCGGTCTGCGACGACTCTGACAGGTAATGGCGCAGGGTCAATTTGAAGTCCTAAGCGCACGAAGACTCTCCGCTGCGGTTGAAGGAAATGGGGCCTGTTTGACTCGGATGCAAACACAACGCCAAATGACGCCCGTCTACATGGCAACTTGAACAACTCGACACCTATGAAGCAATAAACCTATGAAGCAATTTACTGCTTCAAATCTTTCAGGCTAATCTCTACTGTCTATTTCACAATTTCATTCAACTCCTGGAGCATCCCCGAACAAACAGCACTCGAATGCGTCGCATCGAATAAGCAATACTCTTATCACAAGATGCCCCCCACGACAGCTCTCCAGGGCCGCGTGAAAGAGCTCTCGACTTCCCTGAAACAAATCCAGCCCCTCGTGGATCGATTGCGCGATTTCTCTGCTTCTATAGGACAGGGCGATGAAGCCCGCCTGGAGCTTGGGAGTGAGATACATTCCCGGCTGAAGGAAGCCGAACAAGAGCTAGAGCTGCTACGTGTGGAGGTCGAAGCGCTTGAAACTGGATCTGATAGCAGGCGAAAATCATCTGCTGTTCATGGACCGAAGGAGGCTGAGAAGGAGCGGGTTATCTCTATGGCAGGGCGGTTGGCTGAGGATCTCAAGAGGTTAGATACCCTTAAAACGACTTGCGCATTGCCGGGGAGATTTCCTTCTATGGCCCACTGGCTAGTCTTTAAATATGCAGCACATGCTAATCGGCTCTCCAGAACACGAGGTGATTTCCGAACCGCCCAATTACAAGCGAAGCGAAATGCCGAACTTGCCAAACGGAAGGAGAGAGAGTTGCTGCTGTCGAGATCGCACTCTTCCGAGAAGAAGCAGCCGACAGAGAAACTCACTCAAGATGATCTTGTTTTGAACGCCTCGAACGACGTGACATCTGCGCTACGCAGAACCCATCAACTCATGCAGGCTGAGCTTTCCCGCAGCCAATTCGCCCAATCGACTCTTGGTGAGCACCTTTTTCCTTTCCCCTGGTCCTGCCAGCCGCTAATACTGTCTAATTAGAACAATCCACAGCCGCGATTACATCTCTATCCGAGTCCTATAACGAGCTTGACACACTTCTCTCTTCATCCCGCAGTCTCGCTAACTCTCTTCTTCGCTCCCGAAAGTCCGACACATGGTATCTTGAGACTGCTTTCTATGTCCTTCTTGGTACAATTGCGTGGCTTCTATTCCGACGTATCTTCTATGGGCCTCTTTGGTGGCTTGTATGGCTTCCTTTGAAGCTCATCGCTCGTGTTGCGTTTGCAACCCTAGGTGCAGCCGGGCTATCCACTACAGCTGTGGAGTCTGCTTCTCGTTCCCTCTCTGCGGATGTCTCTACGGCTATTCGTCAAATGGCCACGGCGGCTGCAACAGGAACTGTGTCGGCCAGTAACGCTGCCTGGGAGCAAGAGCCGTCAGCACCAATCGACAGCAACCGTGTAATTGACAAGATTGGTAACATGGTCGAGCAAGAGCAACAGAAAAGCGTGGACATTGACGATGTCACCCCGGAAGAGAGGGCAAGACAAGCAGAGCTTCCCCGGAACACAAAAAAGAGGATGTTCGAGGCCGGGATGGAGGAACCGGTGCGCGACGAGCTATAGTTATTGATCCAAGTATTAATGAAATACCATGCAATGATGATCCTTGCAACACGAGAATCTTTCTAGTCTATAATACCAGCATTAACGGTGGTGATGTATACTAGGTAGTGAGATGCTCTCATTGGTCAGTATGTTTAAGTGCTGCGCGTGTCACGTGGAGACGCGTCTTGATTGTGGAGGGCGACAGAGAGATCTTCAACACATCGCAGGCCAGCTCTCGAGATAACCCTGACTTTGCTGATTTCGGGCTATTCAACAACAATGGCTGCTTCTTTTTTCAATAATAAGGCTCGTGCCGCAGCCGCCGCAGCATCCAGCAGCTCTAAACCCAAGGCTGGCGACAACAAGGAAGACTCGACTCGACTCCAGCCGTGGGTTGAGAAATAGTAAGTCAATGCTTCATGTCGAGCTTACCGAGCATTTTACTGATCTTGATTAGTCGCCCCAAGACCCTGGACGATGTTGCTGCACAAGACCACACGACCAAAGTCCTGCAGCGCACTCTACAAGCTTCAAACGTAAACCACCCAGCCCCGAACAATTGAAACAATGAAATAACACCAACCAGCTCCCCCACATGCTATTCTACGGACCCCCCGGCACAGGAAAAACCTCCACAATTCTCGCCCTCGCCAAATCCCTCTTCGGGCCCGCCCTTTACCGCTCCCGAATCCTAGAACTGAACGCCTCCGACGAGCGCGGTATCGGCATCGTCCGCGACAAAGTGAAGAACTTCGCCCGAGCCCAGCTCTCACAACCAACAGGCCTGGACGCCGCCTATCGCGCACAGTACCCATGCCCACCATTCAAGATCATCATCCTCGACGAGGCAGACAGCATGACGCAAGACGCACAGTCCGCTCTGCGCCGCACGATGGAGACATACAGTCGGATCACGCGGTTCTGTCTTGTTTGCAACTATGTCACGCGCATCATCGAGCCGCTCGCTAGTCGCTGCAGCAAGTTCCGATTCAAGATGCTGGATAATACCGCTGCTGGTGACCGGATCGGGAATATTGCGGAGCAGGAGGGTTTGCAGCTTGAAGATGGGGTTATTGATACGCTTATTCGGTGCGGTGAGGGTGATTTGCGTCGTGCTATCACGTATCTGCAGAGTGCGGCGCGCTTGGTCTGTGCTACGAAGTCACCTGCTGCGAAGGATGCTGATGATGATGCCGAGATGACGGATGCTGGGAGTAACACTAGTGTTATTACGGTTCGCAGCATTGAGGAAATTGCCGGTGTGCTGCCGGATAACATCTTAGATTCTCTTGTGGAGGCTATGCAGCCCAAGAGGGCTGGTGGGTCAGTCTACGAGGCTGTCTCGGGGGTGATTACGGATCTTGTGGCTGATGGCTGGAGTGCTACGCAGCTTGTTGGACAGGTTTGTCTTCTTTTCCTTTGTATAAAACGTCTTGCTGACCTCTTCTAGTTATACCGGCGTGTAGTGTTCAACGAGGCAATCCCCGATATCCAGAAAAACAAGATTGTCATGCTCTTCTCGGAGATGGACAAGCGACTGGTTGACGGGTCCGATGAGCATCTCTCCATGTTGGACCTGACATTACGCGTTGCCGGAGTCCTGCGTGGAAATTAAGAGGCACTTTTCCTTCAAATCTTCGTTTGAGCTTAGACCCTCATGGTCAAGTGAGACTCCCCGAATACTTGATCGAAAAGAAGCTGGTTCAGGACAACGACGGCCTACATGTTTCAGGCGTTATATTCGGATTTTTTTAGCACTCAGATCTTGTTCAAATGGAATGATTATGATACCCTTTGATGTTGTTTTTGCGCGAACTACTTAAGTACAGAGCTACAAGGTGAGTCTGAACGACTTGTCGAGTAACTTACGCACACACATAGCTAGAGATTATATATATGACTGCGCCTAGAGTTTGGCTGCTCGATGCTGGCACACAAGTCGCTGTGATTCGCTGGTTTTGACTGAAGACCTACGACATCGGGGGTTTGAGCTGGTGCCAATAAATAACAATGCAGACTTAGAAAATGGCATTAGGTAAATTCCCCTAAATTATAGACAACGACTATGGCCTTGTGTTCCTACATATTCTGGCATTTCTTTCATTTTAGCAGCAATAAAGCAAGAAATAGATACATATTAAACAAAAGGCTAGGCGAGGAGAATCATAGGAGGCTAGAGGAGCTCATATCTTACTTTAAAATTGCTGTTGAACATTTAATATCAACCGTGAGACTCTGTAAAAGTTTGCCTGATTTAATTTTCCCTTTCTAACAACTATCATCTCCCGACAGAAGCCTACAATTTCCAAGTCTTCACCTTCAACATATTCTACTGATTCTATACCAGGACTCATATTTTCGCTCATCTTGATATGGACTCTACATACGCTGGCAGACAACGCCATGGAGCTAGTCGTGACCCCCGTCGTGCTGGTAGAGCTAACCAAGGCGCTGGTCATGATGATAGACAACAGTATCACCACCGAAGCCAGCAATACCAGCACCAAAGCCAACACCACCACCAGGTAAGCTAAGCTCTAAAAGAATACGTGCTCCCCACTGCATTTGATACCTTCTACCTTCTCATATTGTGTATGCCAGTCTGAGAATGAACCCTTTTTGACCAATGACTGACAAAGAAAATGATATATAATAGAGCAGCACCACCTTGACCTGTTACCTCTGCCGCGACCCCAGACACCTTCAACGGAGTTGTCCACTCCTCGCCCTTTGGAGATCTGCCATCGAGACACTTTGCCGCGTACAAAATACCTCCCAGCTGAAGTTATTTGGTTTATTGCTGACACAGTTACCTTTCAGGACCGTATTATTGACCCAGCGAGCCTTGTTGAACAAATCGATATCGTGAGTATTGATTCTGGAAGAATCTCTTGCACAGCTAACCTATCGATATAGGGGATCCTTGTTACCGCTCTCGCTAGCGCTCTTCCCGATAGGGATGGTGACATTCCTATGCAGTAAGTTATTCTATAAGGAGTCCTTTTTCCGGTCAACCGAAGGCTCGAGATTTAGGATGCGAGATGGAAGCGACAATTTAGCCATAAAAAGGCGCATGAATAGTGACTTCGACTTTATGGAGTCGTAGAATGAGCTTTGAACCAATCGCACTGGGCCTTGAAGGAGTTTCCTATCTGCCAATAAGCTGGTATATCAACCTTGGAAAGAGGGTTAGTTTCGTCGTTCTTAGGGCTCTGGTTGACCCCTGCCGTATCCATTATGTAATGCGGGTATAAAGGCGCCGGCTCCGGGTAGGCCCGCCCCCGAGCCGTGGACTGAGGGGCCCACTTGCCGGTAAATTGACGATATCCCATGTCTGCCGGTTTCTAATACATAAATGGGAACTGGCGGGCATTGTTTGAAGAGTACGAATACCCATATAAAAGGTGTCTTGTCATGGAACAGCCAAATGGGCCAAAATGTCGTCCTTCACGAATGTGAAGTGTGTCATGGCAAGAAGATACATAACGGTATTGCTCGCAAATATGCTTTGCGCACTTGCTGATTGTCTTTATATTCACTTCAGCCTTATTGGCAAGACTTTGTCAAATTTATAGATGCCCATGCTTTCTGTGTCCAAGTTACAAATTTGAACGAAGCTGAACTTGTTTTATGTCGCATCAATAGGCGCATACGCGTCGTTTCTGGTTCTATAAACACCCAACAGTGACACGCCGCGATTGGCAGTATTGACCGTATGCCCAAAAGACAAAGTCCACTGTCTATTTTGTGCTGATGATGAGACCTCGGTGTTTCGGCAATTCTAGGGGATCAAACACAAATCTCGGTAGTCGGCTACCGAGTGCCGAAGAACAAGCACGAGCGCCCTCGCATATAAGATAACACGAGCCCTGTAGTGTAGGTAAGTAATGTATAACAACAAAATCCATAGAGTTACAAGGACGATCCGTAACGAAGATCAAGAGACATCATGGGTACCGAATACTGTTTTCAACCTACCCAGGAATCCACCAGTGGGAACGAGACAATACAATGCCAACAAAGCGAAACAGAATTCCGACCGAGCTGAGCCAAATGGACTTGTTATGCCTGCAACAAGCGAAAAGTGCCTTGCGACGTGCTAGATCAAGGCACACCGTGCGCCAATTGCAAATTTGATATGAAGGAATGCGTCGCCCTACCGCGAAAAAGAAAAAAAGAAAGAAGTGGCTCCAAGCCCATATGGTCCTGACAAAGCTAGGACAGCTGACACGCCGCTGCCACCACTCCCGCCACGTGTGTCGCAACATTCCACAATACTAGGTAGGCCCTAAGTGCAACAACGTCCAGTCAAATAGCGCCGGTGTACCATCACGGAAAAGGAAAAGCCCGCCTTGAAGCTTGGATTCTCCACGTACCTCTACACAGAAAAGACCATATCCTAGTCAAGGCTCATGAAACAATGTGGACAATGAAGTCGAGATATGGATGGATATGCTACCGCCAAACGTTCTAAAACAGTGTGCTGAAAGAGCATTATGCATGATGATGACTTCGTTCAGGATGTCTACAGCCTGGAGCAGCTTTTACCATCTGCGATGAAACTGTTCGGTATTGAGTCCATAAATGGTGTCTGGATTGGGCCTCGAATTACCTTTGGTAGAACGGAGCTCGAACGCCGGGCCATCCGTCCCTGTCGTCCATCCAGCAGCTGATATCCATCGCGCTCCCGAAAGCCAATTAGACGATGACGTGACAATGAAAGAAACGTGGAATAGTCATATGTCTGTCATCAGGTTGTGGAGAATATATGGGATCTTGAGAACACATTGGATGAAAGTCGGGCTTTGACTCCGGAGTCCCTCGAATACGTGGCCGGATCGAATTTAAATATATTTGGTTGGAATTGAATGACTTCGACCTTGAAAGTCCTTCATCGCTGGGTCCATATGGTGTCGAAGAAGCTGTATCCTGAATGTCAGCATGTAAATGAATAAGTATTGGAAGATATATTCTCCTTATAAAGCAACCTAGCGCAATATTGTCGAAAGCGACTCCTCATACGATTTGAAATGATGTGATACGAGTAAATCAAGCAAAAGAAGCGATCCGAATACTTGTTTGCACCGAGGAGACAGAGGCAAACGCAAATTTTGTAATGTAAACTGGCGTGTGAGTCGACGGCAGGGTGTGATTCGATCACAAAACAGGCTGGACACAACCTAGTGTTAGCATTGTTACCTACCAGGAGCCCACAGCGATGCGACGCAGTTATCTTTGCCAAGTGAAACTCATGGAGGCGGAGTTGATGCCTAGTGCTCGATGGGGCAAGTGCCTGACGATCCCTAGACAATGTCTACGCCCTCGCCTGGAATCGCCGGTGCAGAAGACTCCTGTCACATATCACTTTCTATTCTCGAGCGCATTCAAGTTCTGTAGAAAAAAGGCTGCAATGAGTTTGACTGCCACTGACTATCGCAAGACTAGAAATTCCAGTCACTGAAGATCCCCTGGTAGTCTGGACTCAGATCCACTCCTTCTTCAATGCCCGACAGAATCCAGAAGCTCGAGTGGGGGACACGGCTTTTGCTTTTTCTGCTCTTTGATAAGGGCCAGGGCGAATCACAGACTGCAGCAGCCCACGGGGTGGGACTCGCAGTTTCTTCACACCGATCCCCTGGCGATACCAAGGCGATACCAGGGCGATCACGGGCCGATCATGAGCCGATCATGGGCCGATATTTTCCTTACATGTAACTATCGATTTGACCTGCGATAGATCCGATGTCTTCGGTTCATTTTCGGCTTCATACATCAATCTCCTGGAACTGTCACAGATTGGCCGTACGCCGGGCGATCGTCCCGAACGCGCGGTCCCCAACTATCCCTTTCTTAACGCGTTATCAGGGGCCGTATGCGCTATCTAGAGGCTGTCATAACTGACCGGCAATGGCGTGCTCTTGGCTCTTGGATGACGACGCCCAGATCATTCGAGGGTCTTGGCAACTGGGTCAAGTGGGAATCGTCAGCCTTGGCCGATCCAGGGTGATTAGAAGAGGACCAGGATCTCGAGACGCTTCTACGAGAATCCGGGCACTTATTGGCCAGCTTGAGCATTGATGGAGGGGAATTCAATGCTGGTACGGTGACTCTGCATAAGCTTTAAGATTCATGCGTAGTCACTGGCTGTACGTCTAGCCCTCCCTCCACTTTCCAGGACAAGATGAAGAGCTAATGCAATGTAGTGTCCGGTAACTTGCTGACCTATAACCCGTCTTGTCATCTGCAGTCAACCCTGCACATCATAGCCCAGGCTTGCAGCATTATTGTGACATGGCGACCGCGTGTCGAGGCTCTTGGCAATGATCATTCCTGACCCCATGGCCTGCATCAAGTGGCACTATCTACGGCCATGTTGATCTCTGCGTGTAAGGAATGTATTGGTGACGCCCACTCTCCTTGGTTTGGTCGCCCCCTTCGGACAGTGTGACAGGGTAGGCCAGCACTGGATGCAAATTTCTGGGAGGTGATGCAATCCTGCAGTCGAGGGAGTCCCAGGGCTTGATACGTCCTTTTATCCGAATTTTATATACTTAATGTCTTTCCTACGTGCCCCTTTCTTTCCTGATTTTAGTTTGTCCTACACTTGACCTATTTGCCACCACGATGCCGATGTTTCAAGGGTCTCCTCTCCCAAACAAAACACCAGCGATGGAATTAACTGATCTTGTACCTTGGAGGTCTTCCTCTTCCAATTTCGACGATATCGAAAGGCAGACTCCCGACACTATTTCCTTCACCAAAAGCCCCAAAGTCTCCAGCATCAAATGCAACGCCTTTGACCGAGATTTACCCTCCAGATATGCCCTCGGCGACTACTTCCTTTCCGAAATTGACACCTCATGGAGCGACCTCCCTCTGATATGCTGTGGATACGTGAGCGGCTTGATTGACGCACTGTCGTACAACGCGTGGGGAAATTTCTCGAACATGCACACAGGTAGGGACCAAAGCATGTATTTTCTGAAGAGTGAGCTCTAACCATGTTCGAATGCACGTCAACAGGTAACACTATTTTCATCGCGTTAGGAGTGTCCGGGAAGCCCGACAGCCAACCCATGCTGTGGCTTAAGGCCCTCGTTGCTGTTGCAGTGTTCCTAGTCGGCAACGTCTTTTTCGTCTACGGCTCGCGATACCTGGGTACTCTCCGGCGCTTCACCTTGATAGTGTCTTTTGCCATTCAGACAGCCCTCCTCCTCGGGGCCGCCCTTCTTGTTGAGAAACGGGTCGTTAGCCCCACTCTGGACCGTCAAATTCCAATTGACTGGCTCCAGGTTCTCACAATCTCGTTGATCGCATTTCAGGCTGCGGGTCAAATTGTCACCTCACGATTCCTGGCCTTCTCAGAAATCCCCACAGTTGTCCTAACGGTCATGGTCTGCGACTTGTTTGTTGACACCGAGCTATACCGGCGTCCCTGGAGCTCGAATCCCAAACGAAATCGAAGACTGGGTGCCTTGCTTTCACATTTTCTGGGTGCCATGACTGCTGGTGGAATGACGAAGGAGACCGGGCTCGCAAGTGGTTTGTGGCTTGCCACGGCTCTCAAGGCTTGCATTACCCTAGGTTGGTTTGTGTGGAGGAGGAAAGGCCAGGATGGATCACATGTGTTAAGCAGCACCTAGTAATGCAAAGCCCGTTTCAACCCTCGATTCACCTCAGCGCCCGCTTCTCCTATAAAGGAATGTTGATGTTTTTGCTCTGGTAACAGTATATGACGAACTATAGATCAAAAGAGAGTCGGTATGCACATGGTGGGCGTAAAATTGGCAAATTGATACCATCTAATCAGCCAGCTCCTGTAGTGCAAGACTCTCCTCGTTTGTGATAGATAGTTGGGAGTGTCACGATCTGGGGTCACATGCATGATCACATGCCAGATTGTTTGCTGTTTGCTTTCTCTGTTTGCCTAGAAGGTCGGGGTTTGCATTGTTTGCATTGGTCGTTGGTACAGAACCTCTCTCAGAGCTGAGCCAGATCTTGCTTTCTCTCTTTCCCCGTCTTTCATTGTTGAAGACCTGGCTCATTACAGGGATCTTGCTCACTTCAAAATGGCCTCGATTACCATATTGCGTATCTGCCCTACCAAATGCTCTAAGCCCCCCAGAAAGTTGTGACTCCTCCAGAACATCGGCGGGGCACAGGGCCTCGCTTCTGTAGGTTATTATCTCTATACCCACGAAGTGGTCTATAAGGTGCTTGGACGCCTCAGCATTCATCTCCTCGACGAGCGAAAACAAGAACCTGATCACGTTGGCGGGACACGGTCGCATAATCCCGACGTCGGACACGTCTACGTGCTTCAGAGGCTCAACTTGATGGATATACAGGTGGTCGGTGAACGGCTTCATGTACGAGAAGGTGATGCTCTTTCTGAGACTGGAACTAATTAGCCTTCTGGTCCACCCTATTTTCTCTTCCAGTGTATTACGATGTAGGACGGTCGTTACGTTATTGAAATTCTCAGTACGTCCAATTGCCCTAAATCACTGATCTGCTGATATACCTTTTTCAAGACGAAGTCCTTTAGCGTGGGTTGGCAATTTTCATAGCATATCCTACCGTATATGTCCGCTTTAGACTCGCTCGTTTACATTGTTGTGAGTCGCTCCATGGATTTGGTGACGGGTCCCTATCATTGGAGATATTAGAAGAAATCTCTGACTGCCAGAACATCTGCATATGGCTATCGTTTTTCCATATCCATGGATAACTCACAACCATGTAAACCAGCGAGTCTGAAGCGGACATATACGGTAGGGTCTGCTGTGAAAATTTATGCACTTAGGAGAGGTGTAGTGCCTTCGTGCAGCTTGGAGCAGATCTCCGGTCTATGGAGATGTGTAGTGCCTCCATGCAGTTTCGAGCGGATGCCCCTTTGGGCCAGATGTTTCGGCTAGATGTTTCTAGTCTGGCGGTGTGCCTCTTGTCTCTTTCTCCCATAAAGCTACCTAGACGCAGCTTCATGGCAGTAGTTAGAGATCATCATCAGCTTCTATTCATATTGATTTATACTATTGATCATCTCTTCTCCTTATAGATCTGTAGGACCGTATCCATCAAAAATTGCCAACCCATGCTAGAAAACAAACCACAGTAGGGTTCTAAAAAGCTCTACGGAGTATCCGAAAGTGACTTCTTTTAAGCCGCAAGCCGTAGTCCGATTTCTTAACTCCGTTATGCTAGACCGTCGGGCCCCAATACGACCAGCGTCGCGTCAATGGGCTGTGCATAGTTAATCATGAGGTATTTGGGGCAACAATCCTCTCTGTTGACTCTAGTCTGCCTCTATCTACTCCGTACCTGAGCTACATATTGTGACCGGGGTAATCCGGTATGCAAAGACCTATGCCGAAAAGGCCCTTGAGTTGAAACCCAAGCTATGGGATCTTATACCAAAATGCCCACAAATTCCACCTCACCCTGCCAATGTCAATGCCATCAACTCACAAGGTGCTGGGAAGCCCAGCTGATCGGTTGCCTTTGTGGCCTGGCTGCGCTGGTTCTTGTTCTTCTGTTCCTGTTTTGGTTTGTCCGGTATGTAAATCTGCTCTATTCTCTCTCCGTGCGTCTGTCGACAATGTTCATACACTGCAATAGTTTCTGGGAGCAGAATCTGAAACTATATCTTAGAGGCTTTGGGCGTTAATCGGTGCGGACCCTTCGCTTCGGAATGCCAACTCTATTACTATTATAAGACTTATATATAACTATATTAATTTCTAGAGAGAGCTTGATAGTGTATTATCTTTGACTATAATAACATTATATAGATTACTCTAGAGTATAAATCTGTTTATATATAGATATTGTACAACGTACTAGCGAATACGGTCTCTGCCATGTCCTTGCTCCCAAGTAACACTGATATCCACCGTCTTTGCAATTCCATCCCGCTCTACCTCCCGCCCATCCTCGCTGTTGGCATTTACAGAAGCCCTAGTAGTCCCCATCTCAATGTCCTCACCACGTACACCCGAGAAGAAATTCTGCCTACTCCCAGAGGCCTCACGATTCGTCATGCGTTGGTGGCTTGTCGTTCTCTTCCTGTACGATGAGGTGATAGGAAAATTGCTAGACTTGTCGCTTGCGAACAACTGGCGCACGGAAGAAACAACAAGCGAACGAAGGCAGGGAACGGATGCGGCGATAATAACAAGATAGCATTCGATCATAGCCCAACAGGTAAGATCTATTGCATTGGCTGTACCATCCCAGGTTAAGATCTGTTTGAGGTATACAGCCTTCATTATGGCACCGATTGTTGCGCTATACAGGGGGTAAAGACGTCCTTATTAGTAAGTCGGGCTAGATAAGGGTGTCATTGTAACTATATGAAGGAAGGTACTTACAGGAGACCCATACTTGTGAGTATCATGAGGCTGAACTTGATGATCGGCTTTAACTTAAGATCCCAGAAAATATAGCACGGAAGGACTGCTAGCAGCAAGTCTGCGGAGGAGTTGCAGACTATGGATCATTTGATATTGTTAGTCAAGGATCCAGGATTTTGTGTTTTGCCTGGCTGCGACTGAGCCTTTGGCATTGAATGGACATACAGCAGAGGAAGTAACCAAAACGTAGCTGAATATAGTCTTCCATGCAATGCGTGGCGTATTCGGGATCCCAAACCCCACGGATATCGCGGCATTGAGCTAATATAAAGACAATCATTACAAGATTTGCCATTATTTGCACCGCGAACAGCACCCATAGGCTGATCTTGAAGACTCTCCTCGTCGAAAGAACTGGCAACAGGTAGAGGATGAATGCGACCCGGCCTAGGCAGGTGCTTGCGACGCTGCAAACCTCCGTTATGGTATAGTACTTGAGAGCGGTGGCCTCGTCGACCCCAGGACGACCGGATGCGAAGCCGTAGTCAAGAACTGCGACTGTGAAGTGTATCGATGCGGCGAGGGCGAAACCCTGCAATAAACATCTCGTGGGTTAGAATAGATAGGGACTCATATCATTATTTCCCCCCAATTATTGGCATGAACTTACCAGAGATGCAATCATTGTAAGATCATCTGGTCCGATATGGCGAAGCCTGGCTTTTGCAAATATCCGGAGCATCACCAAGACGATCGCGACGGCCCCAAGAGCCCATGTGCCCTCCAAGACTGACTTCCGATCACCAGTGAGAGCAGCCATCATGCGGGGGTGATATATCAGTAATCGTTACATCCCCCTAAAAGCAATGAGATCTGATAGCCGTGAAGTTGACACGTTATAGGTCGCAAAGCAAAGAAAATCCTACAAAGATCTGAGCTACGAACTCATTATGAAGTTTTCTGAGTGTCGATCCAAGAATCAACCAACTAGGCTTTTAACAATTTAGAACGGACACACTAGCTTTCCCTAACTGTTGCACGAGCGTTTCATTTTATTCCATGGTCCACGAATGGAATCACGGCTTGAAGCGGAGCTTATACTTTAACATACTTTACCTTCGGGCCCGCTTTTATCTGAGACATGGACTCAGAATATCTGACTCGTGTTGAGCTTCAAAGGGGTTATTAGTGTGTGTCTCAGCGAGTAGATATCAGCATGGCAGAGTCGTGTATTGCCTAGCCGGGAGGTTGTAGGTCTCTGTGATATGTGTGATATGTTATGAGCCAGGTCTTTATGAGCCAGGTCTTTAAAGAAGAGTACTCAATTCAAAATACTAAAGATGGGGGGGAGAGAGAGAGAGAGAGAGCAAGATCTGGAATCAACCATGAGAGCTGACACACGAGATCTATGCAAACAATGCAAACCACCGACATCCTCGCTAAACAATGCAAACTAACAAACGATCCGGCATGTGACCTGGCATGTGATCACTAGATCGTGACATGATAGGGTTCTAGAATATGCCGAATATAGCGGTATTTCTCAATTGAACAGGAATCCTTCGGGGTTCAATTCGAAGTACCGAGTAGTCAGTGCATACGGAGTAGTGTTCTAGTTTTTCTTTTTCTCTTGTGGGGTTATTGATCTTCGCAATTGTATCCCGCCTCGTATTCGTAGTTGCTATCCCGTTCCTGGTCGATTCCATGGGGAACTTTATTTTGAATATTAATCGTGCCAAGCGCCCAACACCCCCCTACCCTGTGTTGGTAGGTGTTCTGGGCGCTTGGCACGATTATCATCGCTTGTCGATGCCTTATCCGAACACACGTGGCGGAGATTGTTCCCTGTTAAGGAAGTTAATTAGGGTTCGGTAGCATATGACCTTTAGAGCTAGCCCTGGAGTGCGGGTTTTTAGCTGCTGGAAAAATTTTAAGGAATTCGGAAAACCGAAGCAGCCTCACGAATTCTTGGCGCTCAGCTATGGTACGGTCATGTTGCATGAGTATTTGCACCCCAGTTCTTCGGAGGGCTTAGGCCCCACTTCTTTTCTACCAGTTAAAACTTCTCATTTTCTAACTAGCTAGTAACTAGTATGCCAACCTTCGTATTTAATAACCTCTTCCACCCGGTGCGGCATAGTCTCTGCTAAATTTATAAAGTGGCGTACTGTGAGATTCTCCCATGCATACTGCGCTGCATCTACTAACTCGGCCCAGGTCTCCTGGTTATTAGGCATCTCTCGTAACCAAGGCTTTAGCCTTAAGATATCTGCCTTTAATAACGCCCAGAGATTCTCAATTGGGTTTAAATCAGGCGAATAAGGAGGCCAATCCATGACATTTACACCCATCTCGCGTAGTAGTTCTTGAACTATATACGCAGTGTGTGTAGGTGCGTTATCATGTTGGAAGATAGCATCTTCATTTGCAAGTAAGGTAGGAAGAATACCACGGTAGAGATTGTAAATAACCTCTTTTGTGATACCCTTCCGCTCTGCATTTGGATCTCCGTATAGAGGAATAAGGCCAGTTTTTCGTGGAGCACCTGAGAAACAGGCCCAAAACATCTGTTTTGACTACTTCCCTTTCGAGAGTGTCATTTGAACCCCGTAATTCCGATTCTGAAGCTGATCTCTAGGAGAAATAAAAGCCCATTCCTTCCGAGCACCTTGTCCACGTTCAACTGTAGTCTCGTCCGACCAAAAGACCCTTTTCCAATCCTCAGGTGTAAAGTGACGATAGGTAAGGGCCCAATTAAGACGTTTCGCGGCGTGAATAGGCGTGAGATAGGGTCGATCCATCTTCCGCCATTTCCGAAGGCCCATTTCATGGGTTAAACGCCAGATCGAGTGCGTTTTAACCTTATAATCGACCTCAGCAAGCAGGTCCTCACGCGTAATATCCGGACGGGACTGAATAGCATCATACACACGATCTCGGTCCTCTTCAGTAAGTTTCCGAGAGGGGCCAGGGCGAGGTATTAAAATACCGTGAGCGCGATTTGCTTCCTGGCGTAAGGTATAATGAATGGTTGAGAGAGGAATATGAGGGTATGCATGCTTTTGAATGCGTTTAGCACCCCATTTTGCTGAGCGCTTTAGCTCACATATACGCTCACGAACGTACGGTGGAAGCTCCGGGCCGCGGGCCATAGTAGTATAGAGTATAGGGAAAGAAGTAGACAGGTAAAAAATAGGGGGAAAAGGGGGTAGTAACCTTTATAATACTAGTATACTACGCGCTGCGCGCGCGCCCGCGGTTTATACTAGTAGGAATAGGCAGGCGGTACGAAAGAGCGGCCAATGGTGGAGGTACTGGCGTGCAAATACTCATGCAACGCCACTGTACACGGGGTGCAGGTCTGGAGTAGCGAGGAATGGCCGAAGAATCACCTTTGACTGGGTCGAGGGTGTTGAGATCTTACCATTAGGGTTGTTTATCCCTACGGTTCAGCGACTCGCACGAGATTCCTTTATATTGATCACAATTTTATAACTTTGTCCACTAAGAATTCTTCATATCAGCTTGGTACCTTGGATTCTATATATATTCCTAATCTCTTCGGGGTTTATCTTCGCATTTGGTGCTCCTTGCTAACTGCGGCACTTGTATAAGATAGGCAACCCTTTCTGTACCTATGTACACTAGTTTTTGATATCCTCGATTCTAGATTGGCGAAGATCTGATTATCTCTGGTTTGGTTGGGATGAAGGAGGTTTTCAGTTCCCTTGACCTCTTGATTTTTGTAATTTTTCCATGGAGGAATTAAGACATTCATTTTCACGATATGAATTTCAAATACAGGACTTGAAAACAACCGCGGCCGCGTATTATAGGTGGATGGCACTAGACAAGGGGATTGCTAATTTGACCCCCCTCAGCCTATTCTGACCCCCATGGGATAGTAAGAAAACTACTAAATCCTAGGGCCCTGGGGCACTCGAGGAGGACTTCAGGTTCTGATCAACACATTTTCTACTCCCCTTTGCTCCCAAAAGGATCCTGAGCCTTCTTTTAGTAACACACCCCTGAACACGAGTCAGCCCACTATTCCTTTCATTTTGGCGCGAGCTTCCAGGCTCCGTGGCCGAACCGGGTCTCATATAATCCGTTCTATTTCTATGAAGAAGCCATCATTATGCGTCCCTCCGCTTTTGCTTTTTTATGCTCCTTTGCTCCCTTGTACGCAGGTTAGCTAGACATGGTGCGACAAATAGAGTCTTATTATAGACTCCTTTAGCTGTCATCAGAGAGACCAATATCCATAGGATCAGGACGCATAGCGAAAATACCTTGATTAGTTAGCAAGAGCAACGGAAGCCAAAAACAGGAAACATACTGTTCCAAGGACGAGAAAGAATTTCGACGGCATTTCTCGGCCTAGCTGACAAGTACATGTCGCATAAACGCCCAAGGGGAAAGTGAATGCCCACCATCCTAGGCTGAAAGGAAATCTGCGAGATTTCAGGACCGAGGCCGTTGCGAAGAATAGCCATACGAGGCCAAAGGCCCATAGAAGTATGCCTAGAAGAAATCCAGCGTAATAGAATGCATTCCCGGATTCCGGTCCCAATGCATGTGTCTGTGGAAAGACCTTCTGTGCAACACTTCCAAGTTTCAAGATACTGTATGACCTTAGTAAAACCTTCAACTATGAATTCTATGATGAAATGGGAAGATTGCCAGCTAACTTACCCAAAGCCTCCTTGGCCAAGAGGCCCAAGAGGTAGAAACGTGCTCACAATAACGGCTTTGGGTGGAAGCTTATGGAGCATGAGCCGCATCAAATAGATCACCATGACCATGAGTGCAAGTGGTACACCGATTCCCCACAGAACAAAGCTGGCTATAAGGGTTCCCAGTGCGTACTGCGGGTGGGGAAGCACGTCAGCCACTATTGCCCCCGATGCTGCTGCGACGACACATGCTACGATAGGTAGCAACCACGGGGCACCCATTGACTGCAGTTCTACTTCGGACTTCCTCGACATCCTGTAGGCCCGCATCAGTAGTGATAAAGACATTGAGCTCGTCATCCTCGACAAAGAAAGGGTCTTACATGATGAATGGAACCCCGAAGCAGGTCAGAACGGATAGAATAGCATCCAGGATCCACATTCCCCAGGCGAAATAGCTAGCCCATGCCCCCCAAGCCGGAACGCAGACCAAACAAAACATGTTGATGATTGTCGCGAATCCCATCGGCAGTGTTCCCAGGAATAACGACTGGGCGGGGTGTGCGATCATGACCGCGAATATGTCCGGGTAGAGAGCATAGCGTACGATGGTCAGACCGAGAAAGACTGCGAAAAGCAGGACATTGAATGCAAACAATGTCACTGAGATCCAGTAAAGCCATTGTCCATTGTAAGGGAGAGTGTTGAGCAGGATAGAGACAATTCCCGTGCCCATGTTTGCCGAAAACCATCTAATGTAAACGATGATACATATCGTTAGGTTTCTGGAAAACGCAACGGTATCAGAAAACTCACGCCGGTGTGAAGTTCCGCACTATGAAACGCCAACCCATGTCATGCTTAGATAGAATTGGTTCTTGCAAAGGCTCCTTCACGGATTTCTGCTCTGGTTGTTCTGGCCATGTTATGTTCGGATCTCGATGAGTCTGATGAGGCTGACCATCCTGTACAAACATGGTATATGAAATTTCAAAAGACGACTTTTTCAGTAGAGAGGGAAGATGATGAAAAAAGAGGATGAGCTTACAGCTCGCTAGGTTGTTCAGCTGTGGTTCTTTTGTACCTGCTCTTTACCATAAACCATTGAAAGAACAAGAAAGATAAATAAAAATAATAAAAATAAACGGGTCTCGGCAAGTTTCTTTTTAGCCTCTAAAATGCATGGCAACATATCGCCCTATTCGAGGACTTAGTGTGTTGTTATCTCTAAGTCGGCGACATAGGGGAGACAGAGCCCGAATGAATGTCCGATGGTGGCCAATACATGACACATTCAAATCATTGCAAAAGTCCGAATTTATCCGTTTTCCCCCCTAAATGGCACAAAAAGGAAAAAGGATCTCGAGAATTAGAAACCAGCATAAACTCGAGTGCATCGAATACGTTAGCCCCACACTGTCCCCGACTCTGGCGCTGCTAGTACCGACTCATATCTTGATTCACACCTTTTATCTCATTCCGGGAATAATTTCTAATGACTCACTCTCTGCTATACGAATGACGATGGACTCAGTGCGGTGTATTTCTTTTTGCTTTCCTTTTCTGCAATTGAACCTCGAAAGCAAGCCAGTCATAGACGAAATATAGGTTCCAGCAATGTAGTAGAGACTATAACGTTACATTCTTATCCAAAGGTGCGTAGTAGCCCAGTAAAACTTTTGGGAGTAGAACGAGATTATGATTGTAGATAGAAGACATGAAAAGGATATTCAGATCAAGGAGGATACAATTCAAAGTCATATTCTATATCAGGTGATCGACAGCGACTTGATACCAAAGTTCGTGTTCGGGACCTCAACGACCTTTCCAAAAAATAAGCTGAATCTCGTTTGGAAGCGTAGTGCAATGATATGTTCTATCAAAATATGTGCTAGATTTGATCTATAATATCCAATTTGGATTTTAATAATGATCAAGCAACAGCCTCGGTGCACTGAGGCTGATGAGGTTTCTCAGATGCTGCATCCGCAGGAATCCGACAAACATGAGTCTTGAATGCCCTCGTCGGAAGCCGCTCTCGGAACATCTCATCAATTTGCTCCAAGGAGCGCTGCCGCAATTCTGGCACGAAAAACCACACAAATATCACAGATACAATCGAGAAAGCACCATAGATAAAAGCCACGCTACCTCCAATGGCTGCCTGTGTGTACGGATCAACGAAGACGATAACCAAGCCTGTCAGGTAAGCGGATAATCCACTTAACGCGACCATCTTTTCTCGGACCTGCGAAGCGGGCACCTCGGCTGTGATCACCCACGCCAACGGGCCCCAGGAGATCTGGAAGACGAAGAACCACAAAACGAACATGACAGTGGAAGCGATTTGAAGGGGATAGGTCATATTGCTCGAACCCTTTGCTGTCAGCCCTCCAATAATCAACATGCAGGCTCCAAGTAGGGTGGCAGACCACAACATCACGATACGTCGACCGAGTTTGTCGGTCAGCGCCATGCCCACTAAATTTGCCACAATACCGATAATATATACCACAACCGACATCAAAAGGACTTCTTTGAATCCGATCCGCTGTAGGAAGACAGCCTGATAGTTGGCGACGAATGAAATGCCTTGTGCTTGTTGAAGGATCTGAGTGCCAACTGCGATGAAAGTACGTCGCCGGTTGACTGGATCTTCAACACAGCTCACCCAAGTGGCTTTCGCGTTGCGCTCGCGCTGTTTGAGTAATTCCTGCTGAATCAGAGCCACTTCGCTCTCGGCAGGAAAGTCCGGTCCTCTAAGTCGACGAATCACGACCGTTGCGTCCTCCAATCGTCCCTGTGAGATCAACCAGTGCGGAGACTCGGGCAAGAAGGGCAAGCTGATCCAGCTTATGAAAGGAATGACCACCTGTGCGACGATAACAATCCGCCAGGACCAGTCACTCGAGATGTGCCGACAAAGATAGACAATCAACGTCGAGGCGAATCCTCCGATCATCAGGAAAGCGTTGTAAGCGCCAGACATGAGGCCACGGAGGCCCTGTGGCGCGCATTCTCCTTGGTAAGTCGGGATGACACTTGTGGCGATACCACAGCTAAAGAAGACCACGAGTTTGCCGATGATAAACTGGACGTAACTGCTTTTTGTAGTCGCTTCGATGATAATGCCGAAAATTGCAACGAAACTTTGGATCCATAAAGTCTTCTTCCTTCCCAGGCGCGTGGTCAACGGCGCTCCGCAGAAAAGACCCAAGATGATTCCAAGGTAGCCCAACCCCGTGCCCAGAGATTGTTGTTGGGATGTGAGCGCCCACTGTTTTGATACGTCATCAAATGACCCAAAGCGCCGTGTGAATTGAGCAGAAGTCATGATGCCAGACCACCAGCCTGAATCGAACCCAAAGCCAGTGGAGGAAATGGAGCCGAAAATGACGACGACCCAGATCAGCCAGGGTAGACCCTGGACTTCGCCTCTTGAGTTTGACATGGTTATTTGAGGCCGATGAGAAACGTGTCAGAGTAGAATTGGAGATGTGAGCGGGATATATTCGGAAAAACAGCACCAAATGACTGAGACAATCTCAAATGTTTTGGTCAGAATTCATGGGGAGGAGTGGACACGGGGCTTTTAAGAGATATTCTATCTCGGCCAAATGATATACACATAAGGGATATCGACACCAGCCATAAAGTTTAGACTCCCCAATACCGTAATCTTCTGCAAATGGTGGTTGGCCTCCATCAAATCTGGGTCAATATTCTATCTTATCTAATCTACCTTGTCCGATATTGGAATCCCTGGCTCAGCCTCTCGTTGTCCCCTCTTGAAAGGGCGTAGAGCGAAGGTGCAGCAAGAGATAGTCCTTTGGGCCCTCCTTGAGCGTAAGCAACAAGCCTCTCTGAAAGGCTAGATTGGCGTTTGCCACGAGCTACCCCGGTTGTTCCCCCACAGGTCTGCCTGATAGCGCTCGGACGGGGAGTCCTGCTATTGCCGAGAGCCGTGAAAGTAGATTGCCATCCAATCCCTCCAGAAGCTCGAGCCCTTGTTAAGCATGCGAGCTCATGCAGGACCCACCATGTCGCCGAGTGGCGCATGCCAAGTTCACTATTCGCTCAGATCCTGGCCGAAAGTCATGGAGAAAGCGGGGCCGGGCTGTATATCTTGGACGCAACCAAGGCTCGCGTTGACAAGAGATAAAAGAAGTGGACCCGCAAAGCCCGACAAGGTTGAGTTGATAACGCATTCAGATTATTTGATAACCGGCAAATTGTGCCGGTAGATTGTGGGGATCTCCAGATTGTGGTCCGTTCCACTTTGCCCTTGGCATTCGCATGAGCCATCGAACGAGTTGCGTGTTGGAATCGGGTATTCGAAAACTCCCATCACATTCCCAAGGAAGCTGGTCGATCATTCTTCCAACCACTGGCTCCCCGCCGAACCGGCGCAAGATCGTAATTACGTTCGTTAGACTCTGTTAGCATGGCATTCACTCTGACCTCAAAGATGAATTCAACGGGTCCTGTAGTGGGGTTGAACACGTGCTATGCAAGCACTTAGTCTGATGCGCTTAAATATAATTGACGGAATCGACTTACGACACTTTGGAAAACATACCGTGTTGGTTATAAATGATTGTGCGAGTTATAAACCTCTCAAAAATAGGTTTACCATGATCAAGTGCTTCTAGAAGGCAGTATCTGGATTATTGCCTAAGTCTCACTCAGGTCTTTGAGCTCGTGGTTTCCCTTTCACTCCCAGTCGTATCCAAGGATTCTCTGAATTTGTGTCGCCTGGTTACCTTCCAAGATGACCTCTGTACCCGACCTGCCGATGCACTTGCATAGAAGTCTCTGAATGTTTTAATGTCATAGTGACTGACCGAGATCAAAACAAGATCATAGTGTAAATGGATTCAATCGTTGCCAAACTGTAAGAGCGACAGACGTCATGATAATAGCGAGAGCTACAGGTAGACGAGCATATAGGCGAATGGAGAAAGAGGCCAGATTAAAATGAACGGAAACTAGTCAATTGATTGTTCTATACCCTCAGGCTTGATCTTCCCAAAATCAAAATATTGTTGGTTGCCTGAGGCCACCAATGGGTGACAGGACCAGGTAGCCAGTTCTCTCTCTCTCTCTCTCTCTCTCTGTGGGATTCGCTCGGAATGCGACACAGTCTTTTTCCATTCCTCCTTGCGTAGCCTTTCCATCAAATATTTCAATATTTTAAATCCATTGGTCCAGACTATACCCCATCCTGAGGCTGAAAGGGTGCTGTGGGCCTTCAGCGTCAATAATATACCCATATTCACACCGGTCGTAAGACACCTTGGGCTGCTTTTGGTAAAACACATCATATTTCTCATCCAAAGCTTCTTTCAAGTTGTTCACAGAATGGTCAGGATGTAGAGTGGTCCATGGTTTAATACACTCGAAGCCTTTACAAGACTTCAAAACCATGAGTGCGGCGTCGAGTCTAGGGATGACCTGGTTGAGCTTGCGTCCAAGGATTTCAACACTCTCGGCTGACGAGTTTGTCCAGAGATTGTTCACTTGGTGTGGGTCGTTCTGTTGCCATTAGTCAAAGTGGATCAGTTGGGCTGATGGGATACGCACCGAGAGATCGTAAAGCTCATGTTCGTTGTTACACCATACGGAATAGAACAGATTGTATTCATCTGCCAAGATGCGAACGGCTTTGTAGGTATTATTTGGTACGGTGGGTGTTCCTTTGCACCACGAATTAGCTTCTATCACTTTTCAAGACGGAGTCCCACTTGCTTAGAAACTTACCCAGGTTAGACAAGCCACCCTCGAACATAGCTTGTCCCCAATATTCAACAGCAACGTGTTCATGAACAGTTCCTGCATTACTCAGGAGTGGAAGGGGTGTTCCATCAAAATCAGACCTGAGGGAAATGCCAGCTAGGTCGAAGAAAGTTGGGGCCAAGTCGATGTGTGTAGTTACTGCGTACTCTTGATGCCCCTCGGGGATTCCAGGTCCACGGACAAAAAAGGGCACTCGAATATCCTCTTCAAAACCACACGTCTTTCCAGGCGGCAATCGATGTTGCGAAATATGGAAGCCGTTGTCAGAGGTGAAGATGATATATGTGTTGTCCATCTTGCCGGACTTTTTCAGGCGGGTGATCAGAGAGTCCACAAGCTCATCAACACCTTGCAAGGCGCGAAGGCGCTGACGATAGTAGTGATCATTGTAGTCAATGACACTTTGGTTTCGGTATGGGAGCTTACTAACCCAGCTCACGCCAGTGGGCTATAGCTTTGTGTCAATAATGCACAAACTTTGCGTGGAATGCAAGGATCAACCTACGTTGCGAGGGTTGAAGTTGGCCGTTCGGGGAACCTTTGCATTTGGGAACAGATGAGCGTGACGCTTCTCGGGGATTGGCTCATCCATCCATAAGGGGCCGCTGCCAGCTCCATATGTCCCGTTGAAGTTTGAATGAGGCGCGATCGGACTGACTGCCACAAAGAAGGGACGTTCGCCGGCAATGGCGTCATCCAAAAAGCCAAGTGCCTTTTCCCGGATAATCTCAGTCGTGTGTCGTCCGAGGTAGCTCTTAGGGGCCTCTTTGTTCCGCTGGTACGTTGCATTCATGTAATCGTAAGTGTACGGATCTAGGACGAAATCCGAACCATTGAAGCCAGCAGCATATGGACTATCATAGTTCTCCACAGAATGCGCATTCATAAGCTTTCCCGTGTAGTAGGTGTCATAACCAGCATTTTGCAACCACACAGGCAGATAGTTATCATTGAACCCTTGCTCAATAAACTTGGGATATCCCCCTATGATCTGTCAGTCATTATTTCTCTTAGTGACCAATTGAACAAAGCTCTCACCCCATGGAGGGTACACGTCTGTGACATTGGTGTTGTGAGCTTGACGGCCAGTCAACAGGCTGACTCGGGATGGACAACAGATTGCGGTGGTCACAAAATGGTTGTGGAATGTGGCGCCCTTTTCAGCAATATGTTTCAAAGTCAACGGAGTGTACGAAGTCGAGTCCAGCAGAAGATCCTGATCATCGGTCATAATGAAGAGAAAATTCGGAGGCTTCGATTTGACATCCTCCTGTCCCAGTGTGCTTGTTGGTGATTCGGCTTGTACGGCACCCGCAAGCGGGATGGTAGCCCCGATATGAAGAATAAGAGCAAGACCCGAGAGGAGCTTCATCTTGGGCAGTCGTTGGCACGGTCAGTTACTATACTTGAGCTTTGTTTTACTCGAAGGCGCGAGGGGGCTTTATGTATTGGACGGAATCTCTCGTATACCGTCAGTATAGTCATTTCAAATCCGAGTTCTCATCTTCATTTTGGTAATGCACTGTCGAAGGGGAGAGAGATACCAGAGCCGGACAAGGGAAAGTCTAATGTCCACAATAGACACAATTGCCCCTGTCTAATCTGCGTCCTAGGTGATTCAAGTGGATACGGTAAATCTTCGGGTCAACAATAAAATGGTTTAGCTTTTCTATCGACTCCGCCGTATCGCCGACACTGTGGGCAGACGTACAATGATTCCCGGCATTGGCCTCCACTAAAAGCATCGGCGATGATGATGGATGTCTTTCAAGCGGAATCACTTTATATCTTTCATGTGCGGCGCGGGGCTTCAGCCTGATAATTACAACTATCTTCGTTTTCCCAGGGTGTGTTCCATTTTGACTCCGCCATCAATTCTGCGATCATGGCAAACGAGTATCTCGCCCTCGGGACGTATAGTCGTCCTGTGAACACTACGTCTGCAGACGCCCAATGTTGGTTCGATCGAGGCCTCCGCTGGGCGTACGCATTTAACCACGATGAATCTGTCCGCTGTTTCACGAGGGCCATTGAGTTCGATCCTGAGTGCGCGATGGCCCACTGGGGAATCGCGTACGCCCGGGGGCCGAATTACAATAAAGCCTGGATTCGATTTGACAAGTCAGACCTGAAGGCTACTTGCCATGCAACAAAAGCCGCATTGGAAAAGGCGTGCGCACTCACTGCCGGGTCGAAATCCGCTGAGGCTGCCTTGATCACGGCGACAGTCTCGCGCTTCCCTCCAGGAGATTCCAAAGACTCATACGATGACGTGGATTTCAATGCCTTGAACCTTGCCTATGCAGACGCTATGCGTTATGTCTATCAGGAGTTCCCCGACGACGTTGATGTGATTGCTCTCTTCTCCGAAGCACTGATGTGTCTAAGTCCCCGTGCCTTCTGGGATATCGTCACTGGAGAGCCGATTGCGAGTGGGTCTGTCGAAGCCCGCACGGTTTTGGAAAAGGGGATGTCCTTTCCAACCTCTGAAAACTACCCACATTTGTTCCATCTATATATTCACCTGATGGAGATGTCCCCGTTCCCCTTGAAGGCGCTTCCAATGGCCGACAGTCTTCGACGTCTTGTTCCCGAGGCATCGCATCTCCTTCATATGGTGAGCCATATCGATTCTACATGCGGCGATTACCGCCGTGCTATTGATACAAATCGCGAAGCAATGGCAGCGGATGACAAATATTTCAATAATGGATCACGTCCATTTGGTATGTATACACTCTACCGAGCACATAACATATTTGCTCTCGCATACTCCGCTATGATATCTGGTCGCCAGAAAGACGCTATTGCAGCGGCGCAGCGTCTTTCGGAGCTTCTGACTCCAGAGCTGTTTGAGATGACCAGTCCACCCATGGCTGACTGGGCTGAAAGCTATGTGGGAACGATTGCACATGTTCTTGTACGGTTTGGACGATGGGAGGAAATCCTTCAGCTTGAGATCCCCACGCGTCAGGATCTATATTGCTCTACCACCGCAGTCATCTTTTACGCCCGCGGCATTGCGCTTTCAGTACTTGGACGGACAGATGAAGCAGTCACCCAGCAGCGATATTTTGAAATAGCCCGCTCGTCTGTTCCCACATCACGTCTGAACAGCCTTCCTGCTCGTCAAGTTGATGTTCTCAAGGTAGCCGCCGCTATGCTAGAAGGCGAAATTCAGTACCGGAAAGGGAACTTTGGTTTGGCATTTGCTAGTCTCCAAGAAGCGGTCAGCTGCGAGGATGCGATCCCGTACACAGAACCACCACCGTGGATGCAGCCCGCAAGACATGCCCTTGGTGCCCTTTTATTGGAGCAAAACCATGTCCAACAGGCAGAAGCTGTCTATCGGGATGACTTGGGCTTTGGAGACCTTCCTCGTCGCCGATGTCGTATTAACAATGTGTGGGGATTACAGGGCCTCCACGAGTGCTTAATGCGGAATGGCAAACATGAACAAGCCCAAATAATTCGCTTACAGCGTGATATTGCGATGGCTTCAGCTGATGTTCACATTGATGTATCTTGTCTTTGTCGTAAACGCGCATGGTCAGAAGGCGCAGCTTGTTGCTCCGAAAACTGAGAATCGACAGGAATCCAATTCAGTCTTCAAATTACCATCGTACCTTTCACAACTAGCCTCTATCTAGTCGTCTACTTTCATAATCTATAAGAAAACCAACCCATGCTCCACGTATTTTCCTTCACATTTCCCTCGTAAAATAACAGCATCTCGATTTCGTTCAGCCTGCCTGAAAGGTCATGGGAGTGTACTAATTCCCAGGCCTAGCCAACTGCAGCAGCATGTTATCGAGGTAATCACGGGAGGGAATAACACGCAGAATGCTCAGAGTTCGATGTACCTGCATGCGGCTAACCCAGACCAAGATTTCAGGTCACAGCACATCCAACAGGGAGTGAGGATGCATAAGCATTATTCTCTTGAAGAGAACAAGTGAAGCGGAAGGTTATGTTGTCATTTCGGGCACCCCAGCTCATGGGTTACTTTAGGAGATACCTGGTCGAAACAACATTCGATCGCGGGACAACATTTTTTCCTGATCAGCCCATACATTGTAACAAGACCAATTACATTGGCCAAATCATGGTCCCCAATGGAAGAATGTTTTATCTTTGTACAGGGTACACAATAAGGGCTGTCGCCGAAGATGTGGGTCACAAACGAAGCAGCGTCGGCGAATGGCCGCAGAGGGGAAAAATTTATGGAACAAATCAGAGAGATAGGATATACTTGAATAGTTAAAGCGACTTCTGAAATATGGGGATTGAAATGCAAGTCAAATCATTCCCTTCAGGTATCTCGACGGCAATCTCACTCGGAATCGTCGTCGATTATTGCTGTTCAAAGTTACTCGTTCGCCAATCCCTCCCCATCGTTGGAAGCAATTCGTTGCTATGACAGAAAAATACTACGATCTCGGTGAATATCAACTGCCTGTATCGACACTCGATCCCGAATGCCAACTTTGGTTTGATCGAGGTTATCATTGGGCACAGGGTTTCAATCATGAAGAAGCGGTCCGTTGCTTCAAAAAAGCCATTGAACATGACGGGAACTGTGCTATGGCGTATTGGGGCATCTGCTATGCTAAAGGACCAAACTACAACAAAGCTTGGGTTCGCTTCGACCACTCTGACTTGATTGCGACGATCCGTGAGGTACAGCACCTGCTACAACAAGCCCAGACGCTCGCTGCCCAAGCAACTCCGGTCGAACGTGCACTTATCACTGCTCTACAAGCTCGATTTCCTCGCTTGGAGGTCTCACCGGACAACATCGAGTCTCTGGATCTCGGGGCCTTGGACCGTGATTACGCGGATGCGATGCGCGCGGTACAGGGCGAATTCCCCAACGATATAGACATTGCCGCGCTATGTGCGGAGGCTTTGATGTGTATCAGTCCGCGACGTCTATGGAACCTCGAACTTGGAACGCCCAGCGGCCCCCACACTGTACAAGCCCGTGAGATTATTGAGCGCGCTATGACTCTTGATGCTGGAGATCAGCATCCTGCACTATGTCATCTTTATATCCACCTTATGGAGATGTCACCGTATCCAGAGATCGCTTTACCTGCGGCCGATCGGCTGCGCTCGGCAATGCCTGATGCATCTCACATGATACACATGCCCACACATATCGATATCGCATGCGGCGATTATCGTCGAGCGGTGGATTCCAATCACCAAGCAATGCTTGCTGATGATAAATACTTCTCTGAGACCACAAGCTCGAAGCTCTATACGGCGTACCGTGCCCACAATATCTACGTGAAGCTCTACAGCGCATTGATCTCTGGCCGCTTTAAAGAGGCAATCTCTGCAGCTCGTCGCTTACCTGGGATCCTGAACGATGAACTTCTTTCTATTTCCAGTCCTCCAATGGCAGATTGGACTGAAAGTTACCTGGGGGCGCTTGTCCACGTTTTAGTCCGTTTCGGTCGCTGGGACGATCTCCAAAACCTTCCACTGCCTGAAAACCAGACTCTATACTGTTCCACAACCGCCATGATTCACTATGGCCGTGGTATCGCATTTGCAGTACTGGCTCGCATTGGTGAGGCTGAGCTGGAGCAAGTTAAGTTTGAAGAAGCGAAAGCACGAGTGCCACAGTCACGCCTAAACAGTCTACCGGCGGTAGAAGTCGATGTGCTTCAGATCGCATCCGCTATGTTACAGGGTGAGATTGAGTATCGGAAGGGAAACTTCGAGTCTGCGTTTCGCAGTTTACGCCAGGCCACTGCTCTCGAAGATGGCCTTCCCTATGCAGACCCTCCACCCTGGATGCAGCCAACTCGCCATGCGCTCGGAGCATTGCTCCTCGAGCAAGACCGAGTTGAAGAGGCCGAGGTGGTCTATCGGGAGGATCTTGGTCTTGGGGGTAATCTTCCCAGGCGGCAAGCGAGATTGAATAACGTTTGGGGTCTTCATGGTCTTCACGAATGTCTCATCAAAAACGGTAAATTGGAAGAGGCACGCATGATTGGTGTCCAGAAGGAGCTTGCCTTAGCCTCCGCCGACGTGATAGTTGAAGCTTCGTGCTTTTGCCGCCTTTCGGCTGTTCTGGGAGACGCGAATGCCATCCCTGCGGGCTGTTGCACGGGCGAGAGCCCGAAATCTTGAGTGGCTACTCCCAAACGTTTCAATTTTCATGTTTATGTTTGTGTTCATGCTTGTGTTCATGTTCATGCTCGTGTTTGTGTTTGTGTTTGTGTTTGTGTTTGTGTTTGTGTTTGTGTTTGTGTTTGTGTTTGTGATTGTGATTCTTTTTCTTTTTTCAAATGAGCTCTTTTAGAGGTTGCCATATACAAATGTTGTAAGAGGAGACACGTTATGATTTTCTGTGAAACTTTGCCAACAAGCCTAACTTATTTGTGTAGATCGCTGACTATCTACGTGCCATTTCTTGGAGTCCTATTCTTAGATGCATGGGACAGTATCTAGCATGCATTGAAGCTCGTATATCGAATTCCTAACACTAAGTGAGCTTATGATTCATTTAGTGTAATAGAAACCTCTTGAGATAAGTGCGTTTAGAGTTTCAACTTCTCTCATATCTCGTGCTGATAGGGGTGCCGACAAGCCCTAAGCAAAAGCCGCGAATACTGTCACCTCTCGACCCCGCTTGAAAGATAGCACCTTGGCAAGCAACTGATACACCCTTTGATAGATGATTGGCCAAGATACCCAGGTCAGATGACAACTTGGGGAAAGAAAGAATCTCAACGATATTCTTTTGTTGTATGCTCATCGGTGACTTCCCCGACCAAGCGGATTTCTTTCACAGGACGTACCTTTAGAGGAATAGACTTGCGGCATAATATTACGCTATGGGCGCTTCCCCAAACGCAACAGCTGGTACGGCTCAAATTGCCTGTCTTAATTGCCGCCAGCGTCACCAGAAATGTGATGGCAACATTGCATCCTGTGAGCGATGCGCCAAGTCCAACCTCATCTGCCAATATATCCCATCTCGACGTGGCCTTAGGTTTCCTCCAGAAAGAGAACCCCAGTTCTTGCACGCGACTTCATTAGAACCCTCTACGCCTGCCGACTTGTGGTATCCACATGTCGATCTAAATATCCATCAACAGGCAAACATGGATATCGCTTCCCCAGATATTCTGGTCTCCGATGACTCCTTCGGGGTAGACAACTTCTTCCTGTCTTTTAGTTCGGGGGACACGCAACTTTGTGATGACTATCGCACTGAGACTTTCTCCATGCCCCATGACACGATGTCCATCGATCAACCTATCCTATCAAGACACGATGTGCCATCGCAGGGTGATTTCGATACCCCCCTCATAGAATCTTATTACATGTACTTCCATCCAAGTCACCCGCTACTACCCCCGCTAAAGTCTCTTCTGCGGTTGAGGCCCCCACACTATCTCTTGCGAACAATGGAATTCACCGCTCTACACTATGTCTCCCGCGCCAGTACAGATCTCACCCGTCGAGAGATTGTCCCCCTAGTGTACAACGCGGACGATGCCGTCGAAAAGGTTCAGGCCCTGATCATACTGTCTATTGTTCTTCACTCGCGTGACGAGCCCAAAGAAGCTCGGTATTGCCTCGCCCAAGCCATCCAACTTGCCTTCAAGTTGAACATGCATCACAAACACTTTGCAGAGGAAAGCGCCCTCGGTGATCTAGTTCGTGAGGAGAGCTCGCGTCGCACCTGGTGGGAGCTGTTCATCGTAGACGTCACTCAAGCTGCTCTTCAGTTCGGAAGCACTCTGATCATCAATCTCGACCGGCTGGAACCTTTTCTCCCTTGCGAAGAAGAGAGCTTTTGCGACGAACTCTCGGTCTTGGAGAGTCTCACTCTCAAAGACCTGGAAGATCGTGCCTTTTCAAAACGAGTGGTCAATGTCTCCTCATATGCGTATCGCATTGAAGCATGCATACTTCTTCGAGATGTGCTCGGCCTTACAAGGGCAGCCAACTCTTGTCCACAAACCTACAAAGTTCTCGATGCCAAGATAACAGGCTGGTTTTATCACTTGTCAGGATCACACCGGGGACCTATCAGCTCCGATGGGAAGTCCAATGAAATGATAATACAAGCCATCATGCTTGTTCACTGCGCTTCAATCTTCCTTTCTCTTCCCCGGTCCCCTGTCTTTCCGTCCTCAAGGATCATGGAGACATTGATATGTGGCGGCAGCCTCGGAAAAAATGACATCCGCCTACCCTTCTCTCATTTACACACTGCCAAAGCTGCGAAAGCTGCGATTGGAATCTCAGAATTGTCGTGTTTGCCAGTTCCGGCTTCTAGCCATACCCCTTTCTACACTTGTTTTCTCGTCTTGAGCTCCGTAACCCAGCTTGTTATCTGCCTCTCGGATCGGCAACATCTTCTTGAGAAGTATGTTCCGTTCCTCTCCATGAATATTGGTGTCTTGAAATCATTGCGTTCTATATGGCCAATTGCCACTGGTTCCTCCGATCGGATTCAAAACTGTATCTGGGACTTTTTCAGGGGTGACAGTGAAGATCGGAGTACTCCAGATATTGCGTTACCCAGCTGAAGTTTTAATGAACTTGTTCGAGTAGGAAGATTGACTCTTTGATAACCTTGGAAGAACATGCTAGCGAATAATGAATCCACTGGTGAATAGCTCGACCTTTCCCGTTCTCTCCTGATCAAATTACAAGTGGGGTTGAAGATGCGGGGATATATTTTCGACCGCGAGAGACTAAATCGCTGTCAAATTGCGGGAACAGATTTAACTAAATAGAGCATTGTACGATGAAAATACTAATTTAAGGGAGCCTCTTTAGAAGGGAAAAAAAAGAAATTAATTTAAATTGGCAGATCAAGTATTCGTCAGCTCCTATTGAGCTTGAAAGATACTGCTCACACAGCAAGTCTAAACGACATTTATGCGGATACCTCCTCGGAAATGACGGTGCTAAATACATTTGCCAACTCACTCAATCTAACATGCACTAGAACATTAGCCGCATCGCCTGATCTCTACATAGTTATCGCAGATGCTAACCATTCGGGATATTAACAATCGACAAAGTTGCCCAAGGTGTCCCCGACCTTCAAAGCTTGGCAGATCCATTTTCCAAAAGTCTCCACACTATCGGCGACGGCTGTGTGGGTCCTGTCATCTACGGTAACTTTGGAAGTCAATCCCGCGGTTGTGTGACTAAATGCAGTAAGCCGATTATCCAGCCTTGCTGATAGATGATACACCGAGCGGGGTTTATCGGCTCTGCTATTCGCAACATTATCATTTCGGAGTCTATCTGTGGATATTGTAAATCTGGTTTATCGTTATTGTAGATAGCATCCCCGTGATGTTAGAGCAAAGATTCATGGGAGCCAGGATAAAAGCCGGCAGATTTTCCCCTCGAATGACTCTGCCAAATCATCATTCAATCGACCATTACCAAGTCTCTTGATCTACAACTACTATGACTGCCCCAGTTGAAAGAAAAGTCCGCGTCGCTGCGGTTCAGGCTGAGCCTGTCTGGAATGATTTGCAGGGTGGTGTTGAGAAGGTGATTTCTCTGCTGGGTGACGCTGGCAAAGAAGGCGCCAATGTTGTTGGCTTTCCGGAGGTCTTCATTCCCGGCTATCCGTGGTAAGCTTCGAATGTTCGATACTCTAAAAACTCAAGATGGTCGCTAAGGTGTGTTAGGAGTATGTTCACCACAAGTGCGCTCGACAACGGCCCCTTTATGGACGAGTACTTCCATAATTCGTTGGCTGTTGATTCGGACGAGATGCGACGTATCCAGGCTGCGGTCAAAGAAAATGGGACGTTTTGCGTTCTTGGATTCAGTGAACGCTACCGGGGCTCACTCTATATTTCCCAGGTCAGTGAGACCCAAGTTGTTGGATGCGTGATTAGTCAGGCATCCATGACACAGACCCTGTTTGCCTGTTTGCTCGTTTGCCTGTAGATGGCGAGACAGTTCTCTCTCTGTGTCTCTCTCTCCCCTCTCTCCCCCCGTCCGTCTTCTTTGTTAGGAACCGACCACACTGTTTCTCCATCAAGGATCCTCATTTTAGTGAAATTCCTAGACAAGTCCACGGGTGTCCTCTTTTGTTCGACAGAACTGACTGGTTGAAACGCTAATAGGTCTTCATCAATATTGATGGGCAGATTGTCCACCACCGTCGCAAGACTAAGCCGACCCATGTGGAGAGAGCATACTGGGGCACCGGCGAGGGCGACTCGTTGAAGACTGTTGTCGATTCGCCTTTCGGAAGAATTGGGGGACTCAACTGCTGGGAGCACACACAGCCACTCCTGAGGTACTATGAGTATCAACAGGACGTCGACATTCATGTTGCATCCTGGCCAGCCATCTGGGATAGGCCTGAATCCTTTGGATCCAAGATGCCGTATTGGATAACCAGCGATATGAATAGAAAGATGTCCCAGGCCATGGCATTCGAAGGTGCATGCTTTGTCCTTGTCTGCACCCAAGTGATGTCCGAGGAAAACTTCAACAAGAACAAGGTGCAAGACCTTGAATACGTCCAGGGTACTGGCGGAGGTTTCTCAGCTATCTTCGGCCCGGGAGGAGAGCCTATTGCCACCATGCCATCCGACAAAGAAGGAATCCTGTACGCAAATGTCGATGTCAATGACAAACTTCGAGCCAAGCAATGGCTTGATGTTGTTGGACACTACTCCAGACCCGATATGTTGAGTTTGCGTGTCAACACTCACCCCTCCAAGCCGGTATTCTTCGCAGAGGAGCCAGAAAAATAGACGAGGTGGAGATGTATGGTTGTTAGTCAGAGCATTATGCGGGGGTATTGATTGCATAAATTATGCATCATGGTGTTCCAAACAGATGTTCTTGTCAATACAAGTCAAATCACAGCAGGAAATAGGCTTTCTATCATCCCCAATAGATTTGGAGCAAATGAGATTATAGTAATTCACATTGTAAAGTAATTATCCTTCTTACTAACTCCTGTCAATGGGAGAGATCAGGAAAGAAGCGCAGTCAATCGATCAGTGGTATTGCAAGCTAACAGAGAACTGGAGGAGGAGAGAACAGATAAGTTCCCACGAGAAAGGTTCCTCGATTTCAAAGCAATTGCAGGGACTGCACTGAGAGAATTCCCTTTTGTTGGATGTTCTTTCAGATATTCTTTCTCCGGGTACCATAGCCACGAATATAATAAGTACCCTTACTACGCAATGCACAATATACGAAGGCAGTAAAATGTATAGACTCTACAGATGAGCGTTCTACAAATAACCGGACGAAGATGGCAATGTATTGTAGATGCCTAGCAGTGAGGGCTGGATGGCTCTGATAGGAGTGGCCGAGGAGCCTCTATGTTGTATATAGCGTAACGCCGGAGTTTTCCACTCCTTACATGCTAGATACCGTATTTAGCAGTGAAGTAACCCGTAAATTCAGCGAATTATGAAGCAAATTCGGGTAGGACATTTTCATGAGTCTTTCTCCTCACTGGAACGTCCAAAAATTTTGCTGCCACCTGGACTTCGGCTGTGAAGTCGTCAGAGGCTTCAATGGGCAGAAAAAGCAATTTGCCAAATGTATAGCATAGGCCGAATTAAACACTTCGAGCCTCTTTTCCAAATCTTTGCTTATATCCTCTTTTTGTTCCTTCGGAAGCTCGAAGCCTCGAAAGCCGATACAGCACTCGCACTCTGTAGTGCAATGGCCTCTACCCTTCTTGCTTTCAGATAGATTCCTCTGTTTGAGCATCCACATTTCCGGCCACAACATCCGCCTCGACCTGAACAATCCTGAACTATTTCTTCCCGCATGTACCATTTACTATCACGCCTTAAGCTATCATAAGCTTCTTTAAATTACAATGGAAGCATACTCCGCTCGGTAAAGGGGGTACTCCTTTTTTGGATATTGCGCTTGAGCCTCTTCGAGTTGCTGGTTTGCCTCTTCAAGTTGGGGTTGCATCAGACTCGACAGCCATGGCCTTTTGTAAGGCTTTAGCCCTATAGTGTAACATTCCTTCACGCTGGGTTAGTTCACGTAGAGCGTGTTCGGCAAGAGATAACTCGATGACTTCTTGCCGTTTGACGAAGTGTGTCCCTTATTGTACAAAGTCATAATCTTTGCTATAGAAGTGACACCTCGCAGGCCTACTCACAAATCCCATGATTCTATATGTGGAAAGCTTCCAAGGCTAATACGAGAATAAGGAGGGAAAGACTTCTTGGGAAGTACCTCTTTTATGGGAGAGACTGTAAAATATGAATTTTCAGCAGGATAAGTAGACATATTGAAGCATGAAAGAGGAATAATATGGCAAAGAGAGGAAAATATGTCCCCTCTGTCGTTTCATCACCAGGCCGCCTCCCAAAAGAGATTAGTCGACGTTTGCATATCATTTACGGAGTAATTGTGACGCAGTTAGACATAAGACCGTAAGGACTAAAAGAGACTATTCATACAGCTCTTCGTTCTGACTTGTATGGAACCAATCAGATATGCGTTTATATCTAAATGCGACATCTAGTACATCTGATAGACATCTTCCAGCCCATTCTACTCCGAGCCCAGCAGATCGGAAAGCTTATCCAAGTAAGCATGAGGCCTAACATCGCCAGAAACGAAATCCTCCTCGGAAGAAACACCGGTCAAAACACCCAGCGTACCACCCAGCTTCCCCTCGAGTCCAAAGCGAATATCCGTATTCGCACGATCACCAACCATGCAGGCCCGGCTACGATCGAACTTGAACTTGCCCTCAATGGAATCCATCATAGCCTGGCTGGGTTTTCCAAGTGCCACAGGCTCTTTATTCAGCATCATTATCAACGGCGCGCTCATGGAGCCAGCGCCAGGGAACAGAGTCCCTGAGTTTGGAAGGGTGGAGTCGATGTTCGTGGCGAGGAAAACCGCCCCACGCTTGATGTAGTGGTATGCCAACGCGATCTTGAGGTAGTTCATATGGAAGTCGAGACCGACGAGAACTACACCAACTTCGGGGTCCAGGATGGATTCATCGCCTGCCGCGATCTTCTTGTAGTCCGCTGGTGTGACGTCGCGGCGGTATGCAAGGTCTGTGCCGCCAATGAATGGGACGTTCTCGGAGCGGAGCTCTTGCTCGATGCCTGTCTCGCCAATGACGTAGACTTTGCGCTTGTTTTCCGGTAGTTGGAGGATGCGAGAGATGTATATAGACGAGCTGTATGAGGAGGAGAAGATCTCTTCCTATCTAGTTGTGAGTCACTGGGCACTGGGTGATCTGATACGGTATTCCGTGGTATCACTGACCACTGTACTGGGAATTCCCAAGCCTTCGAGCTTTTTGCGGTAGTCTGCGCGTGACTTGGTGCTATTATTCGTCACGAAGACCACTTGCTTTCCTGCGGGGGTTATCAACCTCCGCTTTTTGCCCACTCGATATTTAATACGCACCATTATTTCGGAGAAGCTCCAGTGTCTCCACTGTCCCTGGGAAGAGGTGGTCACCGGACCATAAAACACCTAAATTATCATAGTCTCAGCGATTGTTGCGACGCGACTGTGTCACTGCGGGGACCTCCGCGGAGGGACGGCCGAGATAGAGCGTGCACGGGGGTCAGACCATCACAGTCGAAGAGGAATACCTGTACATAATCCAGTCAGTAAATAGAAGCTCCCTAGTACACCATTGGGATCAAAAACGTGTGCTAACATCAAACTTGGCCAGGAACTCCTGGAGACCGGCCTTATCGCCGGTCAGGTAGCGGGGCGCGAATTGCGAGGATTCTTGCGTCATGGTACTCAGAGGATTAGGAACAGGTAGAGGAAAAGGTAGAGTACGGTAGAAACGAAGATCACGAAAGTAAAGGAACGAAGTCAGACTCCAAGCAGATCGGTGCAACAAGAGTCTTGTACAACCCGAAGCGAATCTCCGGTGAATCGCGGGGCTCTTTATCTTTCTTGGCATTCAACTATCAACTATCTACGACATACCACACTACATCTTTGTAGACATAAGAACAGACACCAAGAAGGAAATCCAGGAATCAAACTTCCATTCATGATACCAAATAAAAAACGAAAATACCAACAGGGCCACCATGGGTATAAGAATACCAAAAGGAGAAAGAAAAGAAGCATCGCCACAACAAAAACAAGACAAAAACAAAACAAGAACAATAATCTTTCCACAGATCCTCCTCTTGCTGGTGCCGTGGTCGAGGTGGTGGAAGACCGACCACCCCGACCACGGCACCACATGCTCACCCCCCCTTCCGACTTGCTTTTGCCTTTGGTATCAGGCATAAGGTCGGCCTCTCTGCCTTGGGCGTGGGCGTCGGTATTCTGGAGAAAGGGGCTAGGCACGGCACCATATCCTTCCCCCCTCTCCCCCTACGCCTTGCCCTTGCCTTTGATGTCAGGCAGACGGTATCCTCGTGGGGGCGCGACGAACACGAACTCCAAGGGAATGGAGTGGGCGGGTACTTCGGCTGTAATCCAGCCCGTAAGGATATCCTCTCACTAGTGCTGCTTTCAAACCAACGCACACATGAGGTGTGGTTGGGAGATAGGCGTTGGTCTGGACACCGATGCCAGCGGGAACTGGCGTAAACAGCTCAGACCGCATATTTTCGAGTGAAGACGTTCCTATAAGTTGTTTGGCGACAATAGTCTGCTCAGAGTTAGTTCTATATGGTGTAACTGATTGAAGGTCCACACTTATCACCGGTGGGGTAATCGGAGGATTTACAGAGGCCGTCGACACTCTTCGCCTTGGCGATCTGCGGTGCAAAGTAAACCACCATTCGGGGAGGGCCCCGTCGTCCAGGGCCAAACGCCATCGACAAATAAAGAAGACCCATCTTACAGTCGGAGAATCAGAGGCGGGGCCAACTGGAAATGATGTGGGAAGGACGTGGAAACGGGAAGAGAATTGCGGCTGGCGTCGTTATGCCAAAACCCACTGAACCCGGATTGTTATCGAAGAACCAGCTCTTCCAGATGTAGAAATTACGGGAGTGGTATAACGATTATGGGAAAAGCCGACCAGCCTTAACCCGGAAGGACTCCGTTTTCATGGCCCAGTTCCCACCAGAGTTCAAGTGGTGCCCCACGATGTCTTTTGAACAGTACCCTGGTTTGAGGCCCACACGGAACCCTCATCACTAGGTTGGTCCATTATTTGAGAAGATCGAGTTCGATGGTCGTAAGGGTTTAGCGTTGGGAGAGTCAAGATATCAGGGTTCGGAACCAACTGATTCTCGGCATCCCATCCCCGGTCCAGATCGTCAAATGGAAGCTGTTCGTCCATATTGAGGCTTCCCCCAAGAGTGGGGTAGTGGCTGGGTGACTCTCGATCGCGGTTTGATTTTGAAGAGGAGGATGACTCGGGTCATCAGTCTTTAGGATTGGGACTCAATGACACTCGTCAGTGCGGATAGTGTACTCATCCTTCTCGTAATATCCGATCAGGCTCACGTTCTTCATCCAGTGCTTTCCCAGCAGCAGAGAGTAAGTTGGAGTTTTGGGCCATCGACTACTACGGCTGCAATTACCCAAGTCGTATCCGTAACCACGACTGTAATCCACACCAGGTCATTCATCTTGACTGTACTGCCATCTGCCACTTCCATAGCAGCATCAGCAAGTGGGATGATTGGACAGTTCAACTTGGATACAATTCCCCTTGGAATCATGTTCCTGGTGGATCCACCGTCGATCAGGACTCGGATAATTTGCATTGGGTGGTAACATTGTGATCTTCTCCGCCTCCACTTTCAGCCACTTTAGGCGCGAGAAAGCGCGCACGATATGACCACCTGGGAGATCGGACATAAGAGATGGTGTTAAGACACTAGAGAGAGGCAATAAAATGCATGCCCTACGATCGAGAGACTAAAACCCAATCTACCAGCCCTAGGAGAAAGCCTCGTCGATCAGTTTTAATAATACAAATTGAAATACAGATATAAGTGTGGGCAATAGAAAGAAGAGGTGATGCATATTAACTAGGCAAAAAGTTGGTGTAAAAGAAAATTATAGAGTGAAGCATCTGTTAAAACGACAAAATACAACCGTTGTTTGGGAGTCCATCGAACGTGTATTGTCAACGACAATACTAGTACTACAGAATAAATAAGGATAGAATAATTAATACGTGCTAAGAGTTGTCAACGAGTGTCAAAAGGCCAATCAGTGCTAGTAAAAGCATAAAGGTCAACGGGCAAGAGAAGATTTACAGCCGGTGATTAAACAATTGATTATCGCAGAAATCTGATCACAAATCGTTAAAAAGAATAAACAAACCGATTAATTCATTTATCTTTTTAATCAACGGAGTGAAAGAAGGAAGGTGTTTATTAAGTATGATTGGCTAGGGAACACTCTCCACTCTAAATCAAGCGAATTTCCTATACCCAGCACCCCCCAAGTCTGTTGCAAGAATTATTTCATCCTACCTACCCAGAAAAAATCCTCTAGGCCCATAGTATGCCCACTTCTATACCAGATTCCCTAGGCATCAAATCCAAGCGATCCCTATACTTATTGGCGTACACCACTTATACCACTAGGTGTCTATATTTGTTTATTCTACCGATAGCGTAAAACGCATTATTAAGATACATATTTCGTCATTTCCCAAATAACCGTTACATTTTTGTCGTTCATCGACATCCTGCCTCTCTTCAAACAGTGTCTGAACCATATTTTTGCCCAGTTAATCAGCTCTTCTTTCTATTGCCCGCTCTTATTACCAGTGTTCTAAAATTTGTATTCCTAACCCAGTGGGTTATTTTACGTACAGGGGGCCGTATTGAAAGTTGGGATGATATAAATCCGGCAGCTTGAAAACAACCGGACCTTACCGCATTCATAAGGTCGTTAGGTTGTACCTTTCTCCATCCGCAGACTTACCCCCTGCCTCTCAACCACCGCAAGATCGCATCAACACCCCATCATGTCGCGAATTCGATTACCGAGGCAGCTATACCCCTGGCTTCCAGGCCATTTCCGTGACCTTTATCACTGGCTGAATTCCACGGAACCAACATGGGGCTACACAATCTACCTGACAACCTACACCCCGCAATCTCATGCCGCTTTCCCGCGTATGGTCGACCTTACCACGGCGTACATCAAGAATGGATTTTACGGGCAATACGAATCCCGCCTCCGCTATGACCCCAGGGCAGATGAGTTCAACAGAACTCCCTTCGATGAAATATGGGCTAAGTACAAGCCACGCGTCGTTGAAGATGCTTCCCAGTTCGACGGAGCATCGATAGATCAGGTCCGCGCGCATTTTAAAGCCTGGGCAACTGAGCGAGATATGCTCGATCGCTTTCCTAGTTACCGCATGTTTATTGTGATCGACGAGGAGAGTTTTCAGACTTTACAAAACGCTCCACTTCCAGAGGACCTGCCACAAAGATTAGAGGATATGCAGCGTCATTATGTGAAAGTCGTTGAGGCATTGGAGGAAGACCCCGAGCCGCCGTTTCCAGGGTGGATGAAGTGCTCCCTGTCCGGGATTTTCGACCTGTGGCCGAATATGCAGGAGGGGGCTTACCTGGAGGAAAGCTATTCGCTGAGACCCCGCGGCACAGATGTTTATTGAGTTTACCATGTCATCTGGGGCTCGAAGATTACTGTAACTAGACCCAAGATTGAATAGTTGTATAGTGTCGGTTTCGCGAATGATACCGTCCACTGCATCGAATCAATTAATGGCCCAAGGTATGATTGATGCAATATGTAGAATATTACAATCGTCATAATTGCCTCTACATCCTCTATAATAGTCTGTGTGATTTATTTATCATTTTCCTATATGTACCATTGAACCACCTGAAAGGACTTTTGCATGAGCCATAAATGTATATGAATTTATATGGTCACCCAGTCTTAATCTAGACCATCCAAGTCAATTTCCATCTCCGATGCAGCCGCCTTATACTCATCCAGAACCTCAAGAACAGGTGTGACATCCTGTCCTGTCCTCACTGCCCATATGCGTCTCATATCAGCTATCTGACCAATGGCCCAATTCCTATTGCTTGTCCCAATATACTGAAGTCGATTTCGGAACCACTGATCCCACCAATCCTGGGCATAGGCTGGATCGTTTCCATTGGAGATCCACTGCTGGTCGGATAGACCAAACTCCGTGCGCACTTCATTCGCAGTACTAATCATGTGAGGACGTGCTCGAGGATCATTGAGATAACTCATGACAGTGATGACAGATCTGATATTTTGTAGGGCTACCGTCGGATCATCATTATTTATGGCGTTGGTCATGGTACTGTCACGGTACGGGTCAATCGTACGCCACATCTGGAAGATGAATCAGTAAAAGAACTATAAATTGAAGCAAGAGACGGTATTTCAATGTCTTACCCGACTCTTTAACCCGTTCAGGGCTGCAATGAGAACAAGGAAGTGCTGGTCATTTGTTCTGCTTCCAAGAGCATTCATGACTCTTGTGAGCGGAGTTGATGATGCCGCGCCACCTATCATTGGAGGGGCATTGAGCAACATTGGAGTATTAAGCGCTTCGATATATGCACGAGGTAGAGCGGGGTTTCTGGGTTGTGCTCCGGATGGTAAAGTTCCTGCGTAAGCGTCGCGGAGAAACGTTTGAGGTGTATTGAGTTCGATGTAATGTTCCACTGCATTTGATTAGTCTGGTTATAACGACAAGATAATGAAGAAATGAGAGATGGAAAGAAATGTCAGAGGAAACAGCCATATTGGCCACAAAGGGAATATTACCATCATAGCGTGATCTGTCACTCGCACGAGTGATTATTTCAGTCCCAATACTCGTATCCAGACAGTCCCCATCGTTTCGATATCCAAATGCCTGGCTCCAAATACGGTGACCTATGGGCCACTCACCCCTGCTCCTATACTGTGATGTTTGTTGTTTAGTCTGGAATCATTTTCGAAAAAGGGTCTATCAACATACAGGCAAAGAAAGCCACTGGACCATACCCCCAGAACGGAATGGTACGTTGGAGGACCGGGCACCTGCTCTCTTATCCAAAGTCCGTTTTTCGAGGTTGTCTACCTCATCATCGTCATCTAGATCCTCTCCATCACATAGGGGGTCATCGTCTGAGGAACAGCAGGTTGACCGTGTGCAGGCGCAGTCGAGCACATCATCTTCGTCTCCAAGTTTGGTGTTGAATATGTCCATGTTGCAAACCATCAAAGTGGCATAATCGGCGGATCCCTGTTTCTTCCAGTCGGGATTCCTCTTCAGCCATGAGTGGAGATTGTTAATCGCGAAATTTGGGTAAGCAGTAACAACGTAGTTGTTCCAGATTTCCACGGACGCTGCGCCCATCGCATATGTGAAGGCGGCATCAAGCATCAGTTGGTGCATAGACTCATACGGCTTCGAGTCCCAACGACGATGTATAGACAACGAGTGGTTGAATCTCTCGGAGGAGAGGCCCACAAAATCAATGCCTTCCAAATCGCGCTTAAAATTGTAAGCATCAATGCCGCACTCTGGGTCCTTCATGAATTCTTTCACGTCGGATTCCAGTCGACTTTCAGAATCAGTGTAGGATCGCTTTTTCTTCGTGACATATACTGCGCTGCAGCACATCGCTTTACCACCGTCGCCTTTGCAGCCGTCTCTATTTTGATCCATAGCTATGCGGACTTTCATCATCAGGGCAGCCGCTGAAGCAGTAATCTTTAACAACACTGCCAGCAGATGCCATACCAATATCGTCTCTCCATTCGCAGTCTTCCCATTTGCTCTTGGTATCGTCATCACAGCAGTATTTCCGTGTCTCCCAGGAAGTAGTTTCTTGGCCGTTCCAGGTGTATTTGAAGGATCTCGGGTTGCACATGTTCCCACCACTACCCGTTGTTGAATTCAGTACATATACCATGTCACTCTTGCACTCGCCGCCGTCACAATCTGGCGCATGGCCAGCCCAGTCACATTAGGAATAAAGCTTCATACTGTCTGTATCTGTCGTACAACATGCTGCCTAATAGTCGTTGTCGTTGTTATTGCAATGTTGAAAATTAGATCCGACTTCCACGTACCCTGACGGGCATTGTGATTTATAGTGTCCATTGTTATACGTATACCAACCACACTTGGGCTGGTCAGAGTCGGGTGGATAGCAGAAGGTATGCTAGCCCTCGCCACCGCATCCCGTGTTATCCCACATTCTTTCACCGTTGCGAGCACCAGGGCTAGTGCGAGCAACACTCGTCCATCCACTAGGACAATTTTCAAAGCAATTGGTCCATCTACATTGGAGATGGGTCTTCTGGACTTCTATTGTATCTTTCTCCTTGTCAAAGGCCAGTGATGTTACTTTTCGACCGGTCTTTTCACCCAGAGAACTGGAAAAGTTACCATATGGAAGGTCATAAGAAACAGCCCAGACCATAACACCACCAAGACACTCGGACCTCGCAAAATCAGTTTTTATCTTGAGGGTGTCTTCGTCGTCATATATGAGCCACTAATTCGTGTTGAACTTGAGAATTTTGACGGCAGCGTCTTTGTCGAGTTTGGATGACAGTTTTTGCTCGTCCATTATATCCACGATTTCGGAGTTTATCAAAATGCCAACTTCATCACTGTAGGTTCTTAGATTACCGCCGGACACGAAGGGGCATCCGGGATCCATACAATCAGGGTCTGCAGCGGAGAAAACACAAGCGTAAAATGCCAATCCAAGAACCACCTTATCGGAGGGGACGTCATTACGCCAGATGAGATCCAGGGCATTGGTTATCTCGGTCAGATTGGTATAAGAGTTGAGAACAGGATCAAGCCACTCATTACCTATGTCCCATTTTCCGTGAAGGTCGTAGGACATAATGTTGAAAAAGTCGACATGTTTATGCAGATTTTCAAGATCGAAGTGTTGCAGATACTAATATAACGCAGGGAGGGTCATACTAACGCCATCACGGCTACCTGTCCCTTTGAGAGAGCTCTTAAGGTTGGATAGGAACTTCGGAAAGTTTTTAAAGTCCTCTTCACGTCCACCACGATCATCTGCAGCTGGATACTCCTAATCGAGATCAATGCCGTCAAAGTTATATTCAGTCATGAATGTTTTCAGGGAGGCAATGAACTTCTTCTGATTTGCCTCTGCACGCGCAATATCGGAGAAGGTCGTTCGAGTTGTACCGGGATCATTAAAAGTCCACCCTCCAATGGCAATAAAGACTTTGAGATCAGGGTCGGATTGTTTGAGATTGGTCAGTCTCTTCATGAGCTTTTTCTCATACTCGCTAGGAGCTAGGACCTCGAAGGTTTCGGGATCAATAGAGGCAAAGGTATAGTTGAGATGAGTGTAGACTCCAACCGGGATCTGGTTAGGATAGAAGACATTGCATAGGCGTTGAATGCTCCAGCCCTCGTAGTACCCAACGACTCGACTCAAGCTCTCTTTATCTGGGCATGAGGGACGCTCGACTGTCTTGTTGCCGCAAAAGTCCTTAGTGGTTCCACAGAAGCCGAATTTGGAGCAGCAGATATTCAACGGACATTTCTCAGACTCTGCATAATCGCCGTACTATCCCGGATCGCATTCAGACTTTCTGTCACAGTCTGAAACACAGTCATCTCCACAGACTAAAATGAAGTATTACATATTTAGGTTCCAAAATCGGTTAAGGATATAGCTTACAGTCGGGCCCTAAACCGCAGAATCCAAATTTGTTGCAACATCCCTGAGCGCAAGGTTTTGAGGCAGAGCACTCTAGTTCAAAATCACAGCTAGCGACACAGTCGTCGCCGCAGTAGTCGTCGGTTATTCCGTAGTAACCGAATTTGTTGCAGCAGCCAGTGGCACAAGGGGCGAGAGCACTACAGTCTTCCGCTTAAACATTTTGACACAACAATAAGAGAAAAGACAGGCCAAAAAGCCAAAGAAGGCTTCGATTGAAATTGAAGGCCCCTATTGTGCTCAACAAATCTTTTCTCGTAGGGTGCGATCTTTTTTTCTATTACTTCTCTACTAAAATCTCTTCTAAATTCCGGTATCTCGTACTCAATTACTACTAGGGCTAGTCAAGGCTCTGCTTTATATTAGCGTGAGGGATTAATTTCCCCATTTTGATCCGGTCCTTGATAGTTTGGACTATATACGGAGTAGTGTGGCACTTCTTAGCTGGGGTCTTGGCGGGGTCTCTTGGCATGCTTAGCGTATATCTTGCCGGCTGAACCGGAAACCGTAGCATATCGCGGCTAGTTGGAATCGTAATAGCTTGCTTAGACTCGGCCAAGGCAGGCAAGCCAATATTAGCCTTATGGCCAGCAAGGTTAAAGCTCAAGATGAAGACGTCTCCTGACAAGTGCTTGTCTCTACACTAGTACCTGTGTTTGGTAGCCGGGGGATAATGGTATTATCACACACTAGCTTCGACTAGCGCGGTACCCGGTATCTGGCCCTATAGAGGCTCATTTCGCTTTATAGTTAGAGCATGCAATAGCTTTAGTGAGAGGCTGAGACATAAACAACGCCAAGCCGGATAGCGTCCGACAGTTTCCAGAAAAGTATACTATACGATGCTTTGGTTGGCTCAACATATAGAGGACCCTAAGTGCAGGGTTTCTTAGCATTAAGAAGGATTTCCGGCGTTTGCCGTAGCGAAATTTGATAGAGGAAATGTCGGGTTGCATTAAAGAGTGTGGATGGAATTGGGTCGCAAGCTCCGGCCGAGGCGAGACGGATTTATGGTCAAGTATTCCCCTAGTCTTGAAAGCCTTTTATCTATGCCACAAGATTTGACTGAAGATGAGACTGAGCGGTAGATCACGGTTTGCCGATCAAGGCTTGTTACCGCTGATCGTGGCACTAGCCCTCACGATCTTCTGGGTCCTAGTGTGGGCCGATAATACTCATCTTTATCATAGTCATCTCCATCACAAGCGCGGCAATGCAAGTGCAACCGGTCATGGCGATGCATAGGAAATGGTACAAAATGCACTTGCAGTTTTAAAAGAAGTCAACAAAGATCGAACGGAGAATCCTAATTTCAACAAAGATACTTTTTCTAAATCCCGCGATAAGACAAGAGCGACCGCTAAGCCATTAGACTACAGCTCCAAAGCTGTGAAGACTGCCCGTCTTCAGACGAGAGATACTTCTTCGAACAAAACGAGTGGAAACAGTCCTTATATTATTCCACCTGAGCTGGCAAAGGCCGCTCGCATTGTTGCTGAATCTACCGTTAACAAACCGACAGGCGATCAGCCTCAGGTCGCAGCGGACATTCGAGAAAAATATAGCAAAGGTCGTAGACATTCCAATACCCCCGCACAGGCCCTAGTCAGATCAAATGGACTCTATAACTATAGTGCATTTAGTAGTGGTGGTGAAACTGGTGACATACATGACAACAAGACTATCCAAGCGAAAGTCAATAAACGCGATGAGACTTCTAAGTACTAGATGGCTATAGTAGACCAGACCGGTCAAAGTCCATTCGCGCCCAGTGGTTACAAGGTAAATTCTCCATTCAACATCATTCTTCCTTTCTACATTTCCACTTCGCTTCTCTCACTGATCATGTTGTGTCAACCTGGTCTTACCTGTATCCCTTCTCCCTTTACCTCTCTGGACCAAGAACCGCTACTAATTAGTATCCTCTAGGCTTGGAGAAATGTCAAGGACTACGGTGCTGTTGGCGACGGAGTCACAGATGACACAGAGGCCATCAACCTCGCTATCTCCGATGGAGGAAGATGTGGTCCTGACTGCGGCCCCAGCACCATCTATCCCGCTACAGTTTGGTTCCCCAAAGGCACGTACCTTGTCAGTTCTCCAATAATCCAATACTATAATACGGAGTTCCTGGGAGATGTGAGTACTACCAACTGGCACTCGGACCATACGGACGTTCTCACTAACATGGTACTAGCCGCTAAATGTGCCAACTATACTGGCAGCCCCAAGCTTCGTCGGTTTGGGTGTGATCACTTCCGATGTATATGTCAGTGATGACGAGGAGTGGTATGTCAATCAAAACAACTTCCTGCGAAGTGTGAGGAACTTTAAGATCGACATTCGTCAAACGGATACGTCGGCCTATATTTGTGCCATTCACTGGCAGGTTGCTCAGGGAACCTCTCTAGAGAACATCGAGTTCTACATGGTGTATAATTCGGACGTTCCCAGCAATACACAGCAGGGAATTTATATGGAGAACGGCTCCGGTGGTTTCCTCGCAGACCTCACATTTGTGGGAGGCAACTTTGGGTAAGCAATATACCAGTATCATCTCGATGTCTCTCCCCTCGATTTTTTCTAATGCAATGAATGACAGTGCATACTTTGGCAACCAACAATTTACTTCAAGCCAACTTGTCTTTGTCCAGTGCAATACAGCTCTTCAGGTTCACTGGGACTGGGCATGGACAATGCAGGATTATGTCATCGAGTCGTGTACAAATGGGTTGACTATTGTCGGAGGGGTATGTCTTATTATTCCGAACACCATATCTCAGTTAAACATGAAGCTTACCTGAACTAGGCTGGCGGTTCCCTAGGTACCGGTCAAGGTGTTGGTTCTCTTGTTTTGGCTGATGCCATCATTGCAAACACGCCAAATGGTATCATTACGTCTCTCTACGCCGAGAACTCGACATCCCTGTTTTTGAAAAATGTGGGATTTTTCAATGTCGAAACAGCCATCACAGACGACGTCAAAAATCAAGTTCTCTTAGCAGGTGGAGATGAGGTTCTAAAGGATGCCTGGGGATTCGGTAGAGTCACCGATGCAGAAGGCACGGGATCCTTTGTGTCCGGTGAAGACATCACTATCGGGGCCATGAAGGACAAGCTGCTGGGAACTCAAGCTTACGTCAAGTCCAATCTTTTTACCCGCCGACGGCCTCAATACGAGGATATTAAGGCAAGCGATATTATCAATGTTCGGACTTTCGGCGCAAAGGGTGATGGCAGTACTGATGACACCGTCATACTCAACTCTGTCCTCTCCTACGCAGCCAACCTTTCTTCAGTTGTTTACTTCCCCTTTGGAGTCTACATGATTCATGATACACTGAGGGTTCCCGTCGGTTCACGTATTATCGGACAAGCTTGGTCTCAGATCATGGCAACAGGCGAGAAATTTGAGGATATTGATAATCCCCATGTGGCAGTCCAGGTGGGAGTTGAGGGCGATGTTGGTATAATTGAGGTTCAAGACATGCTTTTCACTGTTTCGGGCCCCACTGCTGGTGCAATTCTCGTGGAATGGAACGTTGCAGAATCCGTCCAAGGATCTGCTGCAATGTGGGACTCTCACATTCGAATTGGCGGAGCCATTGGATCCCAGCTGCAAAAGTCCCAATGTCCTAAACAGTCAGGCAAAGTCAATCCTGATTGTATTGCGGCATCTCTTCTCCTTCATCTGACACCTTCGTCAAACGCCTATCTAGAGAACATTTGGGTTTGGGTCGCAGATCACGATATGGATGCGAGCACCCAAGACCAAATCGATGTCTATGCAGGCCGTGGTATTCTGATTGAGAGTAAGCTCTCATGGCTATATGGTACGGCTTCGGAGCATTGCACACTCTATCAGTACCAACTCTCTGGCGCAAGCAACATCCTTATGGGGATGATTCAAACAGAGTCACCGTACTACCAACCTGTTCCCCTGGCTCCAAATCCATTCACGCCAGGCTCATTCCCTAATGACCCATTGTTCAAGAAGTGTGATTCGAGTTCTGTTGTATGTGCTTTCTCTTGGGCCGTGCGCATCATCGATTCAACTTCTATCTGGGTTTTGGGTAGCGGTCTTTACAGCTGGTATTCGGATTATTCTCAGAAATGTCTTGATACAAACGATTGTCAGCAAAGCGGTTTTGAGATCGAGCAAAGTGTTGATCTTTGGATCTACAACCTCTGTACCAGGGCAATTGTGGAAATGGTCACCCCTTTCCAAGGCATTCCGACATACGCCAAGGACAATGTCAACGGACTCCTTTCATCAATTCTAGTCTGGATTGGTGGTCTAGATACAACTATTGGTCAACGGAAATTCGAGGGCTGGTCTATCTACAGTTCTACCAGCCTGGAGGAGATTGATCTTCCGGATGCTTGTAAAACGTCACTGACAGCAAAGATCAAGTGTGATACTTATCTAGGGAGCATGATGTCCCGCTCTTGGCATGGCTCATTGAACAACGACACCCTAACCGACCTTGTCTGCGACACTAGCTGTGGCGAGAGCTTGAGTGAGTGGTTCACAGTTGTACAAAATAACTGTGGCGGGTATAATATCAGTGGCTCTCCCCCAGAGCTATATGGTGGCCGTATCTGGGCTGGTTACAATGAAACTTGCAGCAAAGATAAAGACACGGATGAATACTGCAATGGTATGTTACAGACTTCTTCTGCCACGATACATTGAACTAACTCCTTGCTCTCCAAGATATCATTGGGGACTTTACTTTGGTTCAAAGCACCAAGGATATGCCCGAGGACGAAGCTTGTTCTTACTGCTACACAACCCGCCTCCAGATAATGCAACAGACGCCGTACTCGATGTACGACGACTATTATCAGGAAGTCCTGGTAGAACTAAATGGACGATGCGGTCTCTCCGGACCAACGGATATCCTTGAAATCCCCTGGGCGACCTTCGAGGAGGAAGACGAATTTTGTGTCTCGGACAATTACTACACGACAGTCAAAGGAGACAACTGCACGTCCATCGCAGCGGCAAACAGCATCTCATCCGCGTCACTATACATGGGCAACCAGAACAAAATTGTGGATTGCTCATCCATGAAAGCAGGACTCAAACTTTGTCTTCCTTTGACATGCGAAGATACATATTCCCTCGAGCCATCAGACAATTGCACAGTAATTGAGTACGCCTTCTCGCTTTCAAACGGGGATCTCCGCAAATATAACCCCTGGATTTCCTTCGACTGTGATAATTTGCAGATTGCCAGCAAGATTTACGGCACAAATATCTGTCTATCGGCACCCGGTGGTGCGCACACCAACGCAACAGCTGGTACGGGGTCAACTACTCCCAGCAAAGCAAACGGGTACACTGAGGTCTACGTTGCCCCGCCGACGAACGCGACTTTGGCCGAGGGAACAACCCGTAATTGTGGAAGATGGCATGAGGCTGCTGCCAATGAGACTTGTGTTGGAATTTGTGCACAGGAAAGTATCACACATGCTCTGTTTGTGGTTGTTAACCCGTCGTTGGATGATTCTCGATGCTCAGAGAGCTTGCAGGTTGGCAAGACTTACTGTGCTGGTCCTTTGTACATGTGGAATGATACAGAGACTTCTACTAGTACTAGTGCCAGAGTATTGGCTTCTCCAACTCCAGCTGTTTAGCTGAGACTCATGTATAACTACATATACTTTTCAAACAATTTCATTCGTTTCTTGGGTCGAGGATACATATTGCACTAGAAGTTGTTGAACTAGATGTACCTATTCCAGTCGTCCTTTCTAGCTTCGTGCTAGCCTATTTTGCTCTGTACAAACAGTCAATCTTTTTATCTGGGTCCATTCTATGTATCATCAAATAAGATACAACCAATCTTGTGAGGTCTCTAGTCATATACCCCTTAAGAGGCTTCCCAAGTACATACGACCATAGGGTGTGGAGAACAGGGCTTCCCGTCCGCTCAGCCGTACTTAAGCCACACGCCGGTGAGTTAGTAGTTGGGTGGGTGACCACCAGCGAATCCTCACTGTTGTATGTTTTTGTTCACCCTTTTTTGTCATTCATTGGGACGGTTGCCCTTGCCGCCCTACTCTTCAG
>CAJVRC010000887.1:397639-558269 GCA_911456345.1 Penicillium egyptiacum
TCCCTTCAACCCCCTTCACCTGAACGCCCTGAAGGCCCTCTATTCTTCACCAGACGCCCTGAATATAATCAGCCGGAGAATATATTATCTGAATTATTAACGAATTGTCCCTTTGGTTAGTCACTTCCATCATTCTCTTCCTTCGATGAGCAAAGCTTACTACGTAGTTGTAAATAGGTGTAAGGGTTCATTACTAAAGAAGCTCTTATATAGCCGTAAGAATAGAATTTGGATTTTTATATCTCTGCCTTAATAAGATATAGAGTTTTAATAGACTCCGTTAGGGCATTCCAACTCATATCACTAATAAATGGTAGCTAACTACGACATCTATAATATATAGATATGATCTGCAAGTTGTTTAACTAATTCTAGAAGATCGAGTAAGCTAATAGTTAATAAACCTATATTATAATATACCAGCGATATCGATATAATGAATCTATAATAGGAGTTAAGAGTTAATATAGGCTTCTTAAGGGATAGGCTTTTTTTACGTCTACCACTGTAAAGGTATACTGTTTCCAGGTGTATGGCCTGTCAACCGGGTAAGATACTATGGCTTGGAGGAGAACAAAATGTATTGTCTGGAGTGCCAAGACTAATTCTTGCCAGTCTCTTTTTGGGACCAATCACGGAGGCTAGAACTTCACTCACTCAGTAGGCTACTACGAGGCTCTTCACCGATTCCGAACCTGAGACACGCGCAGCTGGGAACTCCCGGGCTTCCTGTTTATCACGAAATATTTACAGGCCGAGGTCACAATGATTGGGATTCATGGCGAGTACGTGCAAGTCATACCTCGTTTTCATGACCTGCCGTACTATTCAGACAAACTCGACCAACTTCCCGATGATCCGGTCCTTGGGATTCTTCAATTTACTTTCAATCCCGACGTCGACGTCTCCGATGCATCACAGCGCGCATCAATACTCTGGCAGAAGTCTTTACGCTTTGTTTCGACTATCCCTGGTTTTCAAAGACTCCATTGGTCGTCAGTGAACGATGTCTCGCCGTGTCAGCAGATTATCGTACTGATCCAGTGGGAAAACGTGCTTGGCTGGAGACTATTCCAATCTTCTCTTGGCTTCAGCATGATGCTGGGATATATCTCCCAAGCCTCCAACCGTTCAAATTGATTCGCCCCTCGACATCCCTGACTCATGTCACCTCGAGCTGGTCTCCTTTCAGTTTCCAGCAGCTCTATCTGCTTCTCAGCTGGACGAGAAAGCTGGCTTCAAAGCCAAATGGGGAAACGCATTTCCCAAACCTGTCAATGGGATTATTCCAAGCTCCGAATTAGCTCACGCCTGTGGGCAATGGCTACAAAGAGACCAAGAATCGGAGGACCAGTTTTTTATTGGCCTGCTCTTTTGGAACTCGACTCCACAATTTGAGGGTCATCTGCAGCTTCGAGGGGGAGGTAGTCAAAATCTCACAAAACATATAGCAGAGCTCATCGAAGATGCGATGCATATGGTCTCGGCTTGCACAGGCCAGCTCAATCACGTATCCGGTGATCCTCTACCAGACTCCACGCAGTGTCAAATCAAGCATCAGGCTTTCCACATAGATGTAAAGCCAATATACAGCGCCAAAGAAGATCAAAATGAGTCTGGTAAAGATAAGTATCATGTGGAAAGTATGTCTCAGGCGCGAAGAAAGCCCCGGGAACGTATAGCTGCTGGGCCCGCCGGTGCGTGGTACATAATGGCACACATCTCTCAGCATCATCTACCCCGTCAAATGAACAGCTCAGAGGTGGATGTCGTTCAAATGATTTCTTTCCGTACTCAGCGTGGAAACACACAGGTACAGAGTCAACTTGAAGCACTTCGTGTGAAATTATGGAAACTCGGGGATTGCCCCCCACTCGCTTGGGGTAAAGAAAAAGAAAATGAAGGGGACTGCGACAAATTCCTACTTTTCCTTGGTATGTTTGCCTTCCCTAATAGGGCAAAAATGAATTATTAGCGGAGCTGACTCTGCTTCTTTGAAGAACTCACGAATACCAAATTACCTAGGGAAGAATGCGAAGCTCGACTGCAAGAATATCTTCATGATTTCTCGGTTGGATGCGGAAATTCTATCCAGGAGCTATCCTACAGAAGAACAGCAGGCCCACGGAGCCTGGACAGTATTTCCAATGCGGACATAACCAATTTCCATGTCTCAGTGAATAAGAATGACCGACGTTCATTTTGAATATGCCATGAACAATTACAGGCAGTATGTGCATACTTTCAACGACACCTGTTGACTCTGTTTTACCCAGTACTTTATGATGCTGCTTTACTAACACTATCAATATCACAGGACTTTGATCCAGCAAGTCATTCAAGGCGGCCAAACTTCTCCATGGTCCGCTTTCATTACCAATTGCGGTGCATGGGCTCCGGATCAACATTGCGCGCACAGAGACAAGGAACCCGGAACGAAGGAGTTCGTCTCAGTGTTTCGTTGCGAGATGGAAGGGGCAAGAGAAGAGTGGTACAGTGATTTCGCTAAACGATCTCGAACTCAGTATGATCTCCTGGGTCATATCACTTACTGGCTGCGGACGTTGTCGACGAGTATTGAGAACTACTATGTCGTCTTCGAAAAGCCAGATCCTTGGATGATCACCGATATGGCGGAAAAGAAGGAGCGTGAGGAGCCAATCATTCCACCGTCGATTTTCGATGTCCCCTGGGCTACTCAAAAAATCCCTTCGCCAGATTTTCAACCTTTTTAGACGCCGAGAGGCGTTTCTTTGGAATTCCTTGTATTTAGTTTAAGCCATTTACCGAAGGGTGGTTCACCAGTCACTTTTGTCCTGTGAACTTAATATCTTAGCAGACGTTTTCAGTTGCAGTATGTGTGTGTGTAATTCATTTACGCTGACCCCTCGTCGAAACGATATACAGCCTACAACTACTATATATATCTTCCTATGTACATGTCTCGTGTACCACTTCCTAAGCGAACTTAGAGCCTCGCCGAGGCCTGCCGTGCCCTCTGTGCCGTCGTTATGTTTATGCTGCCCTTATGTCGCGCGACTTCGAAGCCGTCGCGAGGCTTCAGCGAAATCCAAGACAGCCTCCACTGTCTTAGTCCGTGAAGCACTGTCAATCTTACCTCTTCCTTCTTCTCCTAGTCCACCCAACAGCGTTGATATGCTGTTAAAAGCGTCGCCAACCTCTCCTCGGAGATCTCTCCTTAATATTCCCAGTCTCGGGCAATCTAACAACACGTGGTGAACGCTTTCCCGTTCACCATAGACGCACAGATCGTCGTTTCGGAATCGGAAAGCTTTTGCGTATGTTAACAACCAGCAGTGTCCGGTTCGCAACTACGTTAGTAGGTACGCTCGATTTCTAGTCAGAGAGCCGTAGAGCCGTCTAGTATACTTAGCCGGTAGTTTGTCGTCGATCTAACGCAGATAGGCGCTGGTGCTCGACTCGTTCCATTCTTTCTTCCGCTAGACGTGGATCCCTTGCCTAATACGTGCTCTCTCGCGTGATAGGAAAAAGCAGAACGGGTGTGTTTTTCCCGGTATAGCTGCCTCTTTAGCCAGTAAATCGGCAGTGTCATTACCGGTCATTTCGCAATGTCTGGGTATCCACTATAATCGTATCGATATGCCGTGGGTCTTAGTGTTCCTAGCTGCTTGTAGAATGGCATAGATGATCTATTATCCCGACTTGTTCCCGGAATTCTAGACTGCTGTATGGCCGACTTGCTATCACTAATGATAGTGGCAGATCTCACCCGTGTATGGGATGTTCTCCAGTGTCGGAGAGCGACCTTGTTAATGATTTTAATGGCGTACAGGATCCCAATCAGCTCGGCGGCATGTACGGACCATCGATCCATAGGCCCAACCTGCACTTATATGCTGTCGATTGTTTCCAGTGAGTCGTTCAGCACGGCCGCTACGGCACCCAGATGACCTTCTCGTCCCGAGGCATCCGAGTACACCACGATGTCTGCGGTTGGTATAGCATGGGTACGGCTCGGGGATATGAAGACGCCACACATTGGGATAAGACGTTGTGGTTGATACTATTGCGTTATAACATTATTGTGTTATGTGCCGAGCGGGAGCTAACGCCAGACGAATGGCGGACCTACCCACGGGGGCTCCCAAGCCCCTTGCCACCACGCACGCGCGAAGAGGCACATACATCGACGGATCGGAAAACCTTACACCAACGACCACAGCCTGGACTAGGAGACATGCACTAATCGAAAGCGAGCAGGCCCACGCGGCTCCGGATCCTGTGATGAGTGACAACCAGAGAGATTTGGCAGATTATCGTACACCTATAACGCACCATTAAAGAGCAAACCACGCTTATTCACGCCACCCAGACCGAACTAAGAGAAGTGAAAGATAACCAGAACGAGCTCCAAACTCAGAATAAGAAGCTATAGGAGGAGATCCTAGCGCTACGGTCGCAGGTAGAGGCTAAACACATCGACTCCGACACGGTGGTGGGCGGCTATCGCAGCCCGCACAAACAATCCACAACCGCGGGAAACCAGCCGACAAGACGACAAAGACAAGAACGTACTTCTGGTGCGTTTCCAACGCTATGCTGGTGATTTTCACTCGACTGTGACAGGGCCTCTGATAAGTGGACGGTATAGAGCAATCTAATTTTCGATATATATCGTATTGGTCTTTGCGCATGACGGTAATTTCTGTGGCCTTGTTTTTGGTTAGTGTCAAGGGAGATGTATATAATTTTACTGCTCATTGGGAGCAACGAGGAGCAAGAAAGTAACACACATGGCTGCTGGGCGACCACCTTCCCAACGAAATATACGAAATCAATATGCAAAGGAGGATGAAAAGCTCCTGCGAATGGATTCTAAACCGACATTGGTTTTTGGACTGGTCGTCATCCCATTTCCCAAAAGGGCATGCCAAGATCCTTTGGATCAATGGCCCCGCGCGATTTAGAAAATCTATCCTATGCACGAGGGTTATTGATCGTCTGTCTTGCATGCTGGAGGCACCTGTCGCCCATTTCCTTTTTTTCGACTGATTCTGAAAGAGCGGATCCTTTCGTCGTTATAAGATCATGAGTAGCTCAAGTGATGTCTCACTCAATAGGATTTGAGTTGATTCAAAAAAGGTGGATTGCTCAGCAAGGACAGAAAGCAACACGTGGGGACGTTATAGACCTTCTGCGAGAGATTGTCATTGCCATACCTGGGTGCACTTTTATCATGGATGGGCTGGATGAATGCAGTTGGCTTAAAGAGAATCAGGTTGCCGGTGATAGTGACTCTATTTCCGCCTTGATGGAACCTTTGAGACCAGCGATTGCAAATGCAGCCACGCGTTTCATGATTGTCAGCCGCGATGAACCAGAAATTCGAACTACCCTCCCTAACCATTCCCACGACGCTTCCGTAACCGAGCATAAGATCACCGCCGACGATGTTCGGTCTGATGTTATGTCATATTCTCGAAGAATTGTCCATAGGAATTTGCCAAAGAAGACAGACATAGTAAAGGAAAGACTCAGCGAAAGATTAGTTGATCGGTGCAACGGACAATTCTTGTGGGTGAAGATGCAAGGAGAATCTCTACCTCGGCACAGCTGGAAAAGCTAAAAGGAGCTAGAACATGTAATCATGTCTACTCCGACTGGGCTTGAACATATCTACGAACGGAACTGGATGGAGATTTCAAAGCTCCCCGACGAAGATCGAGACCGAGCGGTTTCCTTGCTGCGCTGGGCAACCATTTCTGTGCGACCACTGGCGGTTAGTGAGATGACCGAAGCCCTACTCATTAGTGAACACTGTGACGAAGTCCGAGTTGACGAGCTACCGGAAAGTATCGACATGGACTACATTGACAACGGGATCTTATTGTATTGCGGGTCACTCCTGGAGATTCGGAGCCCCTAAGAGAATTGCGATGCTGAATTGCGAACGGTGCATTTGGCTCATTTCTCAGTCAAATAGTATTTGCTTTATAATATTCCAATATACGGGAGACTTATGCAGCTCAACAAGACTCTCGGCTGCTTTACAGAACCCGCGGAGAACACGTTACTATCTAAGATGTGTCTCCGTTATATGAACTGTCTAACGGTCTGGCGAAAAGATCCTTGTGCAGAAATGATCGGGTCTTTGGCTCTTTCTTAGATTACGCCGCAAGCTCATGGCAACAATATGCCTCTTTGGGTGACGCAACGGACTCTGGGGTGGTTGAACTCGTGGATCGGCCTTTTGACATGAGGAGACCAAACTGGGCCTTGTGGAGATAATGGGTTGATTCAATAGGCAGGGAAAGCGGAGAAGAAGAACCTAGGATTAAACACACCCTAACAAACATATCCAGCCCGATGTATTATGCAGCCCGATTGGGTTAATCAGCACGCTAGAATTTTTGATCTATGACCGCAAGTATAGCGCGAATGAAAAGGGAGTCACGGGAGGACCGGACAGCATTGGTAGTAGCCTGTGAAAAGGGACATTTTAGGGTTGCGGGGATGTTGCTTGGAAATGGGGCAGATCTCAAAGTCGCGGACAAGGACAGGCGGACACCTCTTTTTTCCACCCATCAAACGGTCATCTGGAGGTGATCAAGGTTCTCCTCGACGACGGGGCGGAAGTCACAGTTACGGACAACGACGGATGGACACCAGTCAATGCAGCCTCATCAAACCGCCATCTCGAGGTAGTCAAGCTTCTCCTCGAAAACGGAGCGGATATCGGAGTTGCAAACAACGACGGATGGACACCTCTTTATTCTGCGGCATCAAACTGCCATCTCGAGGTGGTGAAGCTTCTGCTCAACCAGGGGGCGAATATTAGTGTTGTAGACAAGAGAGGGTGCACAGCTCTACATATAGCCGCAGAAGACGGTCATGTGGATGTGGTCAAGCTCCTCTTCCAGTCTTTACAAGCTAGCCTTCATGTTCAGGATAATGACGGACGGACATCTCTCTTCTTTGCTGCGACAAGAGGTCACAGTGAAGTTATACGCTTACTGATTTCATATACTGCTCTTCCGAATGTGAATGACCGCTATGGCACGTCTCCGCTGTGCGCTGCAATCAGAAATGGACATCAAGAAGCGGTTGAGATTTTGCTTTCGTTAACAGAAACCACAGCCGAATTTGGGAATGGATTAGACCGGAATTTGGCCTGGTGGGCAACGAAATCCGGATGTGCTAGTATCATTGACCTCGTGCGGAAATGGGCTCAGAGAATGGATATTGAGATCTGCGAAAGGGACCTCACGGTGGGATGCTATTTAGTCCCATTCGACCGGGCTTCTAGGTCGTGCGATGTGTGCACTCGCTGTATATCATCGGGTTGCGCCGACCATCGTTGCGAAGTTTGTCATGATTTTGATATATGCCTGGAGTGTTATGGATTCGGCATTCAATGCCGTGATGCCTCTCACGACTGGATTCTCCGGGAACCGAACAGCTCGACCTGACAGTGGCAAACAACTCTAGAGGACGCGCTTATTGCAAAGAGGACATTCCCTTATAGGGGCTTTCGCCGGTTTCCACTCGGTTTGGGCTGTTTGAATAAAATATTCTACGAGATTCCATAAAACCTTGCTGTATCATAACAATGGCTCATTTTTTTACCGTCAACCAAGACAATATAACTTAGCAAGGGTATTTCTAGGGGTAACTAAAGTTCGATTAGCGTGGCTCAAAGTAGGGTTCGAGAAAAGATTTGTGGACCATCTTGGTATAGGGTGAGGGCGCCTTACCCGGAAGGGAAAGCGCAAGGCAAAGGTGGGCAGGCGGTCGAGGGTGGCAGGACGGTGGTGCAATGGGAGCCGTTTCTGGCGGCCCGCTCACCGTGGCAAACAATAACTAGATATCTAGGAAGACTACCTAAGGAGACTACTAAAAAAGACCCCTAAAAAGACATATAAGAAGACTATCGGAGAAGACTACCTAAGAAGACCACCAGACTACGGCCGTATAAGTGGCCGACTATTCTTTGTCTATGATATTTCAATTTCTACAATATCAACTTCTTATAGTGTCATCTTCTACACTATCAATTTCTATCAATTTCTATGGTCAATAAAAATACCCACATACTAATTCTATGAAATGTTCGGCTGGCAAAATACGATATGGCGCACTGGCGGCTATACACTGCCGTAAATATCCACCATGTATGACACAACCTTGGAATATCAATCTTGGGCTACCACATGTACATACTCCATATTAGCTAAGATAACATAAACCCAACATCCAATCTATGATCTAGATCATCGTAGAATTATGACCGATCACCGCGCCGATGCTAGCTCAGTGAATGCAGGACACACCGCATTAGCGCACCAACCTACCCCAAACCCACCGATCCTTATCCATATATAGCGAAGGAGATCAACTCCGAAAAGTCGGTGACAACTATATATGTATCCAAAAGCGGGGAAATTCCAACGCTAATCAGACTCCAAACCCTGGTTTAATCCTGCACAACAATATGTATTCCCCGTTCATCGACGAACAGCTCATCGAACTGGACACCGCTAGTTCCGAGGAGAACTGCTTGTCGACACGAGGTTGTGGTTACACGCACTCGGAAAATGTTTTCTTGCTGTTACATTGAAATCCTTTAGAATTTAGCATTTAGTCTCGTCCTATCTACGTACATTATTTGGCAGATAGGTTTGCAATATAAAGACCCTTACCCTTACCCCTGCATCATAAACCAATTAGAACATACAAGTCGAGTAGGTGTGGATTCAGCAACTAGACTAGAACCGGAGTGGACTTAACATTTGAGTGTGAAGGCGGGCGTGTATTAAATATGACTGGAATGATTGCCTGACAGTGGCGATCCACGTTGGTCATTTTGGATTGCAGCTGCGTCTGTCTGGCGTCTGTGTATGTATGTGCATACATGTAAGAAACCAGATATACTAGATACGTCTGTATAACTGGTCTGATATAGGTGTTGTGCAGATAAGTTTAATTGCGATTACTTGGGTTTAAGGATACAGTTGAGTGTCCAAAATTGAGGTGATCAGCCTGAAACCTGGTAGCGATATTCATTGAATCCAATTGTAATTCAGATTAAAGAGCTGACTCAGACTTTTAGTCAGTCAGCGGCTCAAACCATCCATGGATGTTAAGCTAGAAATCCTCCTCAGAAAACACCTGCAATTGTCTATAATATTGACAGTAGTACAAACGAAGAGGCCAACAAAGATACAAAAGGAATAGAATAAAATGGTATGTAAGGAGTGCTCGGTAATCCCGGGTAGAAGGGAAATTGGTTAGGGAGAGTGGGGGAAAAAAAGATCAATGTGCGGGTGAAGAGAGAAATGATGCAGTTAAAGTCAAAACAAGAACAAAGTTATGAAGCAAAGAGGGTATTGGTATAGATATGTTGTCGTGAGATGTCGTGATTTGAGTGAGTGCTGAAAGACAATAAAAAAAAAAGGCCAACGTAGTTTCAGCAAGGCAAAAGACCAAACCTCAAACCTTTGGATCAGCCTGCACATAAGTATCTGGGTTGACAGGCCCGACAAACTTGATCTGAGCCTTCAGCTGCTCCCTTCTGCGATCATCCTTCGACTCCACGATCTTTTTCCTCGCACCCAGGAATACCCCTCTGGTATTGTGCTGGGACTGCTTCCGCGGAGATAAAGAAGAGGTGGCAGTTCCATAAGATAAGTCGGGAGCCGAAGACGAAGACAGCTCTGCATCCGAGCCGGGCGAACACTTGTATCTCGGGGACAGAACACTCCGCTTCTTGGATTTCTTGGGCGATTCCCAACTCATGGGCGACTCCCAACTCTTGGGCGGTTCCCAACTCTTGGGCGATTCCCAACTCACAGGGCCGTGTTTCTGATACGCGGTTAGCGGAACCGCTAGTTGTTTCGGCCGCGGTGTTGTGGGTGTTTTGAGAGAAGTAGGCGATGTTGGTGAGATTGGCGTTTGAAGATGGAACTTGTGGTTGGTACAGTCATACTCGCTGCTCGAGGATGTAGCCAAGGATGTAGCCACGGATGTAGCTCGCGCGACCTTCGTGTCCAAGGCCAAGGAGAATTGCTGTACCGGGACTGTTTTGCCGAGTATATCTCCCACATCATTGAGATAGTAGTCCATAGGCGCCGTCGCCGGACGGGGAATTTCCTTTTTATTTCCCGTCGAGTCGCGCGAGAGAGTTCGGTGGACATAAGTCTTGATCGAGTGGCGGACCCCGCTGAAACCAACGCGGTCGAGCGAGTGCCAGCGGTACTTGCCCTTGGCGAAATCCAGTGGGTTGCATAATTTGCGGGTTTTATTGTTCGGTGCAACCGTATTTGGGCTGATGCGGCCACTGGCCTGTAGGGCGGAAGGAGCCAATTCGGGGAAATAATCCCACTTTTTCTCGCGGAAGTAGTGGTTCGTTCCTGTGCGGTTTTGGCTCCAGTGCGGCGGACGCACGTACTGTGTGTCGGAAAAGGAAGACGAAACTGATGTTGAGGGCTCGACAATTGATGGGACATTGATACTGATCGAGTCCGTGCGTTTATGTGGAGGTTGCGGGGACAGTCTCAGAAGCTGATCGGCGGATGGAGCCGGGTGATCGCCCATGTCGTCGAAGTCGGAGCCAGAACTGACGAAGATGGGATAGCTATCTGCTGAGTTGCGGGGTTCACTGGGTCCGGTGATGCTATCGAGGGTACTTTCGGTGTCGCTGTCGCTATCGCTGGAGTCACTCCACATAGCCGAACACTCTGGTTGTTCGGGAAGGGGTTTTGCGGGGAGAGGTTTGTTGAGAAAGAGATCGGAGCGAGTAGAGAAGGGAGGGTTGGGTGAAAGTGGTGGGATTACTCGCTCGAGTCCTTCGAGTGAGCGTGATGGTCGAACGGGAGGTGCCGTCCGACTATGATATAGAAAGGTCGGGGAAGGCATTTCCGGGATTCGAGGAAGTCGAAAAATTCAGTGGGAAGTATAAAAATAATACATCAAAGAAGATACTACATCAAAGAAGTACTACATCAAAGAAGTGGAAGCCACAGCAGTAAGAGACAAAGAGAGAGGAGGGATATATTAGTGATATCAAACGTAAGGAGAGAACAGAAAGTATCCAAGGTAATATATACCAACCTATTATAATATAGCTAATAATACCTTATAATATAATATAACTAATATAATATAATATACGGTAAATATACGCGTAAACATCGTCAAACGAACTGACGCAAGGACCAGTTCGATCGCCCTTACTCCGCTTGACAGAAGATATGATTGGCTATATATACTTGTCCATACATGTCTACCTATATGCCTAACTGAGTTTGGCTGCCTTTTCCTTCTCCCCTAATCGGCCCAACTGACGAAGTTTGGCGATCATCTCCTCGTCGCCAAAGTGACTGTTATGCTCGAATTCCGGTTCCTGTGCGTATGCGACACGGGCTGCATCGACGATAATTCGTGCTGTCATGCCAAAGATACGGTAGACTTGATCTTCTCCGCGAACAAAGAACTGATGCACTAGTGGCGTTGTTAGTCTCTGGGCTGGACTGGCCCCCTATTTCCTGTTTTGGGACAAAGAAAGAAGAGAAGAAAGTCTAAAAGAAACATCCAGTCCCATATGGGACATCTACGAAAAAAGAACAAAGAGAAGAAAAATATACTTACTCCTCCAGTGTGAATTATGCCACATCCCCCAAGATCCACGATACCATTCATGACCGTTCTGTACACTCTCACTCAAAAAATCCTTGAATGGCGCAGTAAAAACAGCCTCAACCTCTCTCGCATCCAAAATAGGAATAAGCGACAACTCAGGATCGGCATTCAGCCCCAATCCAGGGTCATAACTGTGGAGGAGAGCGACGCAGGGACGTACAACCACCTCCGTTTTAGCAAGATTGGCCGGGAACTCGCAGAGGTGCTCCACGCTGAACGGGGGTAGAAACTTTTGGTTAATATCGGGGAGGCCGATCTCCTCATTTGCCTCGCGGCGCGCCGTTTGAAAGGCTGTTTCTTTGTTGTCTGCTCGGCCTACGAATTGAAGGGGTCAGTTTATGTTTTCTTTTTTTCTCCTTTTTCCCCCGATTCATTCAAGGCGTCAAACTTGACTCGGCTTTGGGCTTTTCTTTTTTTGTATTTCTTTTATTTTCGCATTGACGGAAACTCCCAACTTACCACCAGGCAAAGCAGCATCTCCTGCATCTACCGAACAAGATTAGCTTGTCCCGAACAACCAACCCATGTCATGCACCTGAAAACAGGGCTGATCCACACGTAATTTTCCTCTTAGACTTACACGAACTTAGTGTCTTAGCCCGGATCGTAACAACCACCTTAAGGTCGCCCTTGGCATCGGCGAAGAGCAGTATCAGCACAGCCGCCCGTCTGCTTAGCGGAACCGAGTTGTACACTGTTGGCGGGGGGATGTAGTTTCGGAGTCTGCTGATTGCTTCCTATTTTGTATACATCATAAGTGTCAGGGTATACATACTATGGGGTTGGGTTTCAACATCGGGATGGACATCCACGGGGAAAGGGAATGGAGGTTTCGGTTTGAACAAAACCTTGAATGTGGAGAACTTGTCTTAGACAAAGAAAAGAATGTTCCATCTCTCTTCCCCGAATCAAAAGGGTTTCAAGTCCAAGACGTAAGACTTGAAGCCGAAACTCAAACCATATCTCCCCTCCTTGGATACACATCCAGGGATGATCGTCAAAAAAAGAAAAGAAACATGGCAATTTAAGACAACCCGTGGCTAAGGGGGGAAAACAGGAGGGAAATGGCAGGGATAATACGCATGGCAAAATGGACACAGCAGATTCAACATTACACAGGTGGACACGCGGTCTTTTCGGGTAGTTGCAGAGAACAAGTTACACATACCTGAGAGATGGGATTTAGGGGGGCCATTATTTCGGAAGTTCGTTCTGGCTTGATGCCGCTGGAGTGGAATAATCTGGGTTGATTTTGGGTCTGGATTATATTGAAAAGTGTCCGAAGGTTGAGCTGAGGTCTTCGCATTTCAAAGTTCGTTATACCGATGTGCTCCGTATAGTATACTCCGTAGAACAGTTATGGGAAAAGATGGGGGTTTGGTGAAGTAGCCGAGGTAACTCGAGAATGTCGGTGACTAATGATATAATCGGAGAATACTTTTAAAGCGCTAGTATTACAAGTACTTGAAGAGAAATATATAGTAGTTATTGGGTTTGTTCACTGTTCACTTTACAGTTATCCACAGTTATCTATGATACAGTTATATGAAATAGCCAAAGGGAATCAATAGAGTATACAAGCCACACAGATCACAGAAGCAATAAATAAAGAGAGGCGGGGATCAAATGGTCTATCAACATAGGGAAAATAAATAAGACAGGATGAGAACTGAAAGAAAGAAAGGAAACCAAGTGAGAGCCAACCAAAAGAAAGCAACCATCTATATGACATGTGCAACCCAAACCAAAACATGCGGGAAATCAAAACAGAAAGAAATCGCCATATTCATATGAACTACAAACTTTCGCCCTTCTTCTCCTTGGACTCGGTGGCCTCGGCGACCTTCTCGGCGCGCTCACCTTCTACCAAGGCCTCGTTAGCCTCAGCAGACTGCTTAGCGCCATCAGCCAGAGCCTCACCCTTAGCCTCCTCCTTCTCGTCGATATCATCGATATCCTTAGGCGCGGAAACACCCTTGCCCTCGTTCTCGCTGTTCTGCTCATTCTCCTCCTCGATCAGCTCCTCCTGCTCCTTGATAACCTCAAGACGCTGCTTGTTGGTAGCAGCACCCTCGGCATTGTGGACCTCGAGCTCGATCTCGTGGAACAACTCCTCCGGAATGCTGGAGAGCACAGACTTGAGCGCGTCGATTTGTGACGCAAACTCGGACTCCTTGCTACCCTGCGTGTACAGGTAGGCATTGCTCAAAACCAACAGAGTTGACGGAACGCCCTGCTTGAGACGCAGCTCGAGCCACATGTCGAGATCCTCCCGCAGGCGCGCGGGGGAGACGCCGTGTGTGCGGATTCCGCGCGAGGCGCTGGCCATCTGCAGTTCGGGAACGGAGAGCGAATCAACACCCTCGTGGTAGATCGCACGGTCATCACGCTTGATCTGGCGCATGCGGTGTCGGATGGTGTACCGGAGCATGGCGTCGGTACCAAAGGCATTCAGGTTCATGTAGCGGCAAATGCCGACCAGCTGTGGTCGAGACAGGTTGTCAAGGGTCAGGTCATCCTTGAAGATCTTGCAGACCTTGATGACATCCTCTGTTGAGGGCGATTCGCCGGTGGTGCGGATCTTGCGGAAAAAGTCTGTGAATTCCTCGTTCTTGACGGTGGCAGCGGTCAAGGGCAGACCGCTCTCACGTATGGTGTTGCGCAAGAATCCAGAAACTTCTTTGCGGGTCGATCTGAGGTTCAACGCCTTGGCATCGCGGGCCTTCTGCCCCTCATAGGTGCTGGGGAGCATGTTGGGGAAGATCTTTAGGGCGACGGGGAGCAGGAGTTCGGCAAAGGGAACGATGAGGAACATCGAAAATGGAACCAAACGTCCAAGATCCTTCGTAGTACGTTGGAGCTATAATCAAACTAAGGTTAGCCAAACAGTACAAGACATCGAAATATTCCTGGTGGCGCAAACATACCTGGCGATGCTCTCGACGACTGAGCTCATAACCACCGGCCATCTTCAACGCCAGTCTGGAACTAATCTTGACCTCGGTGGAAAGCAACTTTGTGCCGTCCCAGTAGTGCTGCAACTCTTTCTTGATCTTTTGTCCAAGCGTCAACTTTTTCGCATTCTTCTTCTCGGCCAACTTCTGGTCCTCCGGGTTCATCTTTGCGACAACTCCAGCGTCTGTTTGCTTGCTAGCAGTTGACTGTGTCTCGGCGGGCTGGGTCTTGGCGACTGTAGATTGTGACACTGTGGTCTGTTCTTGGGAGAGCGGCTTCTTGGCTTGCTCAGCATTGAACCCGGGGGGAGGGTAGTTCTGAGAAGGATTGTTCGATGTGGATTGCTCGGTCGCATATCCACGCTGAGGGATCAGAACGGCAAGCGCCGATATTTGGGATGGCAGGTCGCGGCCATTTCGTAGAAGACTGCGGGCTGCAATGGAGGCCGGGCTGATTGCACTGGAACGACTACGGCCTGCTGAGAAAAGTGTCAGCAACTGCCATTGTCATCTATTTTCTTGGGGATATTCATCGCTTACCGATCAGCGCAGACCGGAAAGCAGGTGTTCCGCGGACCAATCCGGTCGTTCTCATGGTAGCGGACATTTGCGGGAAAGGTTGGGCGAAAAAGTAAGCGCTCGAAGTGACGAGCAAGGGGTTTGTAGGTGCAACAACAATGAAAGAAATGATAAATCCTAATGTCCACGGGATGAACCCAAAAAAATCACAGCAATAGATTGATACAAAAAAGTTTGGAATGTCCTGGAACCGGATCCGATGAGATGTTGTGATGTACTGCCGCAGTCATCTTGCACGTGACAGCCGATACCGCCTCGGGTTTTGCTCGGGGTTAAACAGATACCCGGAGTTCTAGAACAGACCTACGAGGATGCCAAGTATTTCATTGTGCAATAATCAATCCTTATATTATCAATCTGCAGAATATCAATCTGGATAGTCCTTTTCTACACTTATACCATTAATAACGAAACTCGCTCAGTAATTTCAAACTCCTTGAATTCTGACAAAGGAAACCAACAACATCAGGGTATATAAAGACTGGCAAAAACGACGGTAACAGAATAGTATGTCCTCTAAGGTTCAAGTTCGCTCTCGAATAAGAGAGTCCTTGTTTAAACTTTGCTCCAAGACATCAGTAGAAGAGGCCTCGGCAGTATCCAACAAGGGAATTCGATCGACACTGGATCGCTTGTCCCCGTTGTGTGCATTGATAGCTTCACTGAGAGGACTGGGCTCAGGGACAAGGAAAGGACTGGTTGTTCCTTCGGGAGAGCTCTGCCAACGTGCCACATCTGTCTTGAGCTGCTCCAGCTCCTTTTGGAAGCGCTTTCCAAAGACGTCGATGTAGTAAGTTGCTCCATTATGGATGCTCCAGACGAAGAGCGCAGACATATACAGACCGCTGGCCCATTTGTACCAGAACCAGATCGGGCAGGGGATCATCGTGGATAAAGCAAACCCGTACTGGATGAACATGAAGCATGGCTCTTGCAGCGCCTCAGGCAGACTCAGCACAAATCGCCCAATCCACGCCTTGGAGTATGACTTGCGCAGCCAGGTGAAGCTGGTCGGGCGACCCGCGGCGATTTTCTCGCGGCGGCGCACAGTGATCAGGAAGTGGTACATGAGCTGCCACACTAGATAGGGGGCCGTGGACAAGACTATCATGGCACCAAGACCATAATGCTCCGGGTCCCCGGGCTGGCTGAATTTGATGTTGTAGACAGCAGGGAAGCGTTCCTTGAGTTTCTCAACCGGAGTCAAGTGTACGATGCAGTGCAAAGCTACCGGTGGCATAATATGGATGAAGAGACTGCAGAGACAGATGAGCGGACGAACTCTGTTCCTTTAGATATATAACGTACCTGACAACCTTGTCCATACTGTGGAAGACCATAGAGTTGCGCCACATGGCGATTGCGGCAGCATTGTTTCCGAAAGTCAAGCAGAAGGTGCTGATAAAAAGCCGTTTCGAGTTAGGGAAGACCCAAATACTCAGCATGCAGAGCAAATTGACGAAGTAGCAGAGATCGGCCAAGAAGTAGTGGTAACCCTTGGCATGGTACCTGAAGTAGCGGATGGGCATAAAATATGCCAGCTGGGCGCTAAACCAGATGTAAAAGTACTCTGGGCAAGCACCGATCAGGTACCCGCTGATGAAGATATTGAGTACACCAGCAATAAAAGACACCTTCTCCTGGATGGTGACAGTCACCGTCTTGTTCCACTGCTTTCCCAGGCGCTCTACACCCTGCTTCATCCGAGAACGATATTTCTCCAGCTTCTCATCGGCGGTCGGTGCCCGGCGCTTCCACTCACCCACAACACGATCCTTGGCATTCAAGGAAGACGACTTGAGCTTCTCCCGCTGCTTGCGCACCTTGTCCTTTTGCATGGCGATGGTCTGCTGCCATTTCTCCAGGCGCTGTGAGAGCTGGATGTTGTCGAGTAGGTCGAAAATAGTTAGCTTGTCCAGTGGTGGAAATGACTCCCAGTCCTCCTGGTACGAGCTGCTGTTTGAGAAGGAGCCGTTGCGCGACAGTCTTCCTGGGGATGTGGGAGGAGAGCCACATTCATCGTTGTCCGTGAAGTCGTCCGGAGGGAACGGCACATCGATCTCATCCAGGACTGGCGTGGAGACCGGCGGTTCGGCTGACATGGTGGGATCAGACTTTCTTCTCGATCTGGTGCTTTCCATCAAAAACTGTCGCTGAAAGCAGAGGATCGTCGGTCCGTCCCGTGTGTTGGGATATGGTCGACTGAGGAAACGGTTCAACGTTAGCATCCCCATAGTTGCAACAAGCCCAAAGAGCACAGCTTGGTAGATATATGGCAGACAAACGCAGGTTCTCGAAACACACCATTATATAGAAATGAGGGGCAATTAAAGAAACCGACAAGCTTACCTTATCGGCAGATCACGCGTTTATTGGCACAAGGCGAAGATAGCGAACTGTGGTTGGCGATCCACAGAGTAAACAGATCCGGACTCACTGCCGCATGACACGAAAACGGTAATATAGAACTGCCGCTGCTTTTGATGCAGCTCGGGAAGGTTGAGAAGATACTCGGACAACAGCCAGCGAGAAGGTGAGAAGTTGAGGTGTGCTCGTGATGTGAATGGTGGTTGGACGGAGAAGCTGCGCTGGGGGATCGTCATGCGGATCCAATCAGCGAGCTGTCTTGGCCCAGGTGGGAAGTTGTCGCCTGAGGCAGCAAACTTTATAGGTCCTACTCTCTCGTCCTCTACTTGCTTCTAGTTTGCCGTATTAAGTTGTTCCATTAATTCGTTGCGCATTCTCCCTAACTTTTCGTATACGAAAGCGAGTTGACAACCCATCCCAAGGAAAATATATATATAGAAAAAAGCAATCAGCGAATTCCCATATTCGTGTCCAGTCAAACGCTCACAAACTCCAGGTCTGTACTGGCGAAAGAGAAGAAAAAATAACATCAATATCCAAACTGCGACGCAGGGTTGGCATGTGGCCAGAACCCGGGCCCTTTATCAGACACAAACGGCTGTGAGTAGTATCCAGAGAGATAACTCGGGTCCGGATGCATAGATTTTGTGACATTTGGGGACTCGAGAGGGGGTATTACATGCACTGATGGTGCTATGCCCATTGGATAGCCGAAACTGCCTGTTGGGCTTTGTGGGCCACTTGACTCGCTAGTGGTGGGTGAGAGTGGCAGACTAGAGTGGTGTAGCTTTGAGTCATCTTCTTCTAGCGTGGGAATGCTGGGATTATCATCTGCATCGTGCATGTCGTGTTCGGCCTCGACCACAGAAGCTGTCACTGGCGCTGCGTGTGCACGGGATGATAGTTCATTACTGTCTGGGAAGATTGCTTCTGGTAGATGTGTCTGTGTTACCTGAATCAAGGTACTGGCGTCTATAGGAACAAGAATACCGACATGGTTAGTGGAACTGATTAGGCCTTGTGTGAGGGCAGTGTGACACATACCGATTTCGCCATCCAAAAACTGTTCTTCCATTTGGCGCACAAAATAGATCTCGTCTAGAACCTGCAGCCGGTGGGCAGGGGTAATCTGGCGTCTCACGTCTTGGCCAGCGTCTCGCAGCTTACCTGTTGTGACTCCGTGGCTATCCTTTAGTTCACAGAGGATATGAACAAGAAGTCGCAGTCGATCTATCGTCAGTTAGTATTAATCAAGATCTCATATCCGCGATTTCGAAAGGATGTCTCACCAGGCTTGAGCAGATGATCAGGCTCCTTGTGTAAGACACCAGCAGGCCACCATGCAGGCTTGGTGAACTCCGGGTCGACACGCTGTGAGACGCCGGCAATAACCCTGCGTCCGTTGTACGGGTAATGGACCTGCTTCCTCGGCTCGACAAGCTTAATATAGGATTTTGCAATAGCGCGGCAGTTGAGCTGCTGGAAATCCTCGAACGCCTTCTCGTAGTACCGCCGCAGTAGCGCCCGGTTACCGACGCGAAGGACAGTCCGCCCAGGTGGAGGTGTGGCAGGCGGCGGCGAGCTAGATTTAGGTCGAGACTTGGACATACCGCCGGATCGCTTTGACTTTTTCCGGCTTTGCTGCGAAGACCATTGGAACGGAATCATCTCGGCCGGTCTCGCCAGACCGGTTTGCCCCCATTCCGAAGATGGTTGCTCGTCCCAAGGGGAGTGGGGTGCTTGGCTTGGGTCTGCAAAGACAAAGGAAGTCAGTCCTGTTATTCCGGAGCTTTGACTCTAGAAACTGGCTCACTTGTGAACTGCGGATTGGTCTGTGGGGTCTGGCCAGTCATTTCTATGAATTTGTTTGTAACATCTGGTGTGAAAATAGCGCCTTCGCAGCCTGCAATTGAGGGCGAGGCTTGCAGTTGCCATTGACCGTTGTGGTCGAGGTATATCATGGCGAAGTGTGGATGTGTGTATTCCGGGGTATGAGGTGGTTTAGGAGAGATCGGCTATTTGATTATTAGCCAAACTTGATGCACGTTGCCTTCTGTTTTGGAATTAGGAGTTCTATTACCATGTTCACGGGTGGTTGTTGCGGAATGCACGTATCAGAGTGTCTTCGCTCCAGCACCTCACCAGGAAATGCATATCCACGATTCATATCCATATTGTGAGATAGTACGGGGTTTGAAAATCGAATCCACAAGATCGGGGCTCACTGCGCTTGTTAAGCACAGTAACCTGCAATACAAATTCCAGAATACAGAATGGAAATGGCTCGCTCAACAATCGGAATTAGAAAAAGGAGAGTACACGCAGCTTGCCGATGGATAAGAAATCCGGGGCGTTCAATCAGGGGCAGGGTCCAGGCGAGATAAATATACCACACACTACAGAGTAATAATACGGGACTGTCCATGATCTCCCAATTCCGACGCCAGACCCCGACTATTGGCATATCTCCACATGACATCGATGTCCCCTGGAAAGTACGGATCGGCTTGGTGCTAATGCAAGGAAAAATGAATAGCTGCAAAGCTGAGCGTGTGGCAATACCAAAGCTTCCGTATCACTTCTTTCTGCATCTCGTGATTGGAGCATCCGCTTCTCCCCCTTGGCAATGCGTAGATGGGTCGAGTCCGTTCTGCGCATTGACGCACCTTAGGGCTGTGATCCATGGATGAGAGTCACATAACCTTGTTCGTTCCATTGTTCCGTCGGGGGATCCGAGATCGGCCCAAACACTTCTTGGGACGTCTCAACTACGGTTAGAGACGAGCCACAAAGATCGGCAATTGTTCGAATAAACAACAAATCAAATGATTCAGATATTTCCAAATACATCCAAACCTCGCAACACCGTCTCCGCTATCTCCACTACTTGTAGGCTATCTGCAGCAAGCCGTTGTATCCATAAATAAATTTCCCGCATCAATACCTAAGTTTACCCTCTAACTTTCCAGTTTATCATGAAATGGTAGATATGATATGGCAGGAGTTCCAAGCTGTGCCTAATCGAACGACGGCCCAATAGACCAATGGTGGAAACATTTATCTATCCAATCGTATTGACTGATCGGCGATCCCTTAGCCACACCAGCCACCACAGGTGAAAAGAAGAAGAGCGGTCATCCTCGACGCCTCTGAGATCATCTCCTGCAAGCCAAGAGAGGCTAATGGACCACTGACTAATGCATGGTGGTGAATCTCTCTAATTCCTGTGGATCTGCTCTGTATGGATACTTACTTGCGTTGCCAGTCCGTCAGCCCAGTGGCTTGTTCGACTACATAGTACACGCGGCTGCGCCCACAGCTCAGTGTTTTTTCCCCTTCTTTTTTCTACTTTTTCGTCGGGAATTTGTGGGTACGATAAATAATGTCAGGCTTCCAGTACGCACAGTGTTTATCTCAACTGTGCACTTGGTCAGAGTACCACTGTCCGTGCGGCCCTTCTCCAACCTAATCTCTAACCGGGGGCCTGAAGACCTGGAGATAAATCTTTTCTGTCTGCCTGTGTCCGAACGCTGAGGCCCCCGGATTCAAGGCCCCAGACGCGACCATCGAATCTTGAGTTTATTTTCAAGTTCGCGGAAGTTGGTTTGTGGTTCCGGGCGTGCGGATACCAAACCCGATAATAAATAATCCTGGTCAATCTTCATTGTTTCTTTTTTTCCAGCATGATATAAATGCACACCTGCTCGAGGCATGCATCGAATCGCCACTAGCATGGGCAATTCCAAATTCTGCTGTCCTGCGGCATCGTGCATAAGCGGAGGTGGCGACCCGGAGCTAGAGTCGAAGCATTCTTCGAACGTAAAGGACAGTTGTTTTCTGTATCCGTAAGGTGGAAGAACTCCACGGTTAATTGGGCTTGAACTACCATTGGGATCGGTTCCCTGCTCCCGGATCGACAGTGTCTACTGGGAGCGGGGGACCGCGGATGGCAGACGAAGAAGCTGATCACTGAAATTTGACCTCGGATCACCACTCCATTACTCATATGGTTTTTAGGCATTCTTTCTTTTTCGGGTCCCAGTGATATACGATAGCCAACACTTGAAAATGGTTATGATTAACTAGCGCCACCAGGATCTCGGCCTGCGGCGGCAGGGACTGCAGCTGTAGCAAAGCCCAATGTTATGACTGAGTGTCGTTGTGTATTATTATTATTATTCCTCCACCGTCTCTTTGCTTTTGTCGTTTCGATTTTATTTTTGCTTTTTTTTTTTAGGGGGCTCTGGTAGTATTGCTACTTGGACTGAGCCCAGCCACAAACACGGAAAATGTAACCGTGTCAATTGATTTGATGCTATTCGATGGGGCTAACGGGCCGCAGATTCCGTACAGTCGTGCGGATATAACGGTACCGTCAATTCCACTTCCTATTGCAATGAGAGATATGGAGGTTTTGGCCTTGAGTCAGTCAGCACTTGACTTTGAAATTAGGAATCTCACAAGTATCGGCCTCTCATACCTTTTACCGATCTGCCTGATGTCTTTTGGCCTATGTATCTATGGCTCCACGTCTAGAATCTATTGGACGGTCCATCCCATGGCCGACGCTCTTTTCCAGGCAGCCTTATTATTATCATTGGCAAAAGCGACAAAAGAACTCCAAAAGAATATTAGTTCCACGCAATCAATAACACGGGCCTCGGTACGGAATACGGCGTAGTACATTGGGTAGACGCCGAGCAGCAAACCAAGAATATGTACATCCCATCCATCCCCTGAGCCGCATTGGCCCCAAACTCTGTAACACCCATTGTTGCACAATCCCCACAAGAAAATCGGATACAAAGCCCCCTCAGTAAGTGGCGTGGGAAAAATGTGTCCCTTGCGTATATGTGCGGGCCGTAAGACCCAAGAGATGAAATGATCAACAACGGAATACATACGAGGCACAGTATTACAGTCAATTCTATTATTGTACTTCTTTTACTCCATATTCTGTATATTATCGACAGACTATCTCCCCTTATCACGACCACATTATGCGCATAAGCGGATCACCATCCGCCCGTGGGTGCCAGCTGCTCTTACAAGTACTGCTAGTGTTGCGCGACACCTCGAGGGATTGCATATTTGACGATACTGTTCCGCTTTATTTTTATGCTCTGTAACGGAATATCTGGTGTTCCTGTTGTACGTTGTACACATATATTGCGTAATATTATTGAGCATGTAGGAATAAGTGCGTCTCGGCGGGTGGTGCTCCCGGGGCTCCCGCTTGTGACATTCCGTTACCATTGCTAGCTGGATACAGAGGGCTAAATCCTGGTACCAGGATATCGTTGCAGGAAACCTGCATTATTGGAACTCTGACCTTGGGTTATCTCGGTGGTGTCCGGGGGGGTTGACGCTGGGCACGATTTGCAATGTTCTTTGGGAGTATAGTTACTTTGGTGGTGGCTGTGAATATACCCAAGTAGCATGCACCTATGACTCCGTTGTTCCCTTCACCGTACTTAGCATCAAGTCGCCAGAGATTAAAGTCATTGGCTAAGTACTCCGTCAAAGCTTAGTTTTATTCTTAGTGGTCATTAGTTCCGTCGCTCTCGCTTTTCTCGACCACTATCCTTACACGTGTAAAGCGCTATGGCAAATATCGCCGCCTCTGGGGTTGTCAAGGGAGAGCCCAGAACCAATTCGACCTCAGATTAAAGATAAGCGTCTGGCTGTCAGGATTCGACCGAATATAGAAAGTTGGTGTCAAGCGCACTGACCAATCATAGTAGCCCTGAAGGTGTAGAGAAATAATTTCTGTACATTATCAGTCGGGAACCGACTTTAACCCCAGGCACAGGTGGATCCGAAATGACTGGAAACGACCTTAAGCTTTCCAAATACCTTGGGACCCATGGACCCGAGGGAACAGACCCAAAATCGAGAGCGGGTCTCTTCCGGTATCATCTTGCCTGCAAGTTTGACTAGAGAAACTCAATTTTCAGCCCTCCACTCGGACCCGACATTTCAATCGTGACATTGATTTCGGTTGTGGCACGGGCTCACCATCCTCCAATTGCCGGTAGTAGCCTCCGTCCTTATGGGCATGAGTTAATGAGCAATAAGCCACCGCTCCATCTTTGCGGGATTTTCAGGCAAGAGGTCATAACAGGGAACGTATACATGGCTACCGTGCTATTTGTGCCGGACACACCGTTTTGATGGTTGAGTCCTCGGACCTGGATCGTACGTAGCAGGTGTCTGTACGCATGGTACCTAATGGAAGCAGTTTACGCAGCTCTGTGCTTATATATAGGACAATTCTCTCCAACCCGAACACGGTGTCTGACGCCTTGGAGATCACCATTTGTCCATCAGATTCTTGAAAACTTGTTCGGTCGGAAGTCTCCTGCAGATAACATCAGTTGCTTAGAGCTTTGATATTGAACTTGGCCACTGTACCTGCAACTTGAAGCTGATGCACATAGTTCTATGTGTATGACTATAAAGGATCCATCTGAAATCTTCTTGCATTCCTTTTCACGATGTCTGATAGCGGCTGGTCCTAATAGTTCGAGCTGCAAAGGCTTTCAATATGTCTACACCGGACCCACTACATATATTTAAAGTCGGGAACACTGTCGAGGTCTTTTTATATTAAGCAAACACATTCAGTCGTAGAGGTTATTTAAGCAAGTTCGACGTACGGACGCAGCAGAAATACTTGTTCTCGACTGAACGCAATGTTTCTGGTCATTGTCTGCCTGGGTATATATTTCTCCAGCCATGCTTCCTTTTACTTTCTTTCCGTAGTTTCGCGACGCTAGCGATAGCATTTCTCTCTTCCGTCTTCTATTGATCTCTAAACGCGTATCTCCGTTACTTAAGGTAGCAAAATTGTAGGAACGATTCTATATGTACCGGGTGGTGTCTGCTTTCCGTATAAGTGTTCACCCCTTGCCGGCTTCCGCTCACTGAGTGAAACTGAGCGCGCTACGATCCATTCTTTCAACGGGGCTATACTATGCTATGCAATGGACGGAAGAGACTGTACTCCGTAATTAGATCTGAATTTGCTAGCAAATAGTAATGTAATCGGTCCGGAGCACTTCGTCTTTGTCCGCCGCCGCATGAGCCCTCTTGCCTTGTGGTCTCGACCCCGTACAGTTATCCATCTCACGACTCTCACAACTTCGTCTTCACCTCTCCGTCTCCCCAACCCTTTTACTTCTTCAGAGTGAGGACAGCAGGCTTCCACAGTAGGGTATCATAGTTGTCGTCGCCACCGGGGTTCGGCTCTTGTCCCTGGTAGAGGAGCTGCAGGTTGCATGGATCGATGGTGTTTGTTTGGTCAGGGTTGGTTCGAACCAAATCACCATGACTGATGTCGTTAGTCCAGGTTGCACCGCTGTTGGCTTTTCCGGCGAAGGGGCTGTTCTCGTTTGTTGCCTGGGGTTCCCACGAACCGCCGAGGCTGTTGGAGGTGTATGAACGGAAATACCGCAGCCCTGATGCTCCAATTGACTCGACGATCATCAGGTACTTGTTCTGGCCTTTGACAGTGTACACTTGAACTGCTTCGAACAGGTTGTTCTTTGTGTCACTCATGACCACCTCGTAACTTGATCCGAAGCTTCCAGGGAAGTTGTTGATGGGCATGCTGCTGCGATAGATCTTTCCATTGTCTCCCGCAAAGAAAAGGTACATGTGCGTAGAGTCACCGATAACGGTCTGGTCAATGGCGAAGCCTTTGTCTGTGGCGGGGAGCTTTCCGGAGAAAAGGGCTTGCTCCGATGACCATCCATTGGCATTGGTAGGATCACTCGACGTTCGATAGGTGAATGTGCTTGAGCCCCATTGATAGGCCAGGACCCAAATGTTCTTTGGCTGGAAGTAGAACAAAGTGGGCGCAACGGCTGAAAAGCTCGTTGCGACTTGGCTCGCAGTCGCCATGCCAGACCAATCCGAAAAGGCGCCGAAGACCATCGAGCCGTAGCTCCCCTTTGTGTCGGCAGTTGATGCATAGACGACGTGTTTGCCGTTCCAAACCACGCTGGTGAAGTCCTTAAGTGCATTCCATCCGGGCTTTGGATTCGCCAGAACACCAGTTGATGTCCAAGAATACGTCGATGGAAGCGCGCATTGGGCGAAGACAGCTGGCACTGATGCGAGCAACAATATGCCGGATGACGCCAGGCCAGTGTTCTCATTGAAGAATCTCATTGTCGTTGAGATTGAAGTCTGTGATGGTTTATTTGATTGAAGACTTGAAGCAGGAGCTGACCTCGTTTAAATAGTTCAAGTACGGCTTATAAACTGAATAGTTTGGCCGGGTCAAGTGAATCGAACCTAATTCCTCGTTTTCGATATTAACATCCACAATGTTTCAATTGGAAGGGATGACCCTTGGTATGTTTTTGATTTGGTGTCTTCAGAGAGATGGTCCAGGATAAACTATATTAGCCAGAAACCTTAGTCCGCCGGACTATTGCCTTTCTGGAAACAGGTACAGACATCAACTCCACATCAACTTAGCCATTCCAAGCCTATATCAGATGGAGGCTGGGTAAATGCATCGCAGAGATCATGAATCTAGCCGTGGGTCTTGAAGGGCGACGGTAGACGGGTTGATTTCTTACTAATGCGTTGTCATCATATGGTTGTTTCACAAAATAACTCACGATTCCTGGTTATTATCTTCTGTGGCTTGGGCCTTGCCGAAAGTTCTTTGAAGAATGGCAGATATGATCCCGCTCGGGAATGTCTCGGAGGATTCAGCGGGGAAATCGAAAAATGGCTGAGCTTATTTGAAACCGAGGCAAGCCCTACTTGGCGAAGTAGGAGCTAGCTATTTCGGATGACCTCCGACGTATATGTGGTAGACATCTCCACACGGGACCCCTCTTTGTTTCAACTAGACAGTCTATTCTACCCTTAAACATAAGCCGGCATTTGTGGGTCCTTTCGTTGCTGCATATCGGGGTAAACTTGCAATAGGCCGAGTCTATATCCCTACAAGGAGTTTGGTGGTCTAATGGTATTCAAACTCTAACTTACTACTCCACATATCTCCCAGACTGAATATCTTTTATACGGACATTTAGGCTAAAAAGTCGATGGAATATTATTTTACCCTACATATTTCCTAGAATGTGGGATAAAATATGCAAGCGTCCGTTCCCTATTAGTGAAAGAAATGAGCCTTGCCGAAAGCTCTTTGAAGAATGTCAAATATGATCCTGTTCGGAGGTGCCTCGGTGAAAACGAGGCGACCCTGTTGGAGATGACAAGACGTCGTCTCCACAAGTAAGGACCCCTTTTTCTTTTTAACTCAGCGGATTGTTCTACCCTTAAACAAAAGCTAATAGGTGTGGGCCTGTCGTTGTTACATGTCGAGGCTAGAACTTGTAATAGGCCCATATACCTGGAAGGAGCTTGGTTGATAGTATTCAAAGTCCAAGATACTACTACGTACTCTACACATCTTCCAGGTCGAAGTCTTCTATGCGAATATTTAGGCTGAAAAACTCCGATATTATTCCATCCGAGATATTTACTAAATTTTTGGATAAAATAGATAATTTCCGTTCCCCATTGGTGAACGAGATAGATGATGTAGGCCCCGTTTTGCATCGGGGAAGGATTTCCACTTTAGGTAATCATCTCGACTATGAACCTCGCTTCCCCTAAGAAATGCTGGCTCCTGTTCTGTATAAGTATGGTCCCCATCCCTCCTCGACGATGTCTTCTACCACACTCATTTCCATTCATCAAGTCGAAGAACCAACATGTTTCCCAATATGATCCAAATCAAGACAGCTGCTCTACTTATGCTTTGCGCTGGTCAAGTGCTGTCCGGACCCGTTGAAGCCCGACAAGCCTCTGTGAGCATTGATGCCAAATTCAAGGCTCACGGGAAGAAGTACCTGGGAAACATTGGTGACCAGGGCACCTTGAACAAGAACCCAAAGACCCCAGCAATCCTCAAGGCCAACTTCGGTCAACTGACTCCGGAGAACAGCATGAAGTGGGATGCTACTGAGCGTGAGTACAAATTTCTCGGGATAAATAGAGGACCAGAAGCTGATTTCCAAAATAGCAAACCAAGGGCAGTTCAACTTCGCAGGGGCGGACTATCTGGTACGTACCATGACTTTTCCGCCGCAATTGATTCTTTGCCTGGTCCTTACAGATTCTAGGTCAACTTTGCCCAGACAAATGGGAAGCTGGTCCGCGGCCACACTCTCGGTAAGTGCTCGAGGCCCTAGGATTTAGGAATCACAAAAAGAGAAGCTAAACTTGTCAAGTGTGGCACTCCCAGCTCCCATCTTGGGTCTCTTCTATCAGGGACAAGACAACCCTGACAAATGTCCTGAAAAACCACATCAACACGGTGATGAAGCACTACAAGGGCAAAATCTACGCCTGGGTACGTTGTATCCATAATATGAGTTCTGCAAAGCTACAATACTGATCGACCCAAGGACGTTGTGAATGAAATTTTCAACGAGGACGGTACCCTTCGTAACAGTGTCTTCTACAATGTCCTTGGCGAAGACTTTGTGCGGATCGCTTTCGAAACAGCTCGTGCTGCTGATCCAAATGCAAAGCTCTACATCAACGACTACAAGTGAGCTGTACTCTGCTCTTTTCATTTTGCATCGATTCTGACCTTACACAGCCTGGATTCCGCCACTGCCTCTAAAGTGCAGGGTATGGTCAGCCACGTCAAGAAGTGGATTGCTGCTGGTATCCCAATTGACGGAATCGGTAAGATACCTGGCATTGCAGTTCACCGTATAAAATTACTCACTCATTTCAAGGCTCTCAAACCCACTTGAGCGCCGGTGCCGGTGCCGCAGCTTCTGGATAAGTACCCTCTTTCTTGTCGACCGAAAATTACCTAACAGCCTCTTACAGCTCTTAATGCTCTTGCCAGTGCGGGAACTAAGGAGATCGCTGTCACTGAGCTTGATATTGCTGGCGCCAGCTCTACCGACTACGTAAATGTGAGTCTCCACCATGCCATACATGATTGACTCTTCACTAAATCTCTATTTCTATAGGTTGTTAAGGCTTGTCTAAACCAGCCTAAGTGTGTCGGAATCACAGTTTGGGGAGTCGCTGACCCGGTAAACGCCGATTTCTCCCCAGGTCAAAACGACTGTATACTAATACCAGATATTGCAGGATTCGTGGCGCGCCAATGAGAACCCATTGCTTTTCGACGGCAACTATAACCCCAAGGAGGCCTACAACGCTATCGCAAATGCCCTCTAGTGAAGATGCTTTCGATCTCTATCTGAAGTTGCGAATTCTGCTACTCAGCAGGCTGTACTTCCGATCGAAGTGTACAACCGATGGGAAGTCTTTGAGATACAAGGGTGGTGGTAAAGAAGGGCTAGGAAAGAATGTTGTTATTGTCATTAAAAAATTGTGTATTTGGGGAGATAATCTCGCTTTACTAAACCAATCGAAAGGTCTTTTCTAGTTGTACAGAACTTGCCGTCCTGCCGTAATTCCAAGAACAAGATGGAAGCGAGCATGACTAGAGGATTTGTCTACAGCTCCCAGAACTAGCCATGGTAATATAGCCTTGATTGGCGTTGAAATTAATAGAGGAAGAGTGGTTCTGCGCCCCATAGGCCCATAGATATCATATTAGGCTCTATTCAGGTGGACCGTCAATGGCATTAGAGACAACAATCTAGAGAGGTATTTCTACTGTTTATTTAACTAATAGAAATTGAATAGCACACAGGTTTTCAAGATGCCTCGCGGAACGGTCTGATGATCTTTCAGGGTCCAGGAGGCGCATTTACGGTGAAGGATATTCAGACAGGGCTAGCTGCATCGACATTAAAGGACCAGGCTTTAGCCTGGGAACTAAGCTAGATCAAACTAAAGATCTACAGGTATGCTCCGCTTCCTTCGGACCCTTCAACGCCACTCGATTAGGCTGCTACACTCGACGGGGGAATTTCCCGATTAGGCAAATAGTACGGTAGTTTGAATATCCACATCTGCCGAAGAGGATCCTCCACTTCAACCTTGCCGTTATGATATTCAGGGTCGATTGTCTCAGTTAGGCCAATTATAGGCTATGATCACGTTTTGGAAAAGAGCTCCTGAACTAAAACAGGGATTCTTCCCGATTGTCTCACCTTATGTGATGCTTACGAGAAATTCGTCTTTCAACCGACCAAGCCTGCCTGATGCACAGGGGCTCTTGCCTCATGGACCGCGTAATCTGGCAATTGTTCCGGATAGAGGTTATTCCCACGGGAAAGGCATCCGTCGACGGCAGAATTTGATGAGCTTTGATGGTGTCAATGTGGTATGATCATCTTTATCCTGGAAGTGGGTTTCTAGCATATTATCCAGAAGAAGTAGATATGTTCTTAAGAGACACACCCAAGCACCGGACTCAGTCTCTCATCGTTGAACCATCATCCATCAAATATTCCCAGACACGGATTTGTCGACATGAAAATCTCCGCACCACGCGCTCTCGCCCTTTCTGTGGCTGTAGGACAAGGTCTAGCTGCTGTTACGCAGGGCATCTCTGGCAATATCTACAACCGTCTGGTTGAGATGGCCACCATCTCCCAAGCTGCTTATGCAGACCTGTGCAACATCCCGGCGACCATAACCACGGTGGAGAAGATATACAACGCCCAGACGGATATCAACGGATGGGTTCTCCGCGACGATAGTCGTCAGGAAATTATCATCGTCTTTCGCGGCACTGCCGGTGACACGAACTTGCAGCTCGATACCAACTACACTCTCGCTCCTTTCGACACCTTGCCTAAATGTGTCGATTGTGCCGTGCATGGCGGATACTATATTGGATGGACCTCTGTCCAAGATCAGGTCGAGTCACTTGTTCAACAGCAGGCCGGCCAGTATCCGGAGTACGCACTGACGGTCACGGGTCACAGGTATGAGGGCTCTCCGGTCTACGGCTTCACAATCATTCTTTCTTTTCATCCATTAGCTGTCCTTTCCTGACTTGGCTGACACCACATGATCCAGTCTGGGCGCTTCGATGGCAGCAATAACTGCCAGCCAGCTGTCCGCTACATACGATCACGTCAACTTGTACACCTTTGGCGAACCGCGTACTGGTAACCTGGCCTACGCATCATATGTGAATGAGCACTTCAAAGCGAGAAGCCCTGAGACAACTCGGTTCTTCCGGGTCACACATGCCAACGATGGCATCCCAAACCTGCCGCCGGCTGAACAGGGCTATGTCCATTCTGGCGTTGAATACTGGAGTGTTGAGCCCCATAGCCCTGGTAGCACGAGTATCTGCACTGGGAACGAGGTCCAGTGCTGCGAGGCTCAGGGAGGACAGGGGGTGAATGATGCTCATGTAACTTATTTTGGGATGGCGAGCGGAGCTTGCTCCTGGTAGTCAGCGTCAACTGTTTGTCCTGGTAAGGCGAGAGAATGAGTCAATGAGTACACTTCGAAAAGCGGAACCTTGGAAGACAATCATGTATATTCATTGGGATCTATTGGACCACGAGCCAAGCACGCCGAAGTGCACTCACTAAACACGCACTTTCACTCACTAAGCCCCGCCCAGGTGAGCCCGTGGCGACGTCTACTTAGAGCCTGAGACTCATACCAGCGGCCCAGATATTATCCTGTCTGTATGGGTGCATATTCCTGTACTCTTTCCACCTCGTCATAATTTTAGGACATCGTAGACCTCGACGTTCTTTTAGAGGTACAAGAACGGTCCTTCTTTTTATTTTGCTCGCAATTTCGGGTCAGTATGGGAAAATATGTACACTTAAGAGGTACAAGGACTCTAGCTACGACTATTTTAAGAAATTAACCATTTCCATAGTTGGAGGTAGCATAAATCTGAAAAGACTATATTTGTAGCTCAATATTTCGGCATGATTTGCCTTCATGTTTTGCTTTTTCGATATGCTCGTGCCATAACATACAAGTCGTCAGAGATAGATGTTCGGGCCATAGACCAACATATCTAGCGTAGATAGAGATGTATATATCGGCTTTTTCACTTAGCTCGCACTTAGCTCGCACTTCTGCGTTACTTGACGTAGCATATGTAGGAACCTGGATCTATAGATGCCAATAACGAGCAATGGCACATGTTTGCCGTGATCATTTGGCATTTTCCGAGATAGTAGGTAAACCCCTGATAATATAAATGTTTGCCTCAATTTGCTAACTCACATTGTCATATTACATGAGCTTTCCTGATCTCATTTGCGATCCCAATACTTCAAGCATCTCCACCCCGATATTTCTTTCCTGTCACTTCCTTCTTCTACAACTCTACAGATCAATTTTTTCTCACCATCAACTCTTTCCTCCGACTTCAGTCATCATGGAAACAACTAACTATCTCTCGCTTCCCGCTATTGCCGAGTTCATCAACGCATACGAGGATAAACCAACCGCCGAAAATGTCAAGATCATGGTGAGCGGTATCCTCACTTACGCCTTCGATTCGAACGATGGCTGGGTCCTCAAGTGGCAAGACGATGAGGAGAACGACCACTCAAACTGCTACATCGTGAGAGCTGTCGGCGAAGACAGGAGCCTGCACACCATGGTGAAGGTCGTTCTCGACACCTCTGCTCCAATCGAGGAAAACTGGGATCAATCTGTTCCCCGCTTGCTCAGTGCTCCGCTTCCAAATGAACGATGCTGGGCCATCCTCATCCGCGGTCTCAAAGTCCGCCTGTATGAATACCACCGCGACCAGGAGGCCGATCACCGACTCGTTCCCTGTGACTTCAAGGTCAAAGACAAGATGAAGCAAACCGTCCACATTCGCAAAAATGCCGAGGCAGTCAACAGCATTCTCACCGGCATCCCTAATCAGGTTCCCCAGCCACTTGATGAGTGCGAACATGGCAGCCTGACTCCAAACGACTCTGCCACCGACGAGATAAATGGGTCGAAGAGTTCCCTTGATGCTACTCTCGAGAACATCCCTGCCTCTGGTGCGTGTCTCGAGTCATCCTCTGAGGATCCTCCCACTGAGGCCAGCGAGGATAAGACGCCCACCGAAGCCGAATCTGTCACCGAGCATTACGCCGCCGCCCAGGCCAAGACAGCAACCCAGGTCGATACTACGACTTCTCAGACCAAGCGTACTACCGAGGCCAATGGAACCCAGGCCAAAATTACTCCTCAAGCCAAGATTACTCCCCAAGCCAAGGCTGCTATTCTAGCCAAGGCTGCTGGTGGGCTCAGGAGTGCTGCTCCGGCCAACGTTGCTTCTCAGGTTAAGCCTGCTGCTGGAGTCAAGACTGCTGCTCAAGCTAAGGCTGCTCTTCTAGCCAAGGGTGTTGGTGGGATGAAGCTCACTCCCAAGGCGAAGCTTGCGACTGGTATTGAGGCAGCGGGACAGACAGCCACAGACTAGGTGGTTTCTGACTTATTGAGCTTCGATAGCTACCCACCTCTCGCTATGGTGGTACCTTCAACAAGGTCGCAAGTCTCTCACGGATGACAGTTTCCTCACGGTTCTGGTTTCTCGGTTTTCGCGCTTCTTCTATTTTTCTTGTTTATTCTTTCTTTGAGACATCAGTTGTCTCGTCCGACACCGGTGCTTTCAACAAGCGCCACGCCTTCTGCGTGAGGGAGGTCAGGTTCTTGAATCTTTTGTCACGAAAAGTGCATCAAAAAAGAACTTTAAGTCGGCTGGTCCGTGGTGTTACAGGTGGAGGGTTTGCTATCTTTTTCGCAAGGCCTTGGTATCTCATATGTTTTGCCATGAAGTGGTGCATTTTCTAGGGGGGTTTTAACATGGCCGCCTTAACACATCTGGTAGATGGACTGAATTGAATCTATTCATATCTACTTTCGGGAGATCCTCTACGAAGTACTGTCTAAAACCCGTAAAAGCACGAACACTCGGCATGTGAGTCGTTCGGAACCGGAGATTTTTAGGGTTACCTGCAGGTACGACGTATGAGAAGGGTTGGAACTTGAAAAACACAGCACAGAAACTGGTATCAATTAACAGCCTTGTCGATAGAAATAATTGCCCAGAATAGACAATGGGCTTCCTACTCCTATAATCGACTCCGGTAGATGAAGAAAACGAAGCAAGACCCAATAATCTACAAAGATGAAGAAATAGGAACCAAAGCAAAAGCAAAGGTTCGTCACACGATCCGCATAAACCCCGCCTGGAGGATTTAGGTGTACTTCCGAAGCTATGAATGATCATTGTCAGCATATTTCCATATCTATACGAAACACATCTTCAAAACTCACATCAAGCGTCAACGATTTGCTGCTGTTCTCGACCTGGTCCCTGTAGATACCGACCAGAGCCTCGCTATTCTGGAAGAGTCCAGTTTTCAGACTAATCACGATAAACTGCATGCCAGGCGCGGCGTGGTCATGGATATAGTTGGCAATACGGGCGACGTTGGTGTTGTCCAGGGCTGCGTCAACCTCGTCCAGCACGAAGAATGGAGACGGCTGGTACGAGTGGATAGCGAACAGCAAAGCGAGTGCGGCCATCGTCTTCTCGCCACCTGAAAGATGCTCCATGTCTCGGAAACGTTTGAGAGGAGGCATGGCGTGGTATTTGATGCCGTCCAAGTAGGGCTCGTCCGAGTCCTCAATATCGAGGTAACTTTTGAAATGTTAGTGACGCTTAGAGTCGGAAGTTAAAAAAGAAACCTACGCTTGACCACCCAGGGGGTAATTGGCGCTGCGCGTGAGTTCTCGGTAAATCGGCCCGATCTGCTCAGAAATGTGGGTGAATGCCCTGTTGAAGAGGTCGGATCGCTTCTTCATCACGGACTCAAACTCTTCCTTGGCCTTTCGTGCGGATTTCCGGGCATCCTCGAAGTCCTTTTCGGTGCTGCGAAGTTTGTTCTCGACACTCTCCAAGCGCTCCATGGCACGAACATTCGGTGCCATCTTGTCGAGGTCACTGTTGAGAACACGGACCTTCTCAAGTAGTTCGTCCTCGAGCTTGTCATCGGCCTCCTGTAATTGAATTAGTATGCGAGAAATAAAGCAACAGGAGCAAACACAAACCTCTTTCAGTGTCTCCCCCAGAGAATCGAAGTCGACCTCAATACCGTAATCGTGCACCGGAGCAGCCTCGTCCAAACCATCTTCTTCGTCCACCTCCATGGCATCCGGGTCTGCTGCTTGGACAAGGTCGTCAATTGGAAGCTTGTCGAGGGAATTGGAAGACTCGGTCAAAGGAACATCAATGTCTTCAAGCTTGCAGCGACGCAGAAGAGCATAACGACTGGAAGAGTTTCTCTGAATCTCTGCTTCAAGCGCATTGACATTCTTTAACGCTGCTTCAACGTGCTTGCTACGCTTCTGGAGTTCACGGCGCTGCTCTGCCAAGTTTTCTGCTGACTGGCCATAGATTTCTTTCTGCTTCTCGAGGTCCTCTCGTAGGAGCTCCAGCTCCGCTTCGAATTCATCGAGCTTGTGGCGGATTTCTTCTTGCTGACTTTGCAGCTCTTCAATCAGGCTCCGGTCGCGCTCGTATTGGGCCTTGAGGCCGTTGATTCGGTCCTCGGTTGCTTGGATACGCTGTTTCTCAAAGCTGAGCTGGTTCTCGATTCGGCTCTTTTGGGTGGTGAACTCGAGCTTCTTTTGCGCGGCCTCTTCCTGCATAGAGCCCTGCTGCGCCTCATATTCTCGGATGTCATCATACCCTAAGCGCTTGCAGAACTTGCCATAGATCTCATCCTCAACGGCGCTGACCGAAGCTTGCGACGTTTCGATTGTCTCGTCTAGCTCGTCAAGGTTTTCCTTACGCTCGGTGTATTTGGGTCGCAGTTCCTCCATCTGGCGCTTAACGAAGTCCAGCTCGCTACGTTTGCTCTCGAGGTTCCTCTCGAGGGCCTTCAACTCATCACGGGAGTAAATGAGGCGCTGCTCGAGACCGACGAGCTCGCCCTGCAGTGTTTCTTCTTCAGAGCCTCGGCGGTGACTCTTGGGGAGGGTGGCGAGATCGTTCATGAGTTTCTCCTTTAATCTGTACAGGTTCTCGACCTCGGAATCTTCCCAACGCTTTGAGTTCTGTTGAGGACCACGTCCACCAGTCATGAGACCACCCTTGTGGATGACAGTTCCATCGAGGGTGACAGCCTTTGCATCCACATTTCGTTCGTAGCAAAGATGCTTGGCCGTTGCCAGATCGTCACAAACTATAGAGTTGCCGCACGCGTAGCTGATTGCTCGCGCAACTGAATCATCATAGTCAACAGTCTCAATGGCAGGGCGCATGCTCCGATGCATGCCCTTCAGGTTGGAGTTGAACGCCTTGACTTGAATGGTCTCCAGCGGGATGAACGTGGCCTGACCTGCTCGTTGGTCGCGTAGGTGCTGGATGCACTCCTTTGCGGTCTTCTCGTTGTCCACAACAATGGCATCGAAGTGTCGACCCAGTACGGTGCTGACTGCATCAGAGTATTTCTTCTGCTTAGGCCGGCAAAGATCACTGACGCGGCCTTTGACACCGGGGAATATGCGCTTCAAGGCCGAGATCAACTCCTTGGCCCGGAGTTCGCGTTCGGTCTGCTTCTTACCATCATCGGCCTCGAGAAGTTTCCTTAACACGACCTGGAGCTTTTCCTCAAGCTCGGTCCGCATTTGCGAGACCTTCAATCGCTCCGAAGTCAAGGCATTCAATTCCTTCTTCTTACGGTCGATGTCTTTGGAGGTGGACTTGATGGCATCATTGAGAGACGACCTGCGTTCGTGCATGCTCTGGGCATCGGATTCAACAGATTTCAGTTGCCATTCAGTGTTCTCGAACTTGCCCTTCAAGCTGTTGACCGCTTCAGCTTCGGTCTTTCTCTGCCGGCGCAGATTGTCAAGGTTTAAGGAGTCCGCCGATGAACGCCGGTTGACTTCTTCTCTGAGCTTGCGGTACTCCTGCTGATCAGCTTCGCTCAGCTGGCCACCCTTCTTGCTCATCGTCTTCTGCCACTCGACTTCCCATTGAGCCTGAGCTTTTTCGACAAGCTTGAGGTCCTTTTCTAGTTGCTTGCCATTATTGGCTTGTGATGTGCGCTCTTTTTCGATCTCGGAAATCTTTGAAGAGTATCTCTCAACCTTCTTCTGGGTGATGTCGATCTTCTCGTCCACAGGCACAAGCGAGTTGTTGAGTTCTTCAATTTCCCTCTCCTTTTTCGTGATGTTTCTCTCGGCCTTGCCGACATCCCTGCCGACTCGAGCATGGTCTTTCTTGGCGTCTTCGACATTCTTCTCATATTTCTCAACGCCACGGCGGTACTCCTTAAGCTCGTCTTGGTATTTCTGGATATCAGCACTGGAGTCATCGATCAGCCGCTGGAAGTGAAACAGCTTCCACAGGATATGAGTGATAATGGCCTGGTCGCGTTCTTCGGCCTTTTTCGCATAGTTCTCAGCCTCTCGCTTCTGTTCCTGGTATTGCTTCACTTCGGAATTGATGCCTCGTCGGCGGTTGAGCTGAACGGTTTGCTGTTCCGCAGCCTCCTCCGCCTCTGCCTTGAACTTTTCATAGTCGGCCTTGTGCTCCAGACTGCCCGAGATCTGCTCAATCAACCGAGTAAGGTCTTTGGGCGACTGGGATGCGATCGCCTCGACATCACCCTGGAACACCAGGAAATTTCGCGCCTTGATCAGGATGTTCTCCTCCTCCAAGGCCTCGTTGTATTGGTGGGCGGTCACGATTCGGTTGTTGATGCGGTATTCGCTAACACCCTGGCTGGTAATAGATCGGCGCCACTGCTGCTCCTCGCCTGCATCATCCTCATAAACTGCCATCACCCAAGCGGATTTCGGGTCGTTTCCACCGGCATCTTGCTCGACATCCATGCTCTCTGGCTCTTCCTCCTGCTCGCCATCTTGCCCATCAGGAGCAGACTCTCCGTCAGCTTTAGATGTGCGCAAAACACGGCCACGATACACCAGGTCGCGGAGATTGGTCGATCGCAGGTGAGAAGACTTGATTCCTAGAACGAAAGATATAGCATCCATCCTAATGCGCATTAGCCTAAGGCTCTTTGGACTAAGACCAGGAGGCCACTCACGAGTTCGACTTGCCAGACCCGTTCGGGCCGATAATCGACGTGAAATAGGCATCTCCGAATAGGAGGACATGATGTCCCTTGTAGGACTTGAAGTCTAGTGATAAAGTTAGCTACAGGTGCGGTGTATCTTCCGGTCGTACATACTGAAAAGCTCCAGACGAATGAGTTTGCCCATCTTGCCAGCGGCTTCCCTGAGGGAGCAACGCGCCGCGAAATTCAAGTACCCTGTTATTTAAGCAAGAGATTGAGTTGTGGTGCAAGATGTGGAGGGGCGCGATGGCGGGTGAACCGCGTCCACCCAAGACGCGCCGGGGCCATCACGTGGTTCGCAAATTTACTGATGCATTGTGAAGACCTTACAACATTACATACTATTCCTTCAGACAAGCAGTAGGACTCTAATAATATAATCCACTATGATTCTCAATTGAAATTGCGCTCTTCTTTTGACTATTGTTACAAGTGCTGTGTCGCTATTTAAGAGATAATGATATACAAAACTTAACTAGATACGACACGACACAAAAGGACCTTGGTGATGATTGGATAATGATCCCCAATCAATCTCTGAATGGCATCCTCACGTTCACCATGCGCCCAAAGTGAAGGAGATCATCCGAGATGTATCCATTAGAGTCCAGTCGGAAATGGGTCTTGTGACCCGCCAACTGAACAATGATGAAGTCCTCATTCGTGAAAAGCTGCCGCATGCTCTGGAAAACTCGGCGAGGCATGGCTTTCAGTGTTCTGACGAAGGTTGCCTCAGTTTCCAATCCACGGCCGAGTTTGGTACTTTCCTCGTAACGCTTCATGGTTTCCGGAGAGACCGAGATTCTGCGCTTGAACGAGAGATCACCCGATGCCACTTCGACCTGGTAAGGCTTCTTGAAAGGGACCATGCTTCGGACTGTGAAGAGGACGCGCATACGACCATTAGAGTTGATCGCTCTGATATTTCTGACTAGGGAGCCAGTGCGGGAGATGAACAAGGTGCCTCCAACGCTCATCATGATACAGATACCACCAAATAGAGATTTCTGCCACATTGGAAGAGGAACTAGAGGATCCCGGAGAACCGCATTCGAGTTGTAGATGGAATAGGCGAAGCAAAACGCGGACAGACCATATGCAGTTAAGATATATGGGCGATGAGAAGGAGCCTTGAACAAAAGCACTTGTCCGGCTTGTAATACTTTCGCTTGCAGCTTCGCAAGGGCGCGGGGGTTCTTGTTCCCATAAGGGCTTGTGGCCTGCCACGCGGAATCGACAGTTCTGGCCACACCCTTGGCCTTGTATTGAGGCGCACTAGAATTGAAGTAGCGAAAGGATGATGCTGGGTTCATTTGAAATCCAGGCCGCATTGGACTTTGTAGGCATTGGCGCCAGAATATTGAGAAGGTGGGTGGTCTGACGGACATGGTTGAACCGAGCCTATGGATGCTCAAGTTAGTAAAGTGATCATGGCTATGACACGCAGCCAATTGAATGTCATGAATTCGGAGCGAAATTGACAAAGAATCAAGGACTAGATAGGTTCGCTCGGTAACTCACTAGGACCAGAATCAATTGACCGTCGTTCTCATCGGAAATCGCCGATAATGGCCAAAACAGCACGCGGCAGAAAAATGTTCCCGTCCCGGCCGCCGGTGAAAGCTCCCAACGGCCTCAACACCTCCAACGGTCGCTTCGGATTACCTCTCCAAACACACGACATCAAGCAAATTGACCTCGGAGATTCTTGCGCTTCGACGTGGTGGTGGGCTCTTCGTTGATCCCGCTCGTTCCTTTCGAATCCAGCGTCCGCGGCGAGTTGCGACACCGGCCGAAGATCCCAATCGGCACCGCAGCACTCGTAATCTTCCACAACTCCAGAATCACATAGCAATGGCAGCCAAGATCACAGTCGGCCAGGTTCCGGCCATGTTTGCTCGCCGTCAACAGAAGGTGTTCGGTGTCGGCAGACGTGAGTTTCCCATCCATGGTCACGGCGAACAACATCTCCGCAACGAAAGCCGCTCCTCTGAGCTCAATTCTACGGCGGAAGTTACTTGCGACATACCGAGTATTATTTAACATGCGCTAACACTGTCATCCCTTCCAGGCCTGCAATCCACTGCTCCCACAACCCAGAACCCCGCCTATCCGCTCTACCCCTCCGTCGCCCAGCTCCTCCGTGAGAAGGGCATCCCCAAGTCCGACGTCTCCAAGATCCCAGCCTCAGGCCCCAAGGGTCGTCTCTTGAAGGGTGACGTGCTTGCATATATCGGCCAGATTTCCGCGGACTACCCGTCGACCCAGGCCGCCATTCTGGCCAAGCTTTCCCACCTCGATCTGAGCAACATCAAGGTCGCCCCGGCCCCAGCCCCGGCCGCACCGGCTGCGGCTGAAGAGAAGATCGCCCCCGAGCCCCTGCCCATGGCTTCCGTCGCCATCTCCATTTCTTTGGCTGCCGTGCTCTCCGCCCAGAAGAAGCTCCAGGATAACCTGGGCGTGACGATCCCGCTGTCCCGCTTCCTTGCCGTGGCTACAGACCTTGCCAACGACGACCTGCCCCGCTCAGCTAACTTCAAGCCCTCCGCCGATGAGCTTTTCGATGAGCTTCTCGGCGCCAAGCCAATCAACACATCACGCGGTGATTACGTTCCCGAGCTGAACGCTTTCGAAGCTCCCAAGACTGTCCGCTCTAAGCCTGTCACTGAGGACTTGATCGATTTCCTTAGTGCGAAGTCATCCAAGAAGCCTGTGCCTGCGGCTTCGGTTGAAGACTCGGCTGGTGTTGCCTCCAATGTCTTCAGCTTGACCGTCCCTGCTGGTGAGGAGGTCCGCGCTAAGGCATTCCTGGAGCGAATCAAGACTCTTCTCTCGGTTGAGCCGGCTCGCTTGGTGCTTTAAATTTCCCTTGATGTATCGAATCTCCCTTCTTCGCGCTTTTTCTTTTCTTTGTTCCTGGTCACCTGAGCCAAAAACTGGGCAGGCGAAGCCCATTCATGAATGTATACAGTATAGCATAGTTAATCAGATATTTCCTTGATTGGGTTACTTCGAGAAAAAGAAATTAGATCTCAATTCGTGGATACGAAGACATCCATGGAAGGCCTTGGTCAGGCTGAATAAGCACTTGCAGCTTCAAGAAACATGTAGGTGTTTGTCAATTTCGATTTCATTTCATTTCCGGCATGGTTTAGATCCCCATGAAGGTCGGTGAGCATAGCTAAATCATCTGAAATGGGAACATAGGCACAAATTCGTGCCAGCAGAAGAAGGGTCATGTCATCATCAAAAGCAACCTTGCAAAAGAGAGGTTGCAATGAGAACACCCGCCACGCAACGCCGTATACCGGCAACCAGGAACAACACCAAGCGCCGCCGCTGAAAGCCTTGAATAAACATGAATGTAGAAGTATGGCCAGCCTAAATCACGGCCAGGGTAGGGACGAACCAATGGAAGAGATTAAACAAAGCAAGAAGAAGCAGAGAAAGTAGGGAAAAAAGGAAAAAAGGAACACAAAACAAGGAAAATGCCCATTCCGAATGAACCAGCGCCGGACATCCACCCGCAAATGCTTTGAACCACCGATGGAAAGAAAGATGCAATAGATGCCGACGTGTAAAAGGACAAAGAGTGAGATCCCCCTCAGGCCATGCAATGATTTCCTCCAGTGACCAAATCGAAGTCAACGGAAAACGCCATGTCGAATGCAGATGAAGAGACAAATTAGAAGGTAGAGTGGATTGGCCGAACTACCGGATGGTACTCAATTCGGCCAGTCTGCTGCCTTCGCGACGAGCGTCTCTTGTAGCTCGTCTATCAAATATTTTCCAGAATCTGAGGGTCTCATCGCCTGCTCCTGTTACGACAGTCTGGCCGTCAGGACTCATGGCGAGGTAAAGAACACGGAAAGTGTGACCGGTCAACGAGACGATTTGTTCCATACGCGGGTATTTCCAAATGACGATTTGGTTTTGGCTGTAACCGTGCGTGCTGATAATCTCGTCTGAGTTTTTGGACCAAGAGAGGTTGCAGACCTGGCTACCAGTGTCGACCTCTTTGATCATTGAGCCGGTTTGCGTGTTCCAGAACTTGATCGTGCGGTCAGCGGTACCACCGCCGGAAGCGAGGAGATGATGTTGATGAGGAGACCATGCGATGGCCTTGACTGCAGCATTGTGGTCGGAGAAACGGTAGAGCGGTGTCTCGCTGAGCTTATCCCAAACCATTAGTTTGTTGTCGTTGCCGCCGGATGCTAATTGGCCATCTTCGGTGTTCCACTTCAAACCACAAACTTCTTGTTTGTGGCCAGAAAGCTTTCGAACATACTGGTCCGGAGATCGAACGTCACGGTGATAAATAAGACGGTCTCGAGATCCCGATGTGAGAATGTGATCGTTCCATGCCAAAGCACCAACTCGGTTGGTATGTCCAATCATGGTTCGTAGCCGACGGCAATGCTCAGCATCCCATATTTGCACCAGACCTTTACCTGTGCCAATTGCAAGATGTGTACCCTGTAGTCCATAGTGTGAGTATCAGACACGGAGCCTTGACATGCAGATCCCTTGCTTACCCTTTGAATCCAGCTCACGCTGGTCACGGTATCATCTTTCAGCTCGCACAACCTGGTAACTCCACCGGTGTGGGAGTTCCACATGTAGACCGAGTTGGCCAATCCAACGCCAAGAACGTTGCTACTGCCCCAGTCCACCAGGTTCAAATAGAAATCATCTTGAAGATCCGGCGCATCCAAGACCTTGTAGGGCACCTTGTTTACATACCGGGCCTGTTTTCGAGGTGTTTCGAGAATGCGCTGGCTGTCATATCGAATAGGAGAAAGACTGTATAGCTCAGAGCGCACGTCCAAGTTGGGGCCATGCACACTTCGAGGGGTTTTAGAGGGGGTTGGATGTCCCGATCCGGGCCGTGAAGGTCCATAGTTGAACAGGTTCTTGTGTGGGGTGGTGGGGGTGATGCTAGCGGGAGGGAGACTGGCAGCGATATGGGCAGGAGGTGTATGGGATCGAGTCTTGTCATTGATTCCATTGCTGAAGCCGAGCAATGGGTCGGATGGCGCAGAGTTCAAGTCGGGCTGTGGCACCGTGTTTCCGAACAGCTCGCTGCGCAAGACTCGGGAAAATGTACGGTTGGCTTCCTCGGCTGCGGTTATAAGTCAGTTCAGATGTACAACACAATGGGTTCCGATATGTAACGCACTTTTTTGAAAATGAAGCTCGGAGTGAGGGGGGCGTTTCTTGACCCTGGAAGGAGTAGATGGGCAACCATCTTCATGTAACAGACTATAAGTCGCTTGCAGATCTTGTCCGTCGCGATTGGGAATGAATCTGGATTATGGTCAGTAGCTGAGTCACAGATAACTGCCACGTTTTGCCGCAGGCTTTCTGATTGAAGACGATCAAAAGTGTGGCTTACCGGTCCCCATACACCCGCTGTCTCTTGCGACACGGGCTGGAGGCCGGGGTCCTGTCCCGCCGGCTCCCAGCAGTATCATAATCCTTCAATGCTTTCGCAAGCGCACTAGGGTCGATTGGCTCTGCTCCATCTTGCCGTTGGCGGCTGCCCGAATTTGAATTATCTGGGAAATACATCGTGCGCTTCGACGGCATGCTTGGCGGTGTCTTCGATCCAGGTGGTGATGCGATGTTTGAGATTTGCGATATTTGAGGTCTAGTTGCCGACCTATTCCCAGCCTTCTCTGAATTCCGATGTTTGTCCGCCATGGCGATGTCTGGTTGTCTGTCTGAGCCCCGGGAACAAAGTGCAGCCGATCAAGACTGGAATAAGAGTTGCATAAGATAGAAAGGAAGTGTCTGTCAATTGCGGATGTCAAATGTTCATAGATTCGGGTGTAGGGCCAAGGGTATTTGAAGGGCGATTCGCAGAGAGGGTCTGTTGTTGTTGATCCAGAAGCGGGATGATGGCCCCAGCCGCTGACCCCTAAAAATGGAAGATGATCCAGGATAAAGCAAAAACAGACCCCGTTTCACCAGGCCGATCAACGAAGAAGTGTCTGAACTGCAGGCATGTGAATGAATGAATGTCTTCAAGGGAGTGACGGAGTTGCGCAGGGCGACTCTCTGGGTCACGCGTCGGGTACGCTAACCCGATTTAGTGAAGGCAATCGGGCCCCATCAACCAGGTCAAATCAGTGTCTTTGGCTTTCACCACTTTGATATTCTATTGACTATTTCGAAAGTGGAGTCTAGCTCATTGGTTTACTCTCACAGTCTCATGCTGGTTGCCGGGATTCTTGGAAACGTTCTGTGTCAGCATGGCTTTGTTACAATTAAGACTGATGCCACACTGTGAGTCCTGTTGTTTACTAGAAGGGACGCGCCCAAACCGGTCTGACTGGACACTAAAGTGGGGGGCGATGTGAGGGATCTGTACGGAGTACTCTGTGTGGGCTGTTTTACTAACGCGAAATCCGCAGATTGGTTTGATATACGCGCTTGCTTCGACGCGACGCGACAGAGCTTGGGCCATGGCAACGACAATACCAAGCTTGAGTTCCCAAGAACTTATATAGTGGGGTCGACCAGAACCAACAATATGTATGTACGCACTAATAGTAATAATTTAAACCTACAATGTCTATCTAGACACCTGAATATCACTGGTTTCAAGATTACCCTCTAGTCTCACTGGCGGCTTTGTTACGTGACATTGCCATCCGCAGTCACCGCCAAACCAACAAAACCTCCGACGGCAAAAGCCAACTTTCTTTCTTTGTGCACCCCTGCAATGGTCCTCAGGCGTCTTTGTCCTGATATTATTGGTCGTTCTCAACGTTATTCTACAATGGCTGCCAAGCAATCTGCTCTAGACTTCTTGTCCTTCGTGAATTCTGCTCCTACCCGTATGTAGTCCCTATCAGATGACGCGGAATGTTGCTGATCTGTCTTATCTCCAGCTTTCCATGCCGTCCACGAAGCGAAGCAGCTTCTGTCTAAGGCTGGGTTCCAAGAAATAAAGGTCTGTTCAAGATAAATACGGAGTAAGACAATTGTGGCTCATCCATCAATAGGAGAAAGACTCGTGGGCGTCGACCTGCCAACCGGGAGGCAAGTACTACTTGACTCGCAATACTACTACCCTTGTGGCTTTTGCGATCGGCAAGCAATGGCAGGTATGTGTCAATTGCAGAACTGTGAAAATGACTCTCCAACTAATTATGCCGTATTAATCATGGATATAGCCGGGCAATTCCATCTCTATGATCGGTGCCCACACCGACTCTCCGGTGTTGAGGGTCAAGCCCGTTAGCAAGAAGAGCGGGGAAGGTTTTGTCCAGGTCGGTGTTGAGACCTACGGTGGAGGCATCTGGCACACTTGTACGTGCTATTCATTACCCTCAAACTATTACCGTCGCTAATTCCATGCAGGGTTTGATCGTGATCTGGGTGTCGCTGGCCGGGTTATGACTCGTGAAAGCGATGGATCCATCGTGCAGAAACTGGTCAAGATTGACCGTCCCAGTATGTTTTATGTTGACACGATAAATGTGCCTGGCTAATATCGTAGTCCTTCGTATTCCAACACTGGCCATCCATCTGGACCGCCAGGAGAACTTTGCTTTCAACAAGGAAACACAGCTGTTCCCTATCGCTGGCCTTATTGCTGCAGAGCTCAACCGCAATGGAGGAATCGACACATCTAACACAGACAAGGGTGGGGAGTCATCACCATTGAAATCTGTCACAGAGCGTCACCACTCTCACTTTGTTGAGCTTATTGCTGCTGAGGCTGGCGTCAATCCTGGCGATATTCTGGACTTCGAAATGATTCTGTTCGACACTCACAAGTCCTGCCTTGGCGGTATGCTGGAGGAATTCATCTTTTCCCCTCGCCTGGACAACCTGAACAGCACTTTCTGTGCTACAGTTGGTCTGATTGACTCGGTGGCCGACGAATCAGCGCTCGATAACGAAGACGCGATCCGCCTGATTGCCTTGTTTGACCACGAGGAAATCGGAAGCCGCACAGCACAGGGTGCCGACTCGAACATTCTTCCGTCGATCATTCGCCGTCTGTCCGTCCTCCCGTCCTCCTCCTCCAAGAACACCGACTTGTCAACTGCCTATGAGCAGACTTTGTCCACCTCCTTCCTCGTCTCTGCTGATATGGCCCACTCGATCAACCCCAACTATGCCGGGAAGTACGAGTCGGACCACAAGCCGGAGATGAACAAGGGCCCGGTGATTAAGATCAACGCCAACGCTCGCTATGCGACGAACTCCCCTGGAATTGTTCTCCTGGAGGAGATTGCGCGCAAGACCACCAAGGAGACTGGCGAGCACGTTCCTCTCCAGCTCTTTGTGGTTCGTAATGACTCGAGCTGTGGCAGCACCATTGGCCCTATGCTATCTGCTGCGCTGGGCGCGCGGACGCTGGATCTGGGTAATCCCCAGCTCAGCATGCACAGTATCCGTGAAACAGGCGGTACCCATGATGTCGCCCATGCCATTCGTCTGTTCACTGGCTTCTTCAAGCATTACTCGGAGCTGTCGAAGACGATCCTTGTGGATTAAGCTTACCGTGAATAAGTATATGAAGTAGCACATACAATAAACTACATTCAAACAGAGTATATTCCATTTTAAATCATCCGAGTCTTGAATTGATTGTATATACCACCAGAACATCTTGAAATAAAACAGAAACCTTGGGAGAAGCACGTGGTCCGGACCGAGGAAAGTCCGCCTCGACACATCTCTGTCCCCAACCCATCCATAGGTACCCCAGCTCACTAAATCACGGGGAGTCTCCACCTCGAATCCCTATACCTTCGCTTGTTGGATACCGTCCAAGCCCTCATGACCCTCTATGACAGACGTTGATGTCTATCGGGATGCGGAATACATCGCTGACGTGTCCGGCCTATCCTATGACGATGCGGAGCCCCCGAGGCCAACAGGCACGCTCAGCAGCCAAAACGCGCGTGTGAAGAAAGTCAAGTCGACCGCCAAAGTTGCGTTCATCGATCGATTGCTGCGCGATCTTGACATATTAATTTATTGTCAACTCTCCGCCCTGTATTACATGGAGTCAGTCCAACCCCAAACCCCAGCAATGATCCCCACCCCTCTTTCCACCACGACCAAACCCCTAACATCTATACTCTTGGTCTAGCTGCTCGATTGTCCTATTTGCCATACGTGCCATCGTCGAATTGATCTTCTTCACACCAAAACCGCCCCCGTTTGAGCCCACACGCAGTCAGCCGTTTGTCGGCGCCATCATCGTCAGTAACTTGGTCTGCATGCTCTTCCATGCCTTCCTGATTCGTCCCGAAGCTGGAGAGGAAACACGCGGCTACCTACATGGGGGACTGTTCATCGATTTCGTCGGGCAGGCTCCCGTCTCTGTTTACCGGCTTCTCTTGTTCGACCTTTTAATCTTTCTAGTCGATTTTATCATGCTGGGCTTGATTATTGAGCGGGTGAAGACTAATGGAAACCCCGCCACAGCGCCGACAACGCCGAATCCAAATACAGCCACAGGTACAACTACAGATGCAAGCCCAGAGTCCGGGGAGTCCCAGCCACAAGACCATGATGCTGAAGAGCGTGGCGTTCTGCGACAAGAGGATGACGATGAAACGATGTCCTCCACTCATTATAGTTCCGATGCACCTCACAGTAGTGGCGTCGACGAAGAGTTTGAAGAAGAGCGCACTACACTATTGGCCGACCCAGCCGACGCTGAGTCCAGTGGTGCGCGGGGCGAGCATCCGATGGATACATTCGCGGCTGGCCAGGCTGTCATTCTCAATATGAGCTTCCCAGGTACAATTCGTGATCAGTGGCGCCACTCAAATGCGACGGCACGGCCAACGTCCGGCTTTGTACCGTCTCCCGAGACGGCAACGTTCCTCCGGCAGCGCTTTGGTCTCCAGGTTGGGACTAATGGTCGCATTGAGCGTGCAAATACAACATGATGCAAATCTATAATTCAGCTCTGGTAGTAATATATATATATGTGCTAGTAGATTCTTATGAACAAAAGTCTATCATGTTCATAGGTCGTTTCATTGGATTTATATCCTTCAGCACGTCTCCCTTACTCAAGGGTTTCAGAGCTACATGTGCATCGGAATTTACATTATGTTTTTGGGCAATCAGGGCCACATCGCTATCGTCGCATATTCATAGAATTGCCTTGTCTAATGTTGTGCCCCTGGAAGAACCTAAGAGACATATATATTGAGCAGTATCCGCAGTATCCAGAACCAAACCTACTCGGGAAAAGGCACCCCAAGTAGGGGAGAGAAGATGATTATGACCGATCTTATTAACACATAATCCTACATAGCAGCTGATAAAGTCCTATGGGTTAAACAGGAGACACCGGGAACCCCTGATATATACTAGGGCACCATGAACACATTGGGTATGCAATTTATGCAGTAGGAGGCTTAGATTCTTCCCCAGCGCCCTCCTTCCCTTGGACTCTACGGTCCAGAATCTCATCAACAACACCCAGCTCGAGCGCCTCCTTAGCACCCATAAAGTAATCGCGCTCCATAAGCTTCTCAATATCATCGAGGGACAACTGCTTCTTGCTAGTAAGGTGGCGTTGGTAGATCTCGTTGAGCTGAGTGCGCACGCGCAGGATCTCCTTCGCATGGATAGCGATGTCGGATGCCTGTCCGAAGTAGCCGCCCGAGGGCTGGTGCACCATGATCGAGGAGTGCGGGAGACAGTAGCGCTTGCCTGCTTCACCGCCGGCGAGAAGGAGAGAGCCCATCGAGGCGGCTTGGCCAACGCAGATCGTGCTTACGGGAGAGGCGATATATGTCATTGTATCGTAGATAGCGAGGCCTGTGGAATTGTTAGTCAGGGTAGGTCGGGGATATCCATTGGAGCAGGTTCACATACCCGCTGTTACTGAGCCTCCTGGTGAGTTGATGTAAAGGTGGATTGGTTTGGAAGGGTTGTCAGCTTCGAGGAAGAGGAGTTGGGCGACTATCGATGCGGAGAGGGTGTCGTCGACTTGGCCATTCAGGCAGATGATGCGTTCCTGGGGGTTTGATTAGCAGGGGTAGGTTGTAGAGGGAGTATCTTGAGTTCTGTTACCTTCATTAATCGGGAAAATATATCATCTGCAGTGCGCGATACAGGTTAGTAAGTTGAGCATGTTTCGGGTTAAATGCAAGCCTCGTCGACGGATGCAATTGTGCAACATACAAGTGTGCCAGCTGCCTCCCTGTTCAATGTCATTAATATATGCGGATTGAGTACTTTATTGAGCATGGATGATATCAGACATACCACTGTCTCCGTCACAAATGGAGTCGGTGTCCAACTCCGCGGGGGCTGCGCAAGCGAGGGTCCTTGGTTCGAGAAGCATCGTACGAATCTGGCGGCGGGCCGGGCGATAGCAATGGGGGAATTGTGAATAGACCGCCCTAGCTGGTGTATAGAAGCTCTTGAAAGCATCTTCGAAAATATGAAAAAGCGATTTGTACTTGTATGGAGTCGGAAACGCAGAGTCGGGAGACACTGGACGGTGAACCGTCTGAAACGATAAGAGCGGCGCTAAGATAAGGAGCTCAGGTGAACGCAACAACAGCAACAATGCCGGCGATGGTCTTCTTATAGTACCAAATTCCTCTGGAGAATAGGATGCCTCTTGGGGAAGTTTTGATATACGTATTATTTGAGAGACCACCTAGGTCTTCTTACCCCCTGTAGTGCTACTCGGCCATCACCGTCCGATCAACAACTTCTCCGCAAATAACGGGCTCCGATTGGCTCCTGCAACTGCTCCGAGATCATCTTTTCCGCGCTGAACTCGACTCACCATCAGCTATTCCCCCAACCGTCCGAACAATGGAGTGCGTGGGAATGCGCATGCCGTACACAAAATGGCGCCTGAATGCATTCCGACAATTGCTAGCGACTTCACATGCTCAGACAGTCAGCCGGGGCATTTCGACCTCGCGACGAATCGACCAACTCAATGAAACTACGCTGAAAACGAAGACGAACAATTCGGCACCGGACTCTGTACTTCCTTCGCAGCGGCTCCCGCAGTCTCCTCTCCTCACACGTCCTCGCCATGGGACTGAGAAGAATCGCAAGAGACGCCCCACGACACAGGAGGAAGCCGACCTGCTCAAGAACCCATGGGCCCTGATACTGGCTTCGCCGGCACGTATGTGCTCTGTAACTGGTGCCCGACTTCCATCAGCCCTGCTGGGGACTTGGGGGCTTGTTAGACAACCAGATTCAGACAAGCTTCATATGATGCCTGTGGGTCTGCTGCAGGACTCGCTGCAAAGCAATAAGACCAAGAATCTCGGCTCATCACCAAAGCCAACGATTCCAAGCCAATATGAAGGCCTAGCTATGGGGATACAAGGCCAGGAAGAGCATTCCTTGGATGAATCACCAATTCCAACATCCCCGGATAAGCAGACTGGACGCCAGCTCGTGCTTCGCATTGCTGAGCTTCTTCCACTCATTCGATCTATTTCAGTGCCACTATCCAAGAAGGGCGGGAAAAGATCATCCATTATGCGGCTGTTGCCGTTCCGATGGAAGCATCCCCAGGGCCCTGTGACGGCGCACGAAGAGAAAAAGATCATCTGGTCGGAGGATACTCCGGAATTCACATTGCGGAGTATGAGGGGTGTCGTTGTCAAGAAGCTGGGTGCAGTCCTCGAGAAGTACAAGCGCGTCGGCATGTCCAATGGGGTCTGGAGGGCTCTGGATCTACCCGAGTACTCGGATGCTGCGCTGACGGAGGCTCTGGGAAGTCTAGAGCGGTTCGATCGGATGGAATGTGGTGGAGTCCTGCTTCTTGGCTCAGAGAATTCTGCCGCTTCTGGTCATACGTCTCAATCGAGTGGCTCTTTGGACTCGGTGGCTCTCACGCAAACCGGCTCGAAGGTTCCTGTGTTTGATCTGTCAGTGCTCTTTTCTGAGTCTGATATCAACAAACTCCGTGAATCCCACGCCCAGTTCCAACACACTGCACTGTTCTTTAGACCAGAGGATCAGCTCGGTGTTGATGCGATGATATCCCTCTGGAAAATCAAACGACTTCTTCATGGTGTTGAGCTGACAGAGCAATGAAGCCGCCGCATAATCAAATAATAAAGTGACCCACGGACTCGCTCATTGGACCCTGGTGTCGTGAGGATTATATCGATCTGTCAGGCCACAGTTATAGGATCATGTCGGTGTGGAGCCCAAATTGATATGGATCAGAGTCACTCGCGTGGCTTTGGGCAAGAACGTAGCGAGATAAAAAGTGGAATAAAAAGTGCGGCCTAACAATTACGCTACAAATTAAGTAGTACTTGCTTACTTAGTTCAATTATATTGTCAAGCAAATATTTAGTGATAATGTTGTCTAAGATTATTATAGGATTCTACGCACAAATATAAAGATAGGTCAAGCACGACGCATTGCGCCAGGGTCTACGGTCTTGCAGACAAGACCGGCATTCGGTCTCCTGCACGCGACCCACGACCTGTATCATTGCCGACTCGACATTTGCCGCCTCGTTACCGATCATTTGGTGTATTCGGAGGGCGGTCCAGTGCGAGGATCGCACGGCTGGGCGAAGCAGCGGTTTGCGGAGCGTGTTTTACTATCCAACCGGACAGAAGTTCGGTCTTGAGCCAGCGACCTTCTCTAGCCCTAGCCCATGGGGCTTTCTTAATGTGCTCGGCCCAAGACAATGAATGCTAAAACCAGAGCAGTTTATACCTCGAGCCGGCTGGGACCTCGGGAGCTGACGGATGACCAAACATGCCATGCAAAAGAGAGACTTTTCATCATAGTGCTGTCTTATGGGTCCCCTAGGTCCTTATTTTGTGAGACTCTGCGCGGAAGACTGCTTCGAGTGGGTAGGGGACACCGGCCTAGCCTGTCGTAAAATATCTGTCGTAAAATATATGCCAACGCTAGTCACTGTAGGCACACGAGGGATTAAGACATTTGGAAATATTTCCTGAAGACAAGTCTTGGTCTCTGTCATTACACGGCAGGGGATGTCGGTCAGGTTCGCGTCGTTCCATAACCGGATATGTTCGACCACTATTTAAGCATTAGAAGGACCTTGGAAAGCAATCAAGTAGGATATAGCAAATTAACCATTGATTTTTCATTGATCTTATGGAAGTAAAATGTCTTCTCGTCAGCTATCATACCGTACACGGTGTAGCAGTTTTGATTATACGTAGTATGTGGATCATTCATGGATCGGTGTTGTCTTGTTGCAACTGTTCACGGACCCTTTTCCAGCACCTGTAGGTGTCGTATCCTTGTAGAATTTTGATCTTGAAGCCACCATTCATGTGCATGATAGAAGTTTGGAATGCGTAGGGACGTTCCGTATGTGCCCAGTCGATCTGTTCAACGCGCGTATTCGGAACACGCTTGATCGCGTTCTGTCCTGCCAGAATCTCTAGTCTGGTCTTAGCCGAGCGACCTTTGCCCGTAGGAAGTCTATCATTTTCTCTTGCTCGTCCAATTTCCCCTTCAGTGTTCTATTTTCTGCTGCAAGACCATGGACTATCGCCTCAAGGCTTCCATGGCTTGTTTCGATATTCTGGATCCTGCTCGAGTAACTGCAGGGCCTTGGATTCATTTCCAAGCCAGTGGGGGATTCGGTAGAACGTGCAGGCTCCTTTTTTTCTTTGTTTTTCAAGCCATGCAAACTCCGTATAGTGCTCCCGCACCTATGATAAGCTTTACCGCCCCATCCCACCCACCACTTCGATACTGACTTGAAGGTCATCAAACTCCGATTGATTGCAGGGCCGGTTTTGTATCCGACTTGCTTCTCCAAGTGCCATTTACCTCCCCTTGGAAAGACGCTTCAGCACCTTCTCCAGGGAGAACTTGAAACGTCGAACCACTGCACCACAATATGGCGGTTCTGTTACAGATTCGCACGCGCAAACCGGCGCCGTATAACCGCATCACCAGCCAATCACTCTGGTGGGATCCAGTTTCCTTTGGTGTCCTTAAGCCAGCTCCGCGTACAGTGGCATTATGGCGACCGTTTCAGCATTAATTTCGCGCTCGGTGACCTCGAGAAGGTCGTTGTCGTCCTCCGGGCCCCAACCTCGTCTAGTGCGACCACGTCGTCCCTCTAGTTCGCGGAACAGCTTGGTATTGGCAGCCAGTTGTTGGCTTTCCATAAATTTCTCAAAGGTTTGTCGGTCTCCCCCAGGCGACAGGCTAGGTCTGTGGATCCGTCATCTTCTTCTTCGCCCTCATTTTTGTTGGGCCGTTTTCTTATGTCCTTCGGCTTGGTTCGGGTAATTGGGAGATGACGTATAGGCCATTCCAGTGGAGATCGGCAGCCGATAGTATTATCAAGAGATGTGCGGCGCCGAGGTTCTGCATATACCCCGTTAGGTCGTGACCATGTCCGTAGCTAGCTTTCTGTGCTATTTATGCCCGGTAGGATTATCCGGCGATTTTATGTTGCCGATTTATGTTAGCGATAATAGGTAAGACAAATAGAGATTAGATTAAGCTCACCTTGCGGAAAATATGGCTTTTTCGCTTTGATACACTCTTCTCTACTGGGGACAGGGCTATGCGCCGCATAAGCATATTGAAGACGACAGACCGAAACCGTGGATGACGAGCGAAGCGTGCCACATGAGAAGTCGTACCCACTCATCAAGCTTCACCGTTTAGTGGGGCTCGTCAATCTGGTGATGTGAGTATTATCAATGACATCTTTGCTGGGCGTCGACATCTCAGAGTTCAGAACCAATGGTGACAACTTTGGCTTCTGGAACTCAGGGCATATCACCAGGCATAGGTTGGATATGAGATCGGCGGAGACTTAGCTATGGAAATCAATGACTATTCAACTACTTAGTGAGATGAAAAGAGGGATTCAGCGAGATAGGATTACCACAGTTATGCAGGCCTACCTAGGTTGTCCCTGCCTGACTTATTGGAGTTGCACAATGGACACTCTCCCAGTGGGGCACCAACTCAGAAAACTGGCTCATTTCAGCCGCTCCGCGAATGGACCATGGTCCATATTGTTGGATCTTCAAAATATTGGCTTCGCTGGAGGCCGGTGAGTCCCTCGGATGTACTGGTACCAATTGTTGCCGACATCAGCCTGGGCGATGTACAATTTGCTTCCATCTTGCGAGACGATAATGGGTGGCAGGTTCAACCGCAGGCTGGACACGGAACTTTGGCGGCCTGTACATATACACAGATGAAGCCAGTTACCTGATTAACAGTGAACGAATGTTTCTGTGTTCAAGTTGATACGACAACAGTGTCCCCTGACGTGTACGGGCCGTCCTTTGATGGTTGAGGCGCGCCCATCCAAGCCTATAGTAGAAGGTTCAGCGGTCGATGGTCACCTGATCGTGGGGCTGAGACTGACTTACGTTTTCTGGGGGTTGGGACTTTCGTTCTGCCTATAACAGCATCATTGTATGTACCGCCTATTGAACTATGAGTTCAATATCGTTTGGTAACGAAAATTTGGCGACTCAAGTGGGGATCAATCATGGACAGGTGTATATCTCGTCCGGTACGAAACCCTTTCTAAGTCAGTGCCAGGCCAGACGTATTGACAGCCACTTTTTAGGCCCAGACCAACCAGAAAACCCACAGCAAAGGATAGACAACGGTCCGCATCGCCTCGTGTCAGTCAAAGAGACTATCACTAATTATCGTGGTAGAGGTGCTTAGGTCACTGGCATTCCCGCAGATGCTAGATCGGAGAGACAATATTGAGCCATGTCATACCAATACCTGCAAATGGATTTTGGAGTTGGAAAAGTACCAGTCATGGAGGAACAAGTCCCGAGGTCTACTATGGATTAAGGGCAAACCGGGTGCGGGCAAATCGACCTTGATGGTATTCCTGCATGACAGACTGAAGATATTACAAGACGACAGTCAGGGTATTCGGCTCGACTTTTTCTTTACCGCTCGAGGCACGGAGATGCAACGTACGCCCCTAGGGATGCTTAGATCCTTGCTGAACCAGCTTCTTATCTGTGACGCGACTATACGCCCTCAGGTGCGCGAGATATTTGAACAACGATGTAAGCAGTTTGGGTATGGTGAAGGCAAGTGGCAATGGCCACGAGTGGTGCTAGAAGAGTTACTAGCAGGCGTTATCCTGGCATCTGCTAGTCGGCAACACGTGACAGTTTTTGTCGATGCTCTAGATGAGGCTGGAGCTGAGTCTGCTCAACAGCTAGCAGCATACTTCCATCGGCTTATTGATCGCGCAGAAAAAATGAACGTGGCCGTTCGAATCTGTATTGCATGTCGACACTATCCCATCATGGAAAGTGCCCGGGCTATGGAGATATATGTCGAAGAGCATAATCATAAAGACATCGCCACATACATTAAGGATATCCTTGCTGACACAGAGGTCGGAGACAGTCCTAGTGAAGAGACGAGGCAGACACTAGTGGAACAGCTGATCCAGCAAGCCAATGGTGTGTTCTAATGGGCCCGTCTTATAATGCCTCTTGCCCGGCGGAAGATTTTTGAAGGAGAATCGTTTGATGACATCCGTTGTTGGTTACGCGAGGTCCCAGCCGGCCTAGCAGAGGTGTATATGTACATTCTGAACAATGTGATAGAGGCGAGGAATCGAGAGTAGTCGTTCTTATTATTTCAATGGGTGTGCCTGGCCGAGCGACCACTGACTATGACGGAAATGCGGTATGCCTTGGCGGCTAAGAATGCTCAAATAAAGCCCCCCCAAAAGATATGGGAAAAGATTCATGGTTTTGTCGGAAGCAATAAACGAATGAAGAGAAGAATCAAGACCCTTTCTGGTGGACTAGCCGAAGTAGTCTCGAGCGGGGATGACGATGAGACTGTACAGGTAATACACCAGTCAGTCAATGACTTCTTATGTACAAAAGGACTAGGGCTTTTGTCCTATTTTATCGACACCAGCACATTACTAGTGGATGGCGAAAAGATTCTATTCTAATGCCAGGCAACTCTCTACCGCACATGCCTAGTTTATCTAGCCACGGTACACATGCCTCCAGAAGTCTTGAAATATCTTCCGGGCACGAGAAAGGACTTTGCCCAGAATCACCCGTTACTTATCTACTCCACTAAAAACCTCTTTATTCATGCGAAAAAGGCTGCCGCCTCTCGAGCGGATGTGCTACAGAATGAACAAGATATCCTACAACGAGTGATTGGTCGGTGGGTCCAGATCTACCGGATCCTAGGTCCGTATGAACCGGAGTGCCCACCGAAAGATACGACAATCTTACATGTGGCTGCAGCCGCCAATCTCGTTGATGTCGTAGAGTCGGTGCTGTTTAACGGTGAGGGTGTCAGGAGGAAAGACGGAAACGGAAACACAGCTTTCCATTTAGCAGCACGACACGGTCATATAACAGTGGCAAAAGTACTACGGGGGAAGGGAGCAGATTGTGAGGCAAAAAACGAAAATGGAACAACGCCGTTAATTGAGGCGGCTAGGTTTGGGCAGTTGGGATTTATCGAATGGCTCCTGCATGAGGGCGTGGAGCTTGAAAGAACATGGGATGGAAGTGAAAGTGCTCTACAAGCAGCTTCGTTGGGAGGTCATCAGAGCGTTGTTGAAATTTTGCTTGGAGCTGGAGCTCAGGCGAATGTACGTGGTGGTAAATATGGCAATGCCCTACAGGCCGCTGCATACCGAGGACATACCGAGACAGTGCGGATGCTCCTCGACGCTGGCGCCGATGTCAACGCTCAGGGCGGTGAATATGGCAATGCCCTACAGGCCGCTGCCGCTATATACGGAGGATATACCGAGATAGTGCGGATGCTCCTAGACGCTGGCGCCGATGTCAACGCTCAGGGCGGTCAATATGGCAATACCCTACAGGCCGCTACATTTACAGGAAATACCGAGATAGTGCGGATGCTCCTCGACGCTAGCGCCGATGTTAACGCTCAGGGCGGTCAATATGGCAATGCCCTACAGGCCGCTACATTTACAGGAAATACCGAGATAGTGCGGATGCTCCTCGACGCTAGCGCCGATGTTAACGCTCAGGGCGGTCAATATGGCAATGCCCTACAGGCCGCTGCACACGGAGGACATACCGAGACAGTGCAGATGCTCCTGGACGCTGGCGCTGATGTCAACGCTCAGGGTGGTCAATATGGCAATGCCCTACAGGCCGCTACGCACGGTGGTCAATATGGCAATGCCCTACAGGCTGCTACGCACGGAGGACATACCGAGACAGTGCGGATGCTCCTCGACGCTGGCGCCGATGTCAACGCTCAGGGTGGTCAATATGGCAATGCCCTACAGGCCGCTGCATACGGAGGGCGTACCGAGATAGTGTGGATGCTCCTCGACGCTTGCGCCGATGTCAACGCTCAGGGCGGTGAACATGGCAATGCCCTACAGGCTGCTGCATTTAGAGGAAATACCGAGATAGTGCGGATGCTCCTCGACGCTGGCGCCGATGTCAACGCTCAGGGTGCTCAATATAGCAATGCCCTACAGGCCGCTGCCGCTGTATACAGAGGACAGACCGAGATATTGCGGATGCTCCTCGACGCTGGCGCCGATATCAACGCTCAGGGCGGTCAATATGGCAATGCCCTACAGGCCGCTGCCGCCATATACGGAGGACATACCGAGACAGTGCGGATGCTCCTCGACGCTGGCGCCGACGTCAACGCTCAGGGCGGTGAATATGGCAATGCCCTAGAGGCCGCTGCATTTAGAGGAAATACCGAGATAGTGCGGATGCTCCTCGACGCTGGCGCCGATGTGAACGCTCAGGGTGGTCAATATGGCAATGCCCTGCAGGCCTCTGCATTTAGAGGAGACACCGAGGCAGTGCGGATCCTCCTCGACGCTGGCGCCGATGTGAACGCTCAGGGTGGTCAATATGGCAATGCCCTGCAGGCCGCTGCATTTAGAGGAAATACCGAGGCAGTGCGGATCCTCCTCGACGCTGGCGCCGATGTCAACGCTCAGGGTGGTGAATGTGGATCACCTCTTTTGGCGGCTGTTCATGAGGGCCATTCTGATCAAGTTCAGATGCTTCTTCATGCTAGCGCAGATGTGTTGATTGCTGATGAACTCGACCGGACTCCTCTTCATATTGCGGCCTCGAAAGATATGCTCGACCTTCTAAATGGATTCCCGCTGCTCGTCTCGGCTATCAACAACCGGGATAAGCTCTTACAAACCCCACTTCATCTGGCTATTTCTCTCGGTTACGTCGAATTTGCTGTAAAGCTCCTCGAGCTTGGTGCCAATCCTTCTCTTCCAGATGGCTATGGTAGAAATATCCTAGACTGGGTACTGGGAAACGAACGCCTAATGCACCAAATCCAGAACCACTGCCCTCCGATTGTCGTGACCCCTCATGACATTCAAGATTTGACTGTTCGCCAATCAATCCTTCAAATCTCGGATACGCTTCTTCGTTGTAAGCTAAGCTCCCCATGGCCTCTTTTACAACAATTGGGTCGCTATCTCTTGTTTCTCGATGATGTGGACAATGCCCACGCCATATTTCAGCTAGCCTTGTCTCAGGGGTCTTTTGTCCGCACCGGTATATACAAGACTACCTGTAACCTTTGTACAGTGGCTATCACCGGGTCTCGCTTTGTGTGCAGAATCTGTGCCCATGTGGATCTATGCTCGTCTTGCGTACAAAAGTACCCCTACCACAGTCGATTGCACCCAAATCAAGTGCACAAGACCTTTGAAGTGCTACATGCGCCTGATAACGAGTCTCGGCTCACTAGCTCAGAATCAGGGCAATTGAGCTACTTTTTGAGCAATCTTGCACACGAGCTTTCTGCGCCAAACACTCATAGAACTGAGGTGGAGCCATCAAATGATTCCCTGTCTCGCCCGGTACTCAGAACGACAGCTCTAATTTCAAGGGCTAATTTAGGCCTAGCAACAATATTCTGTACTATTTTTTTCGGCCTTTCAGCGATTTTGTTGAGATATTGGTACTTTTAGATCTGTTTGATCACTGTCTATTGGCTTGTTATAATTGAAGACCGATTGATTTTGCCTAGACGTATTATACGCTAATCTATTCTCTTTTGTTAAACTGTCGTAAAAAATTGTGGTTTTTGGAGTTCACCCTGTCAAGGAGATGTGTCAAGGAGATGTGTCAAGGATATGTCTTTGGCATTGTAGCTAGTTAGCGTTGCTCATACGGTAGGAAACATGACCGCATGTATTATGTGGGATAAATGACACGGGGAGAGACTAATATCCGGTGGCTGCTCCTAATATAGTACAGTAGGATTTAGCGCCAAGAGTAGAGAAAGAATGAAAGAGTTTAGGTGGTGACACCGATTTCCGGAAGTACTGTACATTTCCAATCTGACAGACGTGGATGATCTGCAGCCTAGCCTAATGTAGCCTAGGTAGGTTCATCGTCATCTTGGCGTTAGGGTTTGGGACAGTTTCTCTGTATAAAATGTGGAAACCAATTTCGAGTTTAGCTGTAGCCCGGGGAGATAGTACGTCTCTGTCATACTAATTCAAGTGTTCTAATTTCTCCAGTCTTAAGGCATGTTTAGTTAACTTCAGGCATCACCCTTGCGCCGCTTCGCACTCCGGTACATATATCACTCGTAGCATCGGCTATTAACCAATTCAACGCCGAACGCAACCTAAACTACCTAAACTCCAAATTTCTTACCTCCCATTAAAAATGTCTGGATGGGTGATAGCTGCTATGGACGCACTCAACTATGCGGGTGCAGTAAGCTTCACACCAGAAACCGATATCCCAGATCTGAGCGGAAAGGTCATCTTGGTCACGGGCGGTGGGTCGAACCATATATCAAAGGTGCATTAATGCCGCATCTAACGCTATGCGCCTCCACAGGAAATGCAGGCTTGGGCAAAGAAACAGTCCTCCAGTTGGCCAAGCACAATCCGAAGAAGATCTTCCTCGGCGCGCGTTCAGAAGCAAAGGCAGATGAAGCCATTAAGTCGGTGAAATCATCGGTTTCAAATGATGTCGAAGTTAGCTGGATACCTTTGGACTTGATGTCAGGCAAATCGATAAAGAACGCAGCGGAGCAAGTCAACGCCCAGTCATCCCGTCTCGACGTCCTAATCCTCAATGCTGGTGTAATGGGTCTGCCCCCTGGCGAGACCGAAATGGGCCACGAGATCCAGCTTGGCACGAATCATGTCGGGCACTTCTATCTCACCAAACTGCTGCTGCCAACACTGCTCAAGACGGCTGAGGAGCCTGGCTCGGATGTCCGCGTCGTGTCGCTCGCGTCTGTGGGGCATAATTTCGCGCCGGCATTTGAGAAAATTTTGGACCAAGAGAAGCTTAAGAAAGTCAACACGACTGCTCGGTATGGAGCGTCGAAGGCTGCCAATATTCTCTTTGCTGCGGAACTTAGCAGGCGGTATCCGTCAATAACGTCGGTAGCGGTTCATCCAGGTATTATCGTAACGAATTTGTACGACTCTTTGAATTCGCAGTCTCTGTTTGCTGCTTTGGGCTCCAAATTTCTGCGTTTATCTGGCTCGACAGTCCAGCAGGGTGCGTGTAACTCGCTGTGGGCTGCTGTCGGGGCAAAGAAGGAGGAGCTCACGAATGGTGGATATTATGTGCCTGTTGGGATTTTGAAACGTCGAAACAAATGGGCGTGCAATGAGGATATGGGGAAGCGCTTGTGGGAGTGGACTGAGTTGGAGCTCACCAAGGCCAATCTCTGATAATATTTGTGTATTTGTCTTTTCGTAGGCTTGCACATGATTTCAGCCAAGTTTGCCATCTAGTTAGTTGATAATAAAGCCGAATTGTTCTTACAGTGTGGTTTCCAAGCATAACCAGTATTACTTGCTTAAGTATGAGAAAGCTTGCTTAATATCTGATAGAGGTACATATGTACATTCTGAGATATACTAGTGAAACAACTACGAATTGGCAACTTTGAGAACCACCTTTCCGAGACCTCCCTTCCCATTGTAAACAGTCTGGCATGCTGATCGCACCGCTTCAATGTCGGAAAGCTCAACAGTTTTTCCAACCACCGTTCTCAGCCTGTGTTCCTCAACATGACTTCTCAACTCGTCCAGATCTTGACCACTCGATTCCAGAAACATATATGCATACTCAACACCATATCGCCAAGCCCTCAGTTTACGGACACAATCGAAAGCATTAAGTCCCATTCGCAGAGCAACGGGAATGCCACTATTTGGGGGAAGATCACTAATTGAAGATTTCTGGAGCTGATTGCCAGAGGGCATGGTCGCAACCGACACAATACACCCCGATTGTCCTTTCATTAGGCAAAGATACTCCATTGCCAAACCGACTGTATCGAAGAGGAAGTCCACTGAGCCAGACTCAATGACCTTTCTTGGGTCCAATTTCGTGTAGTCAATTACTATCAAAGTGTAAGTAAGAGTTTACCCATGTGGAATTGACTTCTTACTCTCATCAACCGTTCCTTCGCCTAGGAGCTCGCTGACCATTTCCAGCTTTGAGGTTGAGACTGTGGTGATGACCTTTCCTGCATGGAAGACATTCTTTGCCAATTGGCAAGCAAATAGACCCGTTCCACTCACTTTCATTATGTTAGACGCATAGGCAACAGTTTGCAGAACAGAAGCGACATACGACCGGCGGGCACAAAGACAGTCTTCCCAGCTAGATCTCCTTTGTATTTTCTGAGTGCTTGAAGTGCAGTCATTGCTGCCAGAGGGATTGAAGCTGCATCCTCGAATGACAATGATGGTGGCTTCAAGGCAACGTATTTCTCTGCACATATGACAAATTCACTGCAAGATCCTAGTAATCGAATGTCAGTTGGATTATATTTGATCGTCGGGTCAGCACATACCTCGAGACCTCTCCGGTAGTCTAGTATAGACTTCAGCTCCCACTTGAAACCGGGTTACCTCCGATCCAACCTCTGTGATTACACCGGCACAGTCATAGCCGATTTTGAATGGAAAGCTATTCATGTCAGGAACGCTTCTCGCAATGCATATGGAGTCACATACGAGTCTTTTAGCGCCAGCTTTAGCATTCCATCAGCCTTCTTCACATCGATTGGATTGATGCTCGCCGCGCGAACCTTAATGGCGACATCTTTTGGATCGGTGAGCTCCGGTTTGGGTAGCTCGGAGACCTGGTAGCCCGATGGGTTTGAGTATGATTGGATATTCAAGGACAACATATCCGGTTGGGATTTTCAGCGAGACGTAGAAATGAGAAAATTAATATCACGACCACACTATTTAAATGGCTTGGTGGTTGAACTGAAATGACCGTCCAGATGCCGGATCCGTCTCATAGTTCGTCCCCGGACCCACAGCAACGGGTTAACTATCTCTCCGATGCCGTGCAGAAGGTGAGATTATTCAACATGCCGCGGTTCTCGATCAATTCTTCCACGATAACAGGTCGCAGACCTTTAACCAACATGGAATCTTCCAGATAGCATTACTCAAAACAGCAGTATTGTAGGAAGAAGATCTAGACACATTGTTAGTGCGCAAGATGGTCCATTCGTTAGTGTACCCAAGTTGCCCCACGGACAACTACAACAGTTTTCTACGCAATGCGTATCACGACACAAATCTCGCAAGCTTATGAGTTGAAGAGCAAGCGTCTCAATGCCTAAACATACTTCAAATATGTGCTAAGCTCTTGGGTGACCGCGAGTTTGTACGCCGGCGAACCCTCCCGGTTGGAAGCGGGCACCTGCAGGTCCACGGGTGGAGACGTCACCACTGAGCCTTGGATCCTTAGTTTGCTACCCATGGATAGCATCTGCTCACTTAACGCAAAATTCACTTCAATTCAAGCCATAGAATAGGTGTCATATTACTTGGGGAGGTCGCAAACAGGACTGACTTGATTATTGACTAGATATTTCCCTGCAATATGATTCAGCAGGTCTTTCTATCGTAAATCTTGACTAGTGGACTATGGATATAGCGAACGGTACGGAGTCGACCTGCATTTTATATGGGATGCCAATAAATTTCCACTCGTATCAGCGTGCAGCACGAGCCCTGCGCTACCCGAAGCGAGATGGATATAAGCGAAGACGACCCCAGACTGACAAAGATGACATACTGATCGGTCACTGTGTTAAGGGGGGTTTAATCTCTACATATTTGCACTACCTACTCCGTACCGAGTACTATCTTTTGTATGTGTGATGTCAGGCTTCCCGCAACATCCATTCTACATTGTATATCATCACAGACAGGGGAACGGGGCTGGATTCTCAGGGGCTGGTTAGTAGGAGGCTGTTCAGGCTGATCATTATTTGAATCGAAAAAGATGGCTGTAAAGTCTAGCAATGTGGTAAGTGACGATCACGGATCTTCAGGAGGGACTACAAGTACAAGACACCCCTGAGATATATATGCGCTCATATATTGATTTTGGCTGCGCGTACGGAGTATGGAGCAGTGTAGATGGGATTAGTGGACCAGATTGTCCATGGGCAAACTATCGTTGATATTCTACATATCAACCTTGGAGATGACAGTCTACCTTAATCACCTTGGACTAATCTGAGATCTCAAGGCAAGGTCGTTTCACCCACATCTGAGATACTGGGCCACAAGGTTAGACTGTGAGCAACTAGAATCTGCCGAAATCCTCATGGCAGGGTTAGGAATATGATGCATATATATACTCTGCTAATGATATTTGGTCAAATGCCTCTTGGTTAATGCGCGCAAGGGCCCCAACCTTGCTCAGCCTCAGTTTCAGCCACAGCTTTTGATTCAAGCCACTACTGTATTATGTACTCCCTATATACGGAGTATTTCGCATCGATTAATTCTTGAAATAATATTAAGCGCTCAACATGACAGTTTTGACATAAACACGTAGCGTATTGGGCTATAAAACAACAGTAACAATTAGCTTCTTGTACAACGATTGACCACGTGGACGGAAAAGTCATTGGGATCCAAAAATTCCAATTATCGCCCAACAGCGTCGGATGCCAGTTGTATTCGCCATGTCTTGGCGTTTACTTCTACAACGGACTAAGCCAAGACGGAGCTGGCAGCACTCATTTCGGAGATCAGGTGGCCGTTTGTTAATGTATCTTAACCAAGTTTACATTTTTTTCGGATATAAATTACCAGGGAGTACTCCTAGTAAATCCGAACAAACAGGTATTGAAGGCTTTCTTGCAGGCTATTGCGGGGCCTCGGGAAGTTCGAATGGTCAGCGACTCAAGGCATGCATCTGGACCCTCGATATATTAGCAATCTCTAATACGAGGTAATTTTAAAAAGATAGTTCCAATCCGAAGGTGCTACAAAGCGATCATACAACATAGATAGATCACTGATAGCCGGCGGCTGGCCTCATATCCTAGATTTGGTTAGGTGGGTAGGTCCTCGGTCCATCGATCACTGTCACGCTTCTTATGCATAAGATGTTGCATTGGATTGCATGATCCAGCCTCGGAAGTCCGAAGGTACATTTGCGATGAAGGCTGGGCACCGGAGGCGGTCGATCCGACTGAAATCATTCTCTAATACTTCGAAGATCTATGACTACACCGAGTAGTGGGGTGGCTGTACAACATCAACTCTGAGATAAAAGTGAAAGAGATTAAGAAATGGATAACGGTGATCTTCTTTCACCTTCTATTGTGGGTTAGGCAAAGCGGAGAAATACGCGTTCACATTTAAAAGAACTTTGTTTTTACCGGTGAGCCTGAGCGTCCCCGCTGCGCTATGAATAACCTTGACGATGACATCGTGTTCATTTCTCGCAGTGTGACTCGTGTATTAAGAATTGCAGGGTTGGACGTGGTCATTGCAAGCGTAAAATGGTGAAGCTAATGGGGCCGAAATGCTGTATGTTGTAGCCCGGGTAGAACTATAATGTATGATATACTAATGACATTGGATGGAAACAATAGAGATAGTCTACCCTGTATAATCAATTACACCATAAGAAATAAAGAAAAAGAAAAATTGGTCTTTGTCTGAGTGAGTGAGACCATGACAGTATGTATGCCTGAGAAATCAGGCCACAACAAGCCACCAGCGCCTCGGGTATTTGGCCATTTCGATGCAACCCTACATATTCCTCGCCTCTCTGTCTTATTTTGTGGAACAGACAGGGTCCCACATCCTTAGTTCCAAAGCAATTTATTTCCCGTTTGAGTTCAACTCCGAATGTGATAAATTGATAAAGTGCTGGATGCATGAATACCCGTCACATGAAATGAAACCCTGGAAGCACCCGACGTCATCCAGGTACCAGGGGAGAAATCCAGGAACACACAACGCAGAACCAACCAGAATTCAAATGTCCAAAGTCTCTCGTCTCTGATCAGCCACCCGGAAGGGCCAGATGAGGAGGCAAAAAGGACGAACTCCGCCGGAGTTCCACATGGATCATCCTAGCCTCCCCACATAGGCCAATTACCAGCCCACGAACGGGGTGATGAACGCCGATGAACGCCATCATTGACTCGAAGGACCAACAGAGTTCGCCCACAGGGGCTCAATACTATCTGAAACCGACCAATCACTCCATAACCAAGCGGCCGGGTCCCCTCTCGGGCGGTGTTTCAGCCCTTACAGGTACTTTACCCTCTTGCGCAAGGCCCAGAGCCCGCTATTGGACCACTTTTACAGCCACCTCTGAACGTAATTCGATTCCGCTGCGGGCCTCGACTGATCACTTTGCCAAACGAGAAAGGAAGGGCAAAGGGCACACAGCTACTCGTGAGTACATATACTTTCGTTCCCCGTCTCGTCTTTTCTTTCTCTTGATCGTGCAAGCAGGGCTTCTTCCACAGTTCCTTACCGTTTCTTTGTCGCTTCAATTTCGTCGTCCTCATTCCCTCCGTCAAAATGTTCTTTCCTTCATTGGTATGTCTGTACCTCGCATAAACGACAGGTCGCGCGACGTGGTCCACAGTCCCACCCCTAACCAATCGTGCAACCATGGCTAATTTCGCACATAGATCCTGGCTGCTGGCAGCCTGCCTACTCTCATTCAAGCCATTCCTCATGGCGCGAAGCCCCATCACTCTTTGCACCGGCGCGCCGCTGCCACCTATGCTGTCATGGGTGGTACCGGCGAGGTCTCTGACGGATGGCCTTCCATGAGCCAGTGGTCGGAGTACGAGACTCTGTGAGTAGATCAACCGGAAAAGAAAAGCCGAGCGTCGAACTAAACGTTCTAATTAGCTGGGGTCTCAACCAAATTCTCATTGCCGCATCATGCGACAACTCTGACGACGAAACAAGCGACATTAACACTAGCATCAAGTCGATCGCCAGCGAAACCGGCGTCGACCCTCGATTCATACTTGCAGTTGTTATGCAAGAAAGCAAGGGCTGCGTTCGCGTCCACACCACCAACAACGGTGTTCAGAACACTGGCCTCATGCAGAGCCACGCTGGCGAGGGCTCCTGCAACAAGGACGGCAGCAAGACAACCCCCTGCCCCTCCTCCATGATCAAGCAAATGATCAAAGATGGCACCGCTGGAACCAGCCAGGGCGATGGGCTCAAGCAGTGCTACGACGCCCAGACCGGCGGCGAAGCAGCCAAGTACTACAAGGCCGCCCGCACCTACAACTCTGGCTCCATCGACCCATCCGGCAACCTCGGTCAGGGCATCGCAACCCACTGCTACGCCTCCGACATCGCTAACCGTGTCCGCGGCTGGGCTGGTGACGTTACCGAGTGTGTCGAATCTACCATTGGAACCCTTACTAGCGGCGTGGGATCGGCCCTCGGTAGTGCCGGTGCCGACGACTCAGACAGCTCCTCTTCCTCAACCGCTGCTGAGCAGCCTACGGAGAGCGCTGAGCCTGTCGAGAGCTCTTCCTCGATTGCTGTTGAGCCTACCCAGGCCCCCTCCGCTCCTGTCGAAGCCGCCCAACCAGCCGAGACATCGTCCGCATCCACCGAAACCGTCTCCGTAGCACCTGCCCCCGCCTGGACCCCCAATGTGAACATGCACATGGCCGCGCCGGCCTCCATCCCCACCCCATCCTGGACAACCAGGTCCGCGCCAGCCGCAACAACAACACCAGCAGTCCCCAGCTCATCCGGAACAGCGCCTCTCTACCCCTACGCCAGCTCATCATGCCAGAAATACTACACCGTCGTGGACGGTGATTTCTGTGACAAGCTGACCGAAACCGTCGGAATTTCCTTCCCCGACCTTCGCAGCTTGAACCCTGGCCTCGACGAGAAATGTTCGGATCTGTGGCTCGGATATCAGTACTGTATCGACGCTTAAGTTCAAGCCTCTGATTTACTTTTGGATCTATTTGTCCTTTCACTGATTCCCAGGATCTTTTGGACCTGCTTTTACCCTTCTTCCTCTCCTTAAGGCGGTGCCTTCTTTGTACATAGCATGAGCTTGCTCTGCATAAAATTGGCTGTGGGTGATGCTGGCACCCGCCCATGGTCTTTTTACGATGAATGACACCAGCGAACTTTTTTTTCACACTTACACTTTCCACCTTTCTTTGATCATTGTAGAGTATGTGTGGATACATTCTTGCAAGGAATGTAGCCGCCCTTCCCTTCCAACAGAAGAGATGAAAGCACGTTCACGGGTATTTGCAGTCAGAAAGAATGTCCGAGTAGCTGTGATGCCATTTGAAAATCTCGCATTTGCCAATTGAAGTTTCATGGCTCGTCGCTGGGGACTAAGTTTACTGTGAGTACGTTCGAGACAAAGGAAGACAAAGAGAACCCTTGACTTTGGCGATATAGAAGGAATGTATTGGAAATGTGACAAAGCTGTTGTTTGAATGAAAGATCAATGTCTCTGCCATAAGTGCGAAAATAAAGACTATGGTTGCAAACTCGTCATGACTGTCTCTGATCTTGTATTTAAACAGGTCTGGATCCCCATACAATCAATCTAATAGCCAGCAAGTCCGTCAATAAACTCTCCGATGCAACCAGGTATGTTCAGATATAGGTTCGGGGGTCCGGGTCTTCCCGAATGGGAGATGAGTGACTACGAATGCGTTTACTTTGTGACAGTGCATTTCCACGACAGATACAAAAAGTATCCCAGCGAACAACTCATGCAAAGTATGATTCGTCGAATCAAAGATGGGAAGGCCGAGGTCAGTCTTAAGCCTCTCCATCGTCACACTCCGCGATGCATCTCAATGCCAGTCTACGGACCCTATGATGCCCCGAGCGCTGTTATTCTTGCAACCGCTAGAGAAGTCGCAGACACGCGCCTGAATGAAATCCACCAAGGGTTTGTGGAGATCGACATGGATCTTCTTTTCAGTCGTGGACATTAGAAACATAAGGCTTCGATTATTTTCGAATTTTGTTATTTTGCTTGCGGTCATGGATAAAGACTTTAACCATTCTGATCGAATAGTCTTCTATTGTACATGTGGTAGATGTTTGATATACAGTCTCCTACTCATAGAAGACAGCCGCCTGTAGAAAGCCAGTGGCTGTCGTATCCTGCAGTAGAACATCCGACTAGCTTGGAAAGCCTGCATCCTAGTCTAAAAACAAGAGAATATAAAGACTGCCTCATCTATTTAGTCCACATAATGTGTAAATAAGCAACAAAAACAAATCATTTCAATTGAAGTGCTCCCCCTTCCACAGCCAGTCGAATAACCTCCTTATTCAATCCCTCCCAGCGAGTCCGCCCCTTGATAAACCAATATACAAAGGCGAACAGAGTAGTGGCACCAAAAATTGGTGCAGCATAATTCATGTTCTCACCAGTAACCGGTAACGCTGACGGGAATGCCAGCCACACCGTAACCCAGGCAGTATACACCAAAGCAAAGACATTAACCGGAAGTCCCCATATTCCCATATTCCAGTTTCCAAGAGGCGCCACATGCTTCTGAAACCGATTATGCACCATGCAACTAATAGCAATGAAATATGACACAAAGAGGCCAATCGACCCCAGTGCGACGAACGCCCCAAAGGCGGCACCATCGGCGATGTTCAAACACGCCAGAATCATAACAACAAGTACTGGGAGCCAGACTGCACGAATTGGCACATTGTGCTTGCGGTCGATCTACCCATTCCTGTCAGCATATACCTCCTACCTCGTTTTACATAGTACTGTCTGGCACAGGTAGTACATACATGACTAAACCACTGGGGAAGGGCTCCGTCACGAGCCCATGCCCACGTCAATCTTGAGACAGACGCGATACTCGCCAGATTAACTGACAGCGAGATTACAAGTAACCCGCTCACCATCGCGGTGGCAGCTTTCACGGAACCGGTTGCTTGCCGACAGATTTCGATTATCGGGAAGCTCGATTTCTGGGCTTCCTCCACCGAGCCCATTGTGAAGAGCATACATACCACCATTGCATACGCCAGAATACCGTTAGCAACGACGGTATAGAAGATAGACCTAGGAACTGCTTGTTTTGCTCGACGGACTTCTTCACTCATGTGTACTGCGCCGTCAAAGCCTGCGATGCTTAGCTTGCTGTCTTTGCTTCTTCCAAGTATGTAGTGTGTACGCACCGACAAATCCCCAGACAGGGGTGAGCAGACCTATATTCCATGCGGGGAATCTTGCCCAGCCCGAGGTGCTTTGCGTGTGCAGAAAGACAAACTCTGGTGTGTGACGGGGTGCTAGAGCTGCGAGTACAACCAGAAACACAATCAAAAGGCAGATGTGCAGAATACCCGCCAGCATTTCAATCCATGGAATCAGCCAAAATGTATACATGTTCATCAATGCTTGGAGAATAAGCATGCCGACGATGATGAGGGTGATGTGCCATTGCTTTGGCTCGTATTCTGGGTAGTTCACACTCGCTAGGCCCTGGATCATCGTAGCAGTGGTATTGGCAACACCGGCGAGTGTGGAGATCCACGCAAACCAAGTCACCCAACCTGGATAATGTTAGCATTGAGCCAGGCAGTACTTGATAACCAACGCACCCTGCATCCAAGTGATGAACTTCTTCTGACTCGTCGGGGCCAGGTAATGTGTCCAGTGATACTGAGCGCCAGCAATTGGTTGCATCGATGCCATCTCGGCTAGCGAGGCAGATTGTGCCATTGCACCAGACACCACAATCACTATACCCCAAGCCAAGGCTTCAGGGCCACCATTTGAGAGCACCGTGCTCAAATTCCTAAATAGGGGCTGTTTTAGTAGTGCTGAAGCACAACAAGGGACAAGACTCTCATACAAAGCCTGAGTTTCCCAGCTCGACAAGTAAGTAAGCGAGAAAAAGAATATTTGGGTGAAATTGAAAAGTCGCTGTTACTGTCTCAGCTCGCAAACTTCATCGAGTTAACAAATCGTACCTTAGGCGAAGCCTCCTCCGTGAGTCCATTTCTTTTACTAGGGCTGTCATAGGCATTGGTGATATTTGCATCTTGCCCTGGCACGGCTTTTCCAATGACCACACTTCTCCTTTCCAAAGAGAGCATCTCATGGCGCTCCATTTGTTCTCGGCAGTGCCAAAAAAAAAGGCGTTGATTGCGGGAAGCAGAACATTTGACAAGTCCCGAAGGAAGACCGGAGAAAGAAAAAGCAAAACTGGCGTGGAGGCCATGATTCAAAAAGACAAGGACCATGCAGAATTCTTGTCTCACGATGGATTGTCCTTGTCTTGCCTGGATGGAATCGGCGTATGCTGCAGCACCAGTATCCGGCCTGCTTTCGAGGTGGGACCAGAAGATGCACGGTTGTGGAACTTGAGATAGACTGATCAGTCGCGAGAAAAGAATGATCGTACTCGTGTGTCTTGGGTGGTGTGGAAGATCCAATAAAGAGCCTAATATGAAGGTAGTCGGAAGTGGTTGGGTTCTGCATATATCATGCAATGTTTCTTCTAATCTACGACATGAACATGATCTTGTTCAATTATGTCTGAGAATCTTTCAACTACCATGTCATCCAGCATAACGATTCTTCTTCCGCCACTCCTGCCTGTCACTGAAAATGATCATGGTGCTTGGGTTATCACGGTGAGCACTATTCTACTTATTATTACTATCCTCGCGACAACAGTGACCGTGATATCTCGCATCCGCGTTTTACGCAAAGTTTCCTGGAGCGATTCCACTCTATTTCTCAGTTGTGTAAGTGGCTTTGCCTCCAATGGTTGCCTTTTCTAATTAATCTAGTAGGTCATATTCATCCCTCAGACTGTGTGTGTGAATGTAGCCAGCGCCCATGGTATTGGCAAGCACCGATATGCATTGAGCAATGCCTCATTTGAAAAATACAGCAAGGTAGGAAAGTTAGGCACTTACCCCGAAAGGCTATATTCTAACACAATCAAGATGCTCTTCGTTAGTAAACTCCTCGCCATTCTCGTCTTGGGATGCTCCAAGGCCGCCGTTGCACTTCTGGTCCTATCCTTGCAACCATTTGAGAAAATAACGCTCGCATGCAAACTTGTTTTGGGCTTTATCAGTACCTGGACCCTAGCCTCACTAATAGCGCTCGGAAACCAGTGTGATCAACCGCAACCGTGGAACTCCAGCCCCGAGCGATGCGTGGATCAAGAAATGTTATATATCGCACTAGGAGGCATCCACATGTTATTAGATGTGGTAATTATTGGGCTGCCAGTGGCTCTACTACGTCAAGTCCAGATAATACGGTGGAAGCGCCACCAAATCTCTGCCCTGTTTGCGATGCGGATTCTGTGAGTATATTTTCAAATATGAAGAAAATTCCCCGTCTAATCCCACGCAGAGTTCTTGCCCTGACCATTGCTGGCCTACGCTCCCTCCGACCACTCTACGACTCCAAACCCATAGATGAAACATGGAATGGCCTCATGCCAGCCATCTGGTTACAATTAATCCTCAGCTCCTCAATTATCTGCACATGCATCCCAACGCTGAAACGGGTCCTCGCCGAGCTCCAGACAGGCATGATGGCCGGTGTAGTTTCAGACTTCTTTGAGCAGTCCGTCTCAGGTCACACCAACTCGGGAGATCGATCAGCGTCCCAGTCTGACAATGCCGTTGGACAGAGATCAGGATCAGGGTCGGCGTCCCGCTCCCAAATTCGAAAGGACTCGCTCGAGGTCGAAAGTGTGGATAGTCAAAAGAAGTCGCGCGCAAATGACACCGTGCAAACGATCGACTATGAGGCCTTTTACGAAGGACCTGATTCTTCTAGGGCCTCTTCTTCCCATAACTATGTGAGCGATTCCCCGAGTATATATTCACAAGGTGGAATCTGAAGGCAACCAGTGTCAAACGGCTGAGATTATTCCCGGCAAAGTATATCTACAACAGTAGATATATCTGGTTATTTAGAGGTTGCGTGATCATATACCCAATTAGATTATGTTCCGTTTGGCGCGCATATTTATTTCGAAGTATTCACGGCCATCAATTTACGCATGTGGATATGTGAATATATGTCTTGTTTGAATATATCGATAACATCTCATTACCCCTGGACAAGGTTGCAAAAGTGAAGTGCAGGTCAGATCTCGAGCCTCTGGCGCCCATATCGTATTGCCCGGAATATCTCCTTTTTGGCCCATGGTGCTGTCAATGGATGGCCGGGCTCTATGATGAAGAAATTGATGTACAGAAATATCTCTAAATTTTGCTTTAGACCTACTAGGAAGTGGTAAAATTGATTTGATTTTTGATTCATGGTGAGCCATGTTGACTCACGGGGGGTATTGATCCACTCGACAAGAATAGAAGACCTCAAACCTGTTCCTTTACCTACCCCTTAAACAATGACAGGTGACGTTCTCAATATACTAGGTCAAACTCCAGGCCTCTACAGACTGTACACACAGATATTTTCCATCTACCGTGTACCGGATTCATCTTCTCATGACGGCATCATCGACACCTTAACAAACGGACTTGGCCAATTGGCAAAAAGTTCCCCATGGCTTACTGGCCAGGTTGTCAACGAGGGTGCAGGGGATGGTAATACGGGCGTCTTCAAAATAACTCCCCTCGAGAAAATCCAGCTCGTGGTGAAAGATCTACGACATGAGCCCTCCGCACCGACAATGGACGGGCTTCGCCAGGCCAAGTAGCCTTTTACCATGCTTGACGAGAACACCGTTGCTCCTTGCACGACCCTAAACCTACCGAGTAATTCGCCAAGTATCACGACCGAGTCAGCATTGACCTTCTGTGTCCAGGCGAATTTCATCGAGGGCGGGGTTGATGCTTGCTGGTCGCTCAGCATAATGTCATGGATATGACTGGCCAAGACTTTATCTTCGGATTACTGTCCAAGGCTTGCCACAATGAGCCTTTCTCAAGCGAGGAACTTGCAATCGGTAACATGGATCGGAGTCATCCCATTCCGCTACTGGATGACTCGTACACCCCGGGCCCTGAGCTCGCTCGTCAGATTGTGAAACCCCCGCCAAGCGTCAAAGATATGTCTCGGATCCTGTTACACCTCCAGAATCTGCATGAGCTTACATTGAATTCTCCGCGGCACAGCTTGGCTCCCTCAAAGCTCTCGCGACGAACACATTGTCCGTCTCCACAGACTTTATCTCTACGGACGATGCTGTCAACGCTTTTATCTGGAAATCTATCGCCCGTGCCCGGGATTCTCGTCTAGAAGTGACTTCCGAATTGATGCTTACGCCCCAATTGACATGAGACAGCGTTTTTGGATTCCCCAGGGCTATCCAAGCTCATGCAGACTTTGACATACAAAACCGACACAATCAAGAAATTATGCGAAGAGCGTTTGCGCATCGTCGCCGCCGAGCTTCGGTCCCAGCTCGATCCAAAGAATAATGATCTAATATTCAATACCCGTGCCCTCGCTACAGTTCTCAGCCGCTCGGATGACAAGACCAAGGCGTCTTTCACTGCCATGGTCAATTTTTCGTCGGATTTTATGCTTAGTTCGTGGTCGAGGATTAGCTCATATGATCTAGATTCCAATCTAGGTTCGGCTACGCCTGAAGCTGTGCGGAGACCACACTTTACCCCCGTTAAGGGCCTGGAGTATTTGATGCCCCGATCGGCTGCAGGTGAGATGCCTGTTGGTATCTGTCTGAGAGATGAAGACTGGGAACGGTTAAAGGTAGATGGAGAGTTTATGAAGTATGCTAAGTATATTGGGTGATAATATATATATGAAGCGATGTGAGTAATTATCAAAATACTCTAATGTATATCCGTGGATACTGTCCAGGTACATAGTCGAGGTTAAACCGTAGCATCATCCACTTGTCGATCGTCTCCGCATTCCGTCATGTCTCCGCATTTGGGAGAGTCTCCTTCCTTCGCCTCTCTCACCTTCTGTTCTTTACTTGGTTCTTTATGCTCCTCATACTATTACTTAGGTTTGCATTTGATCCTATTATAACTCCACGTACTATTTCTTCTTCATATCTAAAGCTGTCATCATGGGTGGGGAGGTTCACTTTCGCCCCGCTCCTCCAGCCTTACCCCAGCTAGCCGAACACCCGGTCGGCCAACGTATCAAGAAGATCTACACCGATCGACTGAGACAGTTCACATCGAACGGCCAGTATGAAGGTCAAAACCTCGTCTCAAAGTACCACGAAGCTACAAATTCGGACGAACATCATGTCAAGCTCTCTGTTTACTCGGTTCCGGACCTGCAGCGACCGACCTTCAAAGAGGCGACTTCTCAGGAATTCAAGCCAACTCACATAGGCGCCTCTTTTGGCCCCAGTTGGTCCACACATTGGTTCCGGATTCGCCTCACGGTGCCCGACGACATGCTCCAACGGGAGCATCTGGAGTTCCACTGGGATGCCAACAACGAAGGTCTGATCTGGACAGAGGACGGTCACCCCCTGCAGGGCTTGACTGGGGGCGGAGAACGTACCGAGTTTGTTCTCCCCAAGGCTTGGTATGATGGGAAGCAGCATATCTTCTATATTGAAATGGCCTGCAATGGGATGTTTGGCAATGCTCCTGGTGGCGATTCGATCCAGCCACCAAATCCCGATAAATACTTCACGCTCAGCACAGCGCGAATCACCGCTGTAAATCTAGCTGCCCGGGCACTTTACTATGATTTCTGGATCATTGGAGATGCCGCCCGGGAATTCCCAGGTGAGTCATGGGAGTCGCATGAAGCCAATGTCGTGGCCAATTCTATGATCGATGCCTTCATTGCCGGCAATGGAAGCAATGAATCTATCTACGAGGCACGGAAGATTGCTAGGAAGTACCTTGGCAACAAAGTGGATTCGTCCGATGTTTACGACACAGATACGCAGCCAATAGTTTATGCCATTGGCCATTGCCACATTGATACTTGCTGGTTGTGGCCTTGGGCTGAGACTAAGCGAAAGGTAGCACGGTCCTGGTCTAACCAATGTGATCTTATGGAACGGTACCCTGAGCACCGTTTTGCTTGTTCTCAGGCTCAACAGTTCAAATGGCTTAAGCAGCACTACCCATCCGTCTTCGATCGCGTGAAGGGCTGGGTAAAGAAGGGCAACTTCCAGCCTATCGGCGGGAGCTGGGTTGAGCACGATACGAACATGCCGAGTGGAGAGTCGCTGGTCAGACAGTTTTTGTACGGACAACGATTCTTCGAGGCAAACTTCGGTAAACGAAGCACAACTTTCTGGTTGCCAGATACCTTCGGGTACTCGACGCAGATCCCTCAGATATGCCGCCTGGCTGGGATGAGCCGTTTCTTTACCCAGAAGCTCAGCTGGAATAATATCAATAACTTCCCTCACACTACTTTCCAGTGGGTTGCGCTTGATGGCAGCCAAGTCATGTGCCATATGGCTCCTTCCGAGACCTACACGGCTGAAGCACATTTCGGTGATGTCAAGCGTAGTGTCACTCAGCACAAGTCGCTAGATACAGACAAGACATCGCTACTTGTGTTCGGAAAAGGTGACGGGGGTGGTGGCCCGACCTTTGAGCACCTCGAAAAGCTGCGTCGCTGCCGTGGTCTCAGTGACCAGGTCGGCTCATTGCCCGGAGTTAAGATGGGCGGGTCGGTAGATGACTTCTTTGAGAAGTTGGAGGCGAAGGTTGCCTCTGGCACTGATTTTGCTACCTGGTACGGCGAGCTTTACTTTGAGTTGCACCGTGGAACATACACCACTCAAGCAAATAACAAGCGAAATAACCGAAAGTCCGAGTTCCTGCTGCGTGATATCGAGCTTCTTGCGACCCTTGCCACCATCAATGCTTCCGACGCCGGATATCTGTATCCCAAGAAGGAGATTGACGAGATGTGGGAAGGGACCCTCCTTTGCCAGTTCCATGATTGCTTGCCGGGTAGCTCCATCGAGATGTGCTATGACGACTCAGACAAGTTGTACGCCGAAATCTTCGAGACAGGAGCCAAGCTACGGAAGAATGCCCTCGAGGCTTTGGGGATCACTGGCGATGTCACCAGTGGAAATTTCATGGCCCTCAACACCTTGCCATGGCCCCGATCAGAAGTCGTTGCAGTTCCTCCAGCATTGTTCGCATACAATGGATCCAAATATGCCGTGGCTGATGGTTCAACTGGAGTGATGCAATTGCAGCCGGTTGACTTCAAAATAACCACTTCGGTGACTGTGACCGAGGTCAAATCAGGTGCCTTCCGCCTGGAGAACGGTAAGCTCAGGGTTGATGTTCAGGACGGGGTTATAACATCTTTGTATGACGTGGAAGCCGATAGAGAGATCGTCGCAAAGAACCGCAAGGCTGGCCAGCTAGTTATCTTCGACGACAAGCCTCTTTACTGGCAAGCATGGGATGTCGAGGTTTTCCATCTTGAGTCACGAAAGGAGTTGCCCGGGGGTAAGACGACCATTGTAGAGAATGACCCGCACCGGGTGAGTGTCATGACCGAGACTCAAATCAGCGACAAGAGCTGGATCAAGACCACAATCAGCCTGTCAGCATCCACATCCGATGAGCCATCATACGTGGAAATGGAAAGCGAGGTGGAATGGCAAGAGACGATGAAATTCCTCAAGGTCGAGTTCCCAGTTGATATCACCAATACCGAAGCATCCTACGAGACCCAGTATGGCATCGTTAGGCGCCCGACCCATTATAACACAAGGTATGCACCGGCCTTCCAGATACTTCACAGCGATACTAATTACTCTGCAGTTGGGACATGGCCAAATTCGAAGTCTGCTGTCATAAATGGGCCGACCTCTCCGAAAACGGCTACGGAGTCTCCATCCTAAACGACTCTAAATACGGCTTCGCAACATGCGGTAACCTGATGCGCCTTTCGCTGCTCCGTGCCCCCAAGGCACCAGATGCCCATGCTGACATGGGCCGCCACCACGTTCGCTATGCAATCCTTCCCCACTCTGGTGCCCTTGATGCCCGAACGATCCGAGCGGGCTATAATTTCAATAACCCCCTCATCGTTGAAAAGGCCGGTCCTAAAGCATCTGCTTCCAATGCCCTGTTTAGATCTCTGTCTATCAAGGGCGCGTCATCTTTGATTCTGGACGTTGTCAAGCGTGGCGAGGATGATGATGATGTTTCGTGGGATGGTACTCCTACCCGTCCTGGGAAGAGTGTTATTCTGCGTGTCTATGAATCGCTTGGTGGTAAGGCTCGTGGTACTATTGAAACCACACTGCCTGTGAAGAATGCTTTCAAGTGCAATATCCTTGAAGACAATGACAATGACGGGCTGGAAATTGAGACTCAAGACGATCGCTCGGCGATCAAGATTGAGTTGAGAGCGTTTGAGGTCGCTACGTACAGACTGCAGCTGTGATTATCAGGAACATAAGTGGCAGCCTTTAACCTAGCCAAAAGAACATCGCAAGGCACCCGTCGTATGTACTTAGCTCGTGTCGCATTCATTAGGAAACAATGAAACAAATGGTGTATTCAACAAACGCTGTAGTCTTTTCTGTATAAGTTCGTGATTTACATGATATCACATCGTAGGTGTAATAAGACATCCCATTTCCATTCCCTGCTACGCCTGCAACGACTCCTCCCAGGAGCCATGTGAAAATACAAACCAACCAACTCCGAACTCGAGAAAAAGCCAAGCAGATGCAAGGCGGCGCAGAACATAAAGACTGAATCTAGACTCAATCTCTCCCATAGCTAATCTTCAACCGCTTAACAGAAGGCTTGTCCTCGTCGGAAAATTCCTCGGTCTGGTTCTTGCCTTTCGTATTCTTCGACCCGCCAGTCGCCTTCTTCTTGTTTTTCGAAGAGCCACTCGAGCTCTTCATCCCGCTGGCAGAGACAGACAGCGGGTCAATCTTCATAGACATGCCATTCCCGCCAGTCGTAGATGTTGGCGTTGCGGCATGGGAAGGCGTTGTTTGTGTAGAGGAGGGGCCTGGAGAATCCTGCAGACACAATAATAACCGTTAGTCCCCAGTTCAAATCAAGAACACCTTACTCAACGTCCAAGACGAGTAATTCTTTGTTTGAGTCGGTCCTACATACCAGCATGTAACTCGCCGAGCTCCGCGAGAAAACTCGATCCGATTCCGTCACCTGCGCCTTTCGCCTCCCGGCCATGCTACCGCCCAGACCCAGTCCCGCAGCGCCGAGACTTGAACTGCTTGCGGAGCCTTTGATGTAGTTGTCGAAGCCCTTGATGATGTTTCCAGCGGTGGTTTCTTCCAGGTATGACTGTTCGAAGCGGAAGATTTGGTCTTCGAGTTGAGCCTGGGGAAAGGGGTGTTAGCAACACATCACAGTAGAACGGTTTAGGCATCCGTGGGGCGCGATATTTCGGGACGAGACCATATTGAAGAACATGCTCGCGCAGCGAAAGAGCAAATTTGCAGAGAGGTAACGACGTCCGGTTCCTGGAGGACGAGAACGCGCGGGACTGCACTCACCATGCTCTTATCCATTAATCGCTTTTTCTGTAGTGTGTCCCTCAGCTCGCGGCGCAGTTTCTCGTAGTATGGTAGACCGCGACTTGCGGCATTCTGGTCTACAGGCGCATTCGGTGCCCCTGCTGTTGCGCCGGCTGTGGGCGCCGCAGCTCCGGTGGTCGCGGGCGCGGGTGTTGGAGCCGGTGCTGTGTCAGCCATTATTGGCGGGGTGGAACGCAATAAAAAAATATTTGTTTTATGTCGAATGGACGTATCGCGTGAGAGGAATGGGCGAAACGAAGCTAACGCTTCGGTGGAAGTTGTGTCAGTGCGTAGTCAATGACCGTGTTTGGGTTAGAGTTCCAAGGTTGTAGCCGCTTGGAGATCTTATCAATATTTGTCTTGTTTGCATTCCCCTCTCTTAATCGTCAGCGATCATGTGCTTTGTTTGTTGTCTCTCCTCGTGCCACCTGCAATCTTACGAGTATATTGTCGTTTGTTTTATTTTTGAGACAGAAGAGGTCTAGTCATTATTCTTGCATATACATCTACTACTATTCGAGATGGATCACTCGACGCATATGGGCATGGGTCATGGGGATATGGGCCATGGTGATATGGATATGGGTGGGAAATGCAATATGAATGTGAGATATAGCCTTCGGTCTTGCTTTGATCCCATGCTAATGTCGAATGTTTGAATCGTAGATGCTGTTTAACTGGTCCTCCGAGAATTTGTGCATTATCTTCCGCAGCTGGCATATCACTGGTCCCTTCTCCCTCCTTGTGTCCCTCCTCGCTATCGTTATTCTTACTGCGGGCTACGAGGGAATACGGTCTGCGACTCGGAAATACGAGACTGCCCATGCACAGCGGTTAAGCGCGTTGAGCACTTCTGCCACTACTGGGGGTAAGTGATCTGCTCTTTCCGTGGGTCAAGGTGCAATGTCAAGGATACTACGTTCCCAACAATTCTGCTATGTTTTTGTTTGGTATTGGAGACATGATAGGGAGATGGTATACTCTGAATGGGCAAGCTTCTTATTGATGCCTTGGCTCTCTGCAGACGCTGAGACCGCCGACCCTATCATTGCCAACGGCCCGGCGGATGCAAATCATAACACTCACCACGAAAGCTCACCACTGCTTGCAGGAAGGGAGAACAGAGCGGCATTGGCGCGCAAGGGCAAGATTACCCTCGCGGCTTTGTATGCCATCCAGGTGTTCTATAGCTTCTTCATCATGTAAGTGCCTTCTAGCAAACTGTCTGGCCTTGTTTTGGCTCGCTGATTTGGTGGTTTAGGCTTCTCTTCATGACGTATAATGGGCAGGTCATGATTGCGGTTGCAGTGGGCGCGTTCGTTGGGTACTTGGCTTTCTCCGAAGGGACGCCAGCCACAAAGACGATCGCGTGTCATTGAAGGTTGCAATCCAGGGAGTTGACGAATTTGCAGACTTAGTGGGAGCCGTAGATAGGATGACCAGTGTACAAAAATTTGAACTGGTTTCGGGTATGGAATTGATGGGTTTCCCTTTCCGGCGGGAGAGCAGTGCTAGCTTGTGGTGGCGACATCATTGTTTTGTTGTTCCGTCAGTTTCTCCATAATGCAGTTATAGTTCATGGGACTTCAACATCACTCCCATCATCGCCAAATCCAAAACTGAATCCACTACCTTCGATATCTTGCCCGTCAGGGGTGTCCTCTGTTTTCCCATGGACAATATCCTCCCACTTGCGCTTCTTGCCTTCGCTCTTTCTCTGCAACTCTTCCCACGCGTGCTCCAGCAAGTCGGGATACGACTCGCGCATACCGCTCATAAACCGCTCACATGGATTAGCCACGTTCTTCCGGAACCCAGACACCTGGTCCGGCTTGTTAGACAAGAAATCCAAGGCAGCGCCGAGATGGCCTCGAGGAACAAAGTTCTGCGTAATAGCGATCGACGGCTCCAGGTTCACGACCAAATGCCACCACCCAGACGGAACGTGTAGAATCTCACCCTCGCCGCAGATCCCTTCCACACAGCCCGGAGTCCGACGTGCCTCGGCATGGAAGCCCAGTAACCATTCAGCAATGCTGAGTGGAGAAGTTACCTCACTCTGGTCATCCGACACAAATACACCCGGAGGCGGGGGCTGTTTCGTGCCGGACGGGAACATAATCCAATATTTGGGACCGCGTAGCACGGCGTTCCATGCGCTGGTGGCATTGGGGTCTTTGTGGAACTTGCTGCCGGATCGCTCGGGTCCGATAATCAACCACTGATGATCAGGGCGGTCGTCACCGAGCACGGAGAAGAAGTCTTCAGCGAAGCATGCTGGTGGCCAGTACGATGCGTCGGGTGTGGTTTCTGGGGATCCGACGGAAAGTCCCATCTTGGAGACGAAGGACCGGTCGAAGAGGTACAGCGGGCTCTCGTCGGAATTGTCCGCCATGTAGTCGCCGTAAGTGCGCATGGCCCAGTCCACGGCTTCGGCACGGAACTTGGTCTTCCCGTATCGGGCTAGTAGTGATCCGACGGTCCAGTTCTTGTATGCTGGCCAGGCCTTAACAGGCTCGGTCAAGATGAATGGTCGGTCGGTCCAATTTGCTTGGAATTCCTCTGGTGACAGGTCTGGAAGTCGTGAAATCTGGTTCCGCGCCGGGATCTTGGAGACATATGGGTCGAGCGAGATGTGTGCGCAGTTGAAAGGCCGGTATAGAGAATCGGAGAATAGCTGAGAACAGTCCACCATGGGCACCTTCGTGGCGGGGATATTGAGATATGTTGACCGCCATGTCCCTCGCCATGTGAAATCTTCTCTTGGGTCGCTGCAACCAGTTTAGCATGGATATCATCGTGCCCATTGGGTTATTATTATATTATGAATAAGCGTAGGGCTCAGGAACAAAACATGACTTGGATCTACATAATTCAACTGGATCCGCAGGCTTGTGGCTTACCGAACAAACAGCGCCTTCCACAGTTCTTCGGCCCGGGTAAATGCATAGAAGGCCTTGCATGTCCGCCCGATGCTCAACAGACTTGGCCCGTCGAAGCCCTCCAACAACAACAAGATTAGTTCATCTGGCAGGTGTTGAAACTTCCCTAAGGCGCTTCGAAGACTCCAGGTAGCCAACAGAGCATTCCCACTTGGCTTCACGCCTAGTGGATGGGAGGGAATGGCCTTCCTTATGATCTCTGCATCCTGTGGTGGATGACTCGGCAACGATGTGATGTCAGGCATGATCTGAGGCTGTCACTTTTAGGGCTTCAAAGATTGTTTGGTTAGTGGCGACCTAGCCCAACTGGAATGTAGTTCACCAAATCAATGGGAACAAGAGAAACTGAATTGACAGAGTCAACACCGAATAGAGCAACAATCCGCCCACACCAATTTAATCCAAGAGTTCAAATATCGTCAGAGGATGTTTTCAAGTCCATTTCACTCTGGTAAACTCGCTTGGGCTTGGCCACACCCCAATAAGGAAAGCGGTGGGATAATGCCCCGTAAAAAAAAAAAGCGTAGCAAATGGCGCCGCAGTTGTGGCCATTCGATTTTTTCGCTTTTCTTCTCTTTCTCCTCCCACCCAATTTGTGAATTTCACATCCAACCACTTTTGCCAACCTTTCCTAGTATCCTATAAAAAGACTCTTTAATAAAGAGTCTGAGGTACTAGAAGTCAACTTTCCCACGCAGCGACCTCCACAAGTTCGCTAAAACTACCCCACCACACTGATCACAGCCTGTGATCCTTCCTATCAAACCGCAAATATGGCTGACAAGGGTCTTGAGGATCTCGCCGAGGGTACGTGCTAGAATTCCTGTCACCTTTCGACTAAAGATCTACTCTGCTTTCGCTGGAAGTCGCAACCGCGATCGCATTTAGTCTTGGATGGCGTCAGATATGAAAGGCGTTATGAAGATGGAGGCTAATATTACAATTTTCGTTAACAGGGCAGATCGAGTCTAACTACGATGAGGTCACCGACTCCTTCGACTCCATGGACTTGAAGCCCGAGCTGCTTCGCGGTAAGTACCCCTTCGTCTTATCAGTGGGGTTGAAAAAAAAAAAATACTGATGGTGGGATTCAGGTGTCTACGCTTACGGTTTCGAGCGCCCTTCCGCTATCCAGCAGCGTGCCATCATGCCCATCATCAAGGGTGAGTTTGTTCATTTCAGAGCCCAGTTTTGAAATTTGCGCCTAACCTGTGAGGTCAGGCAACGATGTTATCGCCCAGGCTCAATCCGGTACCGGTAAGACCGCTACCTTCTCCATCTCCGCCCTGCAGAAGATCGACCCCGAGGTCAAGGCCTGCCAGGCCCTGATCCTTGCTCCCACCCGTGAGTTGGCTCAGCAGATCCAGAAGGTCGTTGTTGCCATCGGTGACTTCATGTCCCTTGACTGCCACGCCTGTATCGGTGGTACCAACGTCCGTGAGGACATGAACGCTCTCCGTGCCGGCCCCCAGGTCGTTGTCGGTACCCCCGGCCGTGTCCACGACATGATCCAGCGCCGTGTTCTGTCCACCACCTCCATGAAGCTCTTCATCCTCGACGAGGCCGATGAGATGCTGTCGCGTGGTTTCACCGAGCAGATCTACGACATCTTCCAGCTGCTCCCCCAGTCTACCCAGGTTACCCTGCTCTCCGCTACCATGCCCCAGGATGTCCTTGAGGTCACCACCAAGTTCATGCGCGACCCCGTCCGTATCCTTGTCAAGAAGCAGGAACTTACCCTTGAGGGTATCAAGCAGTTCTACATTGCTGTTGAGAAGGAGGAGTGGAAGCTCGACACCCTCTCCGATCTCTACGAGACCGTCACCATTACCCAAGCTGTCATCTTCTGCAACACCCGCCGAAAGGTCGACTGGCTCACCGACAAGCTCACTGCCCGTGATTTCACCGTCTCCGCCATGCACGGTGACATGGAGCAGGGCCAGCGTGATGTTATCATGAAGGAGTTCCGTTCCGGTTCTTCCCGTGTCCTGATCGCCACTGACCTTCTGGCCCGTGGTATCGATGTGCAGCAGGTTTCCCTGGTCATCAACTACGATCTGCCCGCCAACCGCGAGAACTACATTCACCGTATCGGTCGTGGTGGTCGTTTCGGTCGTAAGGGTGTTGCCATTAACTTCGTCACCGCCGATGATGTTCGCATGCTCCGCGAGATCGAGCAGTTCTACTCCACCCAGGTTGAGGAGATGCCCATGAACGTGGCTGACCTCATCTAAACACCCTAACTCTTGACGTCTTGATGCGGTTTACGATCGCAGAATCTGCGTTAAAAGTGGCTTTCTGCGTTTCCGCCTGCATTGTGCTGGGGAAGTGAATGGGGCTATGCCTTCTGCATATTGAGTCGACAAGTCGACGCCCCAGGATTTTTCCCGGCCCTTGCTATGGTTCCCTATGTCTTGCACTAACGGAGATGAGACATGTTTGCGTTCAACTCTTGCTGCTCCGTTTTCTCTTATTTTTTTATGCATTTCCCTCTGTTTTCCCCTTGTCTGTATCTAGCTCGCTCTTGTTGGTTAAGGATGCTGCCTCTTCTCGTACTTAATCAATAGACCGGGCCAAAATGTGACTTGTTCCTCAGGGCGTTGTCCTTGAATGATATTTAAATTCGTATTGTGTTCATTGAATAGATGTACCTAGTTTAACCGTCATCAACTTCTCACCGTTTGTTCGGTAGCTGTTGTCTAAGTTCAGTTTATATTATCCTTTACTGTGGCAAGTGCGTTAGGACTTGAGTGGCACACAGGTGCACTCGAGTCTCTATGACAGCTGTTGAGCCTCCATCACCTTGAAGCCTGGGGATTTGTCCTTGGTAGCCCATGACTCTATCACGAATTGGATAACGAAGCCCTAGCTTCTGAGGCCCCAAAGATTTCACAGAATCATATACTCCCGTAAGACGGAGCTCTCTCCGATTGGCCACGACCAAGAGCCACATGTTCGGAACTCGCAAGCAAGGCCAGAGGTTGCCATCCAGACCTTTTCGGGAAATAACCAGCTCTCTGAGTCTCGGAAGCGAATAATCAGCGATTGAGACTTCCCCTTCACCCTGTCAATCCCAGATCTTTTGATCATTTTCAGTGCCTTGACTGACTCTATTTATGTCACTTTATTTGTCTATAGATATTGAATTGCTCGGAACAAGTTCCGATGCTCGGACAAGCGACCCGATAGCTGTGGCTGATATGAAAACTGTTGGTATATCAATTGCCGAATAGCAAAAGCCGCAGTTCAAGAAAGATGGTGATATTCGGACCTTATGTGCAAATAATAGCCCATTAACCTCGAGATTAGAGGTGTAAATCCCTTGATCAAACTAAAACATAATATTTACATACAGTAGCGGAGACTTATATCATGTTGTACAGTACTCTAGATCATTATCATTGGATTCTATGGTATCAGGTATATAGATATGTATCTTCCTTTTCATCTTCCTCTCTCATCATGTTAGTTAAAGAGTGGATAAAGATACAAGCGGGCGCAGAAACCTTGACTCTGGAGTTCTCCGCATCTTTCGGAGGACACCCGAACCTCCGATCAAGATTAACCCCCACGACTTCCTTCCTCTTCCTTGTCAATCGCATAGCTTTAATTCCCTCCAAAATGGCTTCCATCCGCGCCAATTGCCGCAAGATTATGTGCATCGGCCGCAACTATGCGTGAGTCTCTCAGTCTCCCCGCGCCTTGTTCCCCTCGGGGTTTCCGACAGCGGCGGCGCTTTCTCTCCCTCGGCCACAATTGCTAACAACATGGATTGATCCAGCGATCACATTACCGAGCTCAACAACACAGCCCCCAAGCAGCCATTCTTCTTCCTGAAGCCCGCATCATCCATCCTCCTCCCCGGCTCGGGTCCGGTCCTCCGCCCCAAGGGCGTCAGCCTGCACTATGAGGTCGAACTGGGTCTTGTGATCGGCAAAACCCTTCGCGATCTCGATCCCAACGATGAGAAGGCCGCATTGGACGCGATTCAGAGTGAGTACAGCACGCAATCCGAATCTGAGGCATACCGCATTGTTACACCAGAGCGGTGGACCAAGGGTATGGGCTCAAGCAACAAACCGCTAATAAAACAAACCCATTGCGGTAAACAGGCTACATCCTCGCCATTGACATGACAGCCCGCAACGTACAAGACGAGGCAAAGAAGAAGGGCCTCCCCTGGTCCATCGCCAAGGGCTTCGACACCTTCCTTCCTATCTCGCAGCAGATCGCCAAGTCGCGCATCCCGAACCCGCATGACGCATTCCTGCGCCTCCGCGTTGGCCAGACGGAGCGCCAGGCTGACTCTACTAGCCTGATGCTGTACCGCATTCCGCAGCAGCTGGCGCAAATCTCCCGCGTGATGACGCTGGAGGAGGGTGATATTGTTCTTACCGGTACGCCCAAGGGTGTTGGGCAGGTCAAGGCGGGTGATGTTATGAGGGCATCGATTGAGGTTGATGGGAAGGAGATCGAGGAAGGGCGGATTGATGTTGAGGTGCAGGACCGGGAGGGGCGGTATGAGTTCAAGGAGACTTAGATTTGTCTTTCGAGTGTTGTATATTTTGACTTATAGAGACTAGAAGTATATATGGTGAAATCATCATTTGGCGTCCGAACCAATGGCATTTCTTCTATGATCTACCGAGAATACATTCAGGAGGCGACAAACAAACAAATGAAATGCATTATTTAAACAAATCCCCGAGCATCCATACCAGTATCATCAGAGTCAAGAGGAAAAGGAACTGTGAATGACCTCGGGAGTCTGCCAATGCCGAGTTCCCCGTCTGCCAAGACATTGCAATGTTTGGCTCTGACTTCCAACACAAATGTCTCTCTCGACCTGAACATCACTACACTACACATATCAACATGCAAGTCGCAGAGATTCTCTCGGATATCAATTCCCTCCGCGTCTGCGTAAGTATCACGCTTCCCCCAGAAGACTGCCCCCACTACGATAAACGCGTCCAAGCCGCTTCTTGGACAAGGGACAGTACCCCACCAGACAATATGACAATGCTAACGACCTGGCACAGGGTCATAACGAGGCCCTGGCCCTGGTGAATGTGCACAAAAATATCAGCCCAGATTCAACCGAGTCTGGTAGCGCATTGGTAGATAAGAGCCCGGCGGACGACAAGGCCGATCTTCGTCGTGCAAAGGAACTGGTTGAGCTACACTATGAGGTGAAGGCGAGACATGTCAACGGAGACGTTGATGAAGAGCTGAATCAAGCTCGGCAAGATGTCCGGCGAGTCTTGACAGAGCTGTCCACTGTCTAATTACAGCCACTGGGACCTTTCTTTCTGGATATGGACACGGGGCTTGAGGATCGCGGTTGCTGCTTTTCCCTTCCCTCTTTCACGATTTATACGATTGAGTGCATGGGTTTCGATTGACTAGTTTGACCAAAATATCTTATTGGATTGCTGCCGACTCGGTCTTTACATATGCCATTCTCCCAGATGCACGCCCACCGCGCCCTGAGTCCTCGGGAAAAGGAACTGTGAAAGCCTATGACTCAGTGAATTTATTGTGTCTACAAACCCTTAATATACTTCTGGGCGTACTGTACGATGTGATCATGAGCAACTACACGCCCTTCGGTCATCTTGCACAAATCTCCAATAGCCCTAGCCTGTCTCTGAATCCCTTTATCCTTTAGTACTCGCAGCAGGGCCAAAGACAGCTCCAATCCGTTTATTTTCGGTGCCACATTGCGACTTCCATGTAGGCCAATGCCTAGCCACTCTACTCGGGCCGGACAATCGTATGTGTCGAACCACTGGGGCAGAATGACCTGCGGAACACCAGCCCTGAGAAGAGAAATCAGCACCTTTGGTTCATCAACGTGTGAACCTAAGGAAACTTACTTGCACGCCTCGAAAAATGAGTTGGCTCCTCCATGGTGGACATATGCAACTATATTGCCGCCTTCCAAAACAGATATAATCTCTGGCTGGATCCAACGAAAGGTCCTCACTTTGTCGGAATTAACAAGAGGCCAGAGAATATTCTTGACTGCCGGTGAGCTTTCCCAGTCATATGTGAGCTTCCACAAGACCTGCACATTAGGAAACTCGCGCAAAACAGCCTGTATGGCCACCGTCATCTGCATTGCATCATTCTCTGGCGCTTGAACATGTGACCCAAGACATATCAGGATTGTTGGCTCCTTCAACCATGAATCCAGTGCCGGATCGCTATCTACAACCGACGAATATGAGCGCAGGATCGGACCGCAGCTGACAACATTATCCGGGACGTAGAACGGAAAATCCATCTCTGGCAATGCAGGCGAGAGGTGCAGATGGTCTTCGCAGTAAGGCGCCACCTGGGGAAATGCAGTCCGGATTCCTGCTTTCTTTCGAATATCCAGAATATCGCGCATGGGTTTGCCCAAGCGAATACGAAATGCGAAGCAAAATATCATGTATATGTTCGCAAGGATCAGTCTCCATGGTAGGGGGTATGGATATCCCGATCCGGTGCTGAACATGAAAGTCAGCGAGATCCTCAAACTCCATCCGGGCGATATGATCTGCTCACAACGGGTATTTCCACAAAAACCCAGCTTTCGGCTGGACAGTTACAACCACATCTTTCAAAGGCACAGGCCAAAGTATCGCGATTCGCGCATCAATACTGCGAGCGGCATCTAGTCCTAGATGCAACAGCGGGTCTGCAACCACGACGACCGGATGTACATCTTTCAGAATCGCGAGACAGCTTCGGTATGACCGTATATATTCGTCAGGCTTCCATCCCAGCACGGAGATGTTGAATATGTCACATGCATCACGCGTCCCGGCGAGCCCTGGCAGATGAGATATGTCTGATGTTGTACGGGTGACGATCTCAGCCAGCGACGGACCTGCAATTGGATGAAAATGAATAACCTGGTCGTAATCTGCTTGGTCATTTATCGCTTGCACGCGAGCTGATAATTCCTTGAAGGAGGCGATGTGGACTTCAAACTCCCCACGGTGTAGAAACTCTTCGGCCACTGCAAGTGCGACGTTGGACTGCCCATGTTCCGGGCTGGTGAGGAAGAGGATATTCTGTTTTGGAGGTGACATGGTGTTCTATTTTTCGCCCAAGTTTTCTATGAGCTTAAATCAAATTGGTTGTTCCTGGTCTCGGATTTTATTTAAGTGTCCGAACACGCATCCCACCATTATAAGATTGCGTTGTCGTATTCTATGAATACTAGCCGATGTATGGTTACTCAGGGACGATTGAAGGGACAGAAGGGGCTATTAATGGCCTGAGTTCTCTCATATTGATTCAATGGGGAAGGTGGTAGCCGATTGTCAGATTCGTGACTAATCTCATAGAAGGCCCAGATTCAATCCTTAAGCTTTATAGAACGTGTTTGTGTACCATTAGGTATACTTTAATCAATTATTTACTCCTATAGTAATGGGAACACGGGCTTCGGATAAATAAACGGAGATGGACGAATTAATGGCTTATATGTAATTTTCGACCCAAGTATCCAAGTTTTCGCAAGCAGCCAAGAGCGATGGCCAAGCCGACCAAGTTCAGTGAGAACAAGAACCAGAATGCTGTCCGATAGCCGCTCATCCATATCTCTGGGGATTCAAGCAAAGAAGTCCTCTGGTCGGGGGTCTGGAGTAGCTGTGTGCTGACATCGTTTGAGATAAGTGCAGTCAGTGCCATGCCTACGGAGGCGCCAATCATTGCCACAGTGCATAGCACTCCCATTGCAAGGCCTTGAGTCTCCGAAGGAAAAGACCCGGCTATCATCATTGCGGCAATAGGGATGACTGAATTTGATGCCACCGAGTTCAAGAAAGCGGCCGGCATTGCATATCTCCAGTAAAGCCAAGCTGGGCTCAACATAGCCATCAATAGTGGGGAGAGACTAGAGAGCACTAGTGCAATGACGAGGATCCGGTTGGCTTCAACACGGGATAAAAAGTGTCCAGTAAGCCGACTGCTCAGCGCGCCGGTGATTGGGATTGCCAGATATTGCCAAGATGATTGTAGAACCGAGAGCGCTTGTGCTCGTTGGAATACGAAGATCATAAGCTGCGACGTAGAGTGAGAAGAGGCGTGGACGAAGAATATTACCAGACCGATGGAAAGGAAATGGGAGTTTGTCCAAAGAGAATCTTGGATCCGATATGTGGTGTCTCTTTCCCAGCAATCCTGCCAGAAAAGGAAAGCAACCAGGAGGATCCAACCGAGAGCAAGAGGAACGAAGAGACCGGATCTGCCAATGTTTGCCACATTGTTTGTGATGACACTAGTTATCATTTTATCAGCGTCCTGAAAATATAGACCGTCGCTGAGATGGGATACGTACGCCAACGCAGATAACAGGAGCGCCATTAATGTACTAGCCAGCAGAGTTCCAGACCAATCGATATCTTCAAGCAGTTCTGTCCATGGGATATATTTTGGGTCTTGGGCCTGTCGAGGGATCGTCCAAATTGACAGGAGAAAGCCAAATAGGCTCAAAATTCCGGCACAATGAAAGCCCCATCGCCAACCAGCAGTCTCCGAGAGCACTCCACTAAGGACGATGCCTACCCCAGAGCCAACATATTGACTTGCACTCGTACAGGAAAACGCCAAATTGCGTAGCTTCCCAATTGCAAGATTCTCCCTGTGGATGTTCATTGCAGAAACGAAACACATTGGGTAAGCCATGCCGGACACAAATCTAACAGCAATAAGCTGCGCGCCGGTCCGGGCCTGTCCACTAGCCAGATAGCAAACAGTCTGTAGAAAGCATCCGGACAGAAATGCCTTCCTGCTGCCTAGGACGTCTGCTAAAGACCCTGCTAGTAGGAATGTGCAGCCTTGAGCGAGATAGTACAGTGACATTGGCCTGTCGAGTTGTGAGCCTTGGCTTATTCTGTGTCGCCAGATAGAAAACTGGCTTGGGCACTGGAGATGTCTCTCACCATAATTCAACTCCGGGGTCTAATCCGAACTCGGATGAAAATTGTGTGATATTGAGGGTGACTAGGCCGTTGACTGCAGCGGCAATAAATAATACCAAGGCACTGCAAGTTATGATGGCAAGTCCATGTTGAGGGTTGGTGTTTGGGTGGGTGGAGGGGGATCTGAGCAGCGGCTGATCTTCAGGGATCTGACGGAGATCGTCTTCTAAACATTCATATTCGGACACGCCATTAAGTCTTGCCTTTTGCATCATTGCATGTTGAGATGTTTTTCTAACATTTCAAAAGGTACAGAAAGGAAAAGCAAATAAAGTCGAAGAGCTGAACGTATTGTAATTTATCACATGGTCCACTATGCCAGCCCCTTACTTGGGCTTGGCATCTCATTGGTCGGCTTTGTTTGTCTGGTAATTTCCCTTTTTTTCTTTTCAATACTTTTCAGTATTTTCGGTTTCTTCTTTTTCCAGAAGAACTAAATGATCGCGTGGAGGTTACAGCTTGAATTGAGTCACTTGCATTCTAGACTAGGGCAGTTGATCTGTTTATGATCTATTGGACGAGTAAAGAGTGGTTCAGCATTCAAGTCTACTATATCTATAAGTAATGCTGGATACGAACCTTCAAACAAAATTTGCAAATGCTTCCACCGAAGGCCGGTGCAAGCAAGGGTGGCTGCATTACTCCTTTCCGAGACAACACGTTCGCATATCACAAGTCAGACTTCATATTTCCAGGTAGGACCCAAGAGGAAATTCATATTTTATTACACCTAGTGGCGTTTGGCAGCTGAGTCTAACTCGCCCTCTTGATCCAAGAACCTGATGAACAGTCTTCAGTGAGTTCTGGATCAGCACCAGTTGATCTCTGCTTCCAGGCTCCATGTCGTCAGGCCCAGATTTGCTTGCTCCCAGAAGTAGTAGCAAAGGCTCCCAGAGGACCTACAGGTTCCGGGAGTGTACGGTACGGCTCCGAGGACCGACAGGTTCGTTCTATACCTTTATTGCTCTGAGAGGAGCTGATACGCGTGGGCACACCCATCGGAAATTAAATCAACCGATCGCTGCACTCACTTTCTAAGTGCTACAACTCAAGGAACCCACTTCTCGTTCCCCAGAGCTGTATCGTACACTCTCGGGAGCTGTAAGTCTTCTCCCCCCGAGCCGCCGCATCGAGAGTATATTGCCTTCTTCATTTTGATTGATTTGCTGGTATGATGTAGATGCCTTACCCACTGGCATCGTCACACTTTCCCCTCGCGCTTTCTTCTCCATTTCCCTCACAGTATTCGCGCCCTTGAGGGCGTCCACTGCCGACGGCCCGCTAGTAATAGTCGCAAAGGGATGTTTTTCCAGACCGGAACTGCCTCCGAAGGCCTTGCTGAATCGATCATCATCACAAACGAGAACACCGCTCCACCAATCAGCACCAGACCATGGCGCGCGATCCATCCCCACTGCGTCTTATAGTACTGGGTGGGTGTCCCTGTACGGCCGTACACATAGTCAACAGTATAGCCATCGTATTCCCCTCGCATCCCGTGCGTCATACTCGCAGCAAGTGTACCAAAGGTATCTGCTATATTGAGCTTATCTGGATTCCAAATGAGCCAACTGCTGCGGGATTGCTTTGTTCTGTCTCTATTACCCCGTTATACCCGACTGCGTCCTTCGGCAGGACGTCCAACATCGCGGTAGTCATGTTGGCTCCCGTTGTAAGATTTGTGGAGAACAAATCCTGCATATAATGGCTCAGCGCCCAGACTGCACTATCACTGACTGAGTACGAGGATCTGCTGGAGTTATCTGGGAAATGCAGGATGGGATCATCCCGGCCAGCGTATCCATAAGGCTCATTAAACTCCAGCGGTTGCAGACTCGTTGATGGGTAGCATATTCTCTGGCGCCATATAGTCGAGGTTCCAAGGGAGGAGGAAAGAATTCGGGTCGCGAACTGCGACGGTTGCTTCGCTCACGTTCTCGCGGATGATGTTTCCTTCCATGGTTGAGTCGATGGTCTTGACACAGTAGTATATCGCGCACTCGGTTGCCAGAAGCGGCATCTCAGGCCATCTGTATTCATAGTCTGGCTCGGAGGAATTGTTGATATTCGCCTTGTCTAGGTGGATCATGCTCATGGACCATATCAGGGTATAAATCCTGCATGCTATTTGTCTTGTTCGTATCCCCAGTCCCAAAAGCCGACATCGTCAATTGCTTCGGCGGCGCATGTCCGATCGTTGGGCTGATGTAGCTGTAAGTGCCATCGCTGAGTGAGCAGTCATTCATATTCATAAGGAAGTGGCCATTAGGTAAAGTAAAGGCAGTGCCATTTCCCTTCTGATATACGTCTCCAGAGCCGTCATTATAGAGGGCATTGTATACCTCCCCGAAACTATCAATCCTTTTCAGGTCTGGCGTTAGATTCTGACACCGGTTGCATACACCAAGAGTCTGAAACTGGTCCCAGGTGCAGATTCCGGTCGGACCCTGCACGGTGCCCTGTTGATCGACTACATTTCGGGTGCGCGAGTCTCCATTCAGGATCGCCGCTTGGATGGACAGTTCCAGCTCCGTCTTCATCCTGATAACTGGATTGCGGGTTGAATTTTCGGCTCGCGACCAATCGTGCGCATAGAGTGCTTTGCCCCAGTTGAAGCTCATCGCCAGAGTGGTAAACGCAGCGCCTGGGTCGGCATGCCAGGCAGGTTCGTCAACGAATCTGGGTCTCTGCTCTAATTGAAGAAGCTGCTGTGAGAATGGATCGAGACCGATGGCAAGTACTATTAACAGGGCACCGAGTTGGAGGGGCAGTCTTCTCCAGGTCAGCTTGGGTACTCAATCGACGGGGTATAGTAAACCTAGTCTTACACTTGCAGGCCACGCATCCGTGAAAGAACCCTCAAACTACCCCAGGGTCCACGGCTGGCCATATCAATCCGTTCAAAGTCCATCAACGGCCGTTCACCTCGCGAAAATAATATCTATTTCCATTGACCGGTCAGCTCCGCAACCGCAAACGTCAGACCCGCTTTCATGGCGACGGAGAGCACCGAGATAATAGCGTTGAGCGTGACGCTCTTCCAGTCGAACATCGGACGACCATCGAAGATTGCAAGCACGACGACCATGATCGCGAACGAAAGCACAGAGCCGACGAGCGCCCATAACTCGAACTTCCACGCTCCCTAATTTACAATGCCATGGCGCGTAGTTTGGGAGGCATGATCAATGATATGAGGGTATTCGCAAAGTTGGTCCGACATACACATCACAGTCCCGAAAGTTGCGCATTTGACGTCTTAACAGGGTGACATTTGCTTATTTTAGCCCCGTGCGCCCCTAAGGCTCGGGGCCCTGCCATGCACTTTGGCCTGCGGGGAACTGCTACTTGGCGAGATTGGCTGCACACAGCCTCACGCTAGCAGGGCTCTTCATTCACACTGTCACGAAATACGGCACGAGCCGGCGATCAGGGATACGAGGTACGGGGCTGAGCTGCTCCTTCCAGGGGTGGCGCAATCCACGCCGTTCGGTGACTGTGGGACTTATGGTTCCCATTCAAGATCACCTGTGCCGCAACTTTTTATACTAGTGTCATTGGAATGGGGACAACCGCCCGTCGCTAGAAGGTAGTCTTCCGCGAAGCTGACGTCTGTCATGTCCTTCGGAATTCAGAAGCAATCTGCGGTTCCTTTCTTTCTGGGAAAACTTGATCCGGACAATATTTACTTCCTGCATGGAGCAGGACAGATCCGGCAATTCCCTACTAATGGCCTGGGTTGCTGAGAGTACAAGTGAGTGGAAGCAACGACTGGCATTGGTCCATGAATGTTCCTAAGTCTTGGCTGGAGGTAAACTATAGAATTTAGTGCTGTCCTTGCGCTACCATAAGGCTAGGTAATATTATAGTCGACTTCTTGGAATATCCTGGCCTTCGCCCCCGGCCTCTATTAACTCTCGAACCTTCAAGGCTGCTCCATATCCGTAGATATATCCCAGGCTCCCAAACCCATATGCGTGGACTACGTTTCCCTCGCTTTCGAGACGATAGCCTCCTTTTCTCCCAGGACGGAACGCGACGATGTTCCTGGTGGAACACTTTTCCAAGTCCACAGAGTCAAGACGTCTTTTAGAAATACTTTTCACCCGCCCAAGGATGTTAGACCGCAAAGTCTCGTCTACCCCACGATCTAGATTGCCTTCCTGGCTCACTCCCCCAATGATCGCACCGCCAGTATACATCCGCGGAATTATGTAGGTGTACTGCGATCCTTGGAGCATAATCAGTTCGTCGAAATCGGTTTCCACGAACATAGTTTGCCCGCGAACAGCTACCACGTCCTTGTCATTGGCCAATTCCGAAGCGCCTAGCCCAGGTGCATGAACAACCACTCCGCACCCAGTTATAAGCTTGGCTTCTTCGATGTCTTTGACTTCTTTTCGAAGGAAACGGACACCTCGGACTTCCAACTTTTTTTTGATCCACGGAAGAAAGATTGCGGGATTGACCGTCATGGTCTTGAAAGTAAACCCCAGTTTAACACCATCGGGGAGGTCTTTAGTGGGAATCCGGCGATATTGTGGTACGAGGGACTTGTACCAAATCGTGGAGTCGTCTTCTCGATCATCATAGTATTCGGTTGCTTTGACCACCTTTTATTTATATTTCTCAGATTAACTCATGGCTTTTATGCTTATCAATGAAGATACAAGTCCTTACCTGGACCCCACTCGTAGGATCTCTATGTGCGAGAGCCCAGAAATATTTGAAGCTTTCGACTTGAAGTGAATGACCTTTGGCATCTGGATGCGGAAAGATTGCCGCTCCAGCCCTGTACAGCACCCGTCAGAATCTTCTGGTTAGCCCAAAGAGCAGCAGGTGTTCATACCAAGGGCTTGCCCAGTCTTGGGATTCGTCGCCTGGCAAGTCGCGAGCAATGATGGTCACTCTGTAGCCAGCGTCGGTCAAAGTCAGAGCTGATAAGAGGCCGATGACACCAGCACCAATGATTGCCGCTTCCATATTTTTTGGGAGACTCGCAATTTCTCGAAAATATTATTCCTGGTTCCAAACGTGGCGTGAATGACAAAAGAAGGAATCAGTTATCTTCGTGTGCTCAATTTACTAGCTGAACAGCCTCAAAGTATATATCATTGTTGTGCGGAACGCCCTTCCATTGAATCAATTGCTAAGACTCATAATCACTTCCTACCTATCAAAAGCCGAACAATCCCTCTTGTAGTTGGCGTATTGTTTTGTGGGGGAGGCGCTGATATGGAGGACTTAGGACGGCTGCTGATTGGAAGGCCCGGAACGACGTGCCCTTTTATTTCCGTCGCGGGTAAGACTACCCGTCGACTATCAGTGACACCGCCGTCCTTCCAAGCATTGCTATCTGCCAAGACTGTTTCTCCGGTCAAGGAAAGAATTACAGTTTGTATCACGGATCAACTTGCTGGCTGGTCATGGCTAAAACTTTCTTTCTGACCTTTTTCTCATGATAAGGGAAGCCCCTGCTCAAATTCAGGACAGCATAAAACGTTGACTGGATGTGGCGAAATTCAATCTGGCCGGATGGCGAATGTCACACGGAGGGATAGAAGTTAAAATCGTTAGATGGGGAAACCTACATAGCCTAGGACACCTATCACACCGCGATGGACAGACTAATACAGCACAGCCTTTCAATCTGCCATGCAGTTGCCGCTGTGGATCCAAGCATACACGCGAAGGAGACAAAACGACACGCCGTGAAAGTCAAATTCCCCAGAATGCGGGGAAGTGGGTTCATGGCATCGTTGGTTATCGCAGATGAGGGTGCTTCTGTGGATTTGGGTATTATCATTGCTACCTGCTCAGCGGAAATGCCTGCCTAATCATCGTGATAAAGCATTTTATGACGTCTTGAGCCTCCTGATGACTGGGCTTTCACGTTCTTCCCGCTCTATATAACTCTTAGATTCCCCGAGGCCAATTGCCTGTTCTTTCAACAAATTCTCTTTACTATCCTGTTGATTCTTATAAGAAGTCCAAAGTCAAAATGACTGATTCGGAAGTCTGTTCCCATGGGAGCCAGACTGAGAAGCAGACAGCAAAGAAAGAAGCAAGCCTGCTGAAACCCACTGGTAGTATTGATAACAGCCATGTAGGGGAGACCCAAGAGTGTAGGAATGGCCAATTCCACCGTTCCTTTTCTCCTCGCCAAGTCCATGTGAGTGGTCAACATCACGGTAGACCTGTGCAAAACGTTGACCATTCCGTAGATCATTTCCCTTGGATCTAACATTGGCAGTGGTGTTTTCATCGCGACCGGCAAAGCCCTAGCAACCGGTGGCCCAGGGAATATGCTCATTGCCTATGCTATGGTTTGCTCTTGTGTGTGGGGAGTCCTCCAGTCCCTATCTGAAATGACCATTGCATTCCCCGTCTCCGGGAATTACATTGATTATGCGGATCGCTGGGTGGATCCCGCTCTAGCATTTGGCGCAGGCTTCGCCGAGTGGCTGGGTTAGTCCTGAAACGAAAAGAAATCTTCCAGAGTTGCACTCTGCTAACCTTTTCAGGGTGGACTGCGATTGTCGCCGCTGAAGCTGGCTTCTTCGACGTGCTGGTCCAGTACTGGGCTGAGGGGTCATTTCCACAAGCAGCCACAAGTAAGTATGGCGCCTCTTGGTGTGACTTCTCTAACATGCAATTCAGTCACTCTCTTCCTTGCCGCTTGCCTGTTCATCTTTGTCCTCCCGAACAAGGTTTTTGCCTGGTTCGAATACGTGACATCACTCATCAAAATCGTGATTTTCCTGATTATCATTGTTCTTTCATTAGCCCTAGTTCTGGGGGCCGGACCAACTGGCTATATACACCATGGTGAAACATGGACAACGCTCCCGCCATTTTTGAATGGATTTTCGGTAAGTAATAGCAACGAGTAAAGACCACCCAGGGCTAATAGTAGTAGGGATTTGCTAACTGTGCCTTACTCGCTACATGGGCCGTCGGAGATCAAGTATTTATTGGAATTATGGGTGGCGAAGCCGAGAGTCCTCGGTTCTCAATGGCCCACGCGACAAAGCTCGTCCCATTCCGCGTGAACGTTATCTACATTCTCAGTGTTGTGTTCATCACAATATTGGTCCCCTCTGACGAGGACCGTCTGTTAGGAGGAAGCGGAGTTGCAGCTTCGCCCTTTGTCATTGCAATTCAGGATTCGGGAATTCCTGGAATCGCATCGCTTTTGAATGCAGGCATGATGTGCGGCATTCTTGGGCTTGCTGCGGAGTCTATTTATATTTCCTCGAGAGTGTTAAGGAGCATGTCTCATCAGCAGCTGATTCCAGAACGGCTTGCGAGAGTGGATGATAAAGGAAGACCCAGACTGGCTCTGATAATTACATCAGTTGTTGCTGTCATCCTATCATATATCCAACTTGCTTGTGAGTCTAAATTTGTTCCAGAAGTTCTTTTATGGTGTGCACACTGACTCATCACAGCTGGTGGCTTGACCGTATTGAATTGGTTGATCTCAATTACCAGCGCTTCCTTCTTCAGCAATTGGATCATCATCGCCTTTACCAACTGGCGCTTTCATCGTGCCCTCGAAGCACAGAACGACAAGCTATTTACAGAAATATATGCCTGGAAGTCCTCGCTTTGGCCGCTTGCCCCAGCCTGGCTCATGCTGGTTTCTCTACTTTTGTTGGCCTGCTGTATTACCAGTGGTATTATACCGGCGGTAAGTTCCCAATGCGTTTGGGCAAGAACACCTCAGAGTCACTGCAGCTTTTGGAAATTAGCATACATTTAACACAGTTGAGAGGCATGCAGCTAATGGTTGGTTATTAGGGCGGCTCTGGATTTACAGCAGCGAATTTCTTCCAGTACATGATTGGACTCTTGATTATCATCGTCTTTACAGTCGGGTATAAGATCATTTTTAAAACACCTTGGCGGGATCCAAAAACGGCTGATTGCACCACTGGCCGGCGAGCCTTGGGCAGTGAGGAGATAACTCTCCTGGACAGCTACTACAAGCAGCCTGCGTGGAGGAGGTTCTTCACTTATGTTCAGCTTTGGTAATTTCATCATGAAAGTGGCTATATTACTCAATGGAAACCAAGTTATAAGGTGATTTACCTTGATTACCCTCGGCAGCTCGGTATAACAAATACTATGTTGGTCACCTGGGCACTTTAAGTTCCCTAATACCCTGGCTCTTCTCCCACACATCTATGGATGGTCTGAACTCTATCCTGTTATGCGCCAATTAGATGTCCGGTGATAGACCCACTATGGCCCACTTCGCCTCCTCAGAACGCAAGTCGTTCCGGCTCCGGAAACCTGCTGGGGTTTAGCTGGTAACACTTACCCAACACAACTTTTTTTATTGCATTGAGGATTCCTCTCTTGCCTCTTTTGTTTTGACATCTGCCAGCACATCTCAGCACGCTTGTCTTACAATGACTGAGGCTAAGCCGCGTCGAACTCGATCGCTTGGTGGATGCAAAACGTGTAAACGCCGACATGTAAGATGCGACCAGAACCGTCCGATCTGCCAGACATGCTCAGGGTTAGGACTGGCCTGTGAGGGCTTTTCCTACGAGATGCTGTGGATGCCAGCGAAGAAAGGGCAGACTTCTAGAAGGCCATCAAATGAAAAACGCGGTTATCTGACTAGCCTCGGAATAAGGCGTCATTTATATTCCGGTACGCTGCATTTTCATCCTAGGGTTTGCGCATGAGATGGTAATGTGTGTGAAAGTCGCTGACCCACATGTTAGAGCAGTATAGGCGTTCTATGGGAACCGTTATCAGTAAAGGTCTTGTATCTGGCTCCATCGAGGCCTCTTTGGAGGAAATCGATCAGAGATCGCAGGAACCCAGCTTTATGTACAAAAATGAGACGCGAGTGGGTCCTTTTGCAGTCCTCCATTTTAAGAAAACATCCTCTTCCGCTGGCGGACATACAGGTCTTGCTCTGGAAAGGCCAATGAATTCTATCCCTACACCTGATTCAAATCATGGGATTGGAGAATCTGATCTTTCCTCATATCCTGTTGACATTCCAGGTTATGCGGACGACCTGCTACAATGGTCAGACCTATTTGGTGAAGACTGCTATGGCATGTTTTCTGACCCTTCCTGCGACCCTGGAAATCACTTTGACTTCTCTCAATATAATGATACGAATCCTGGAACAGCTTTGCCACTTGAGGATGCATCACTCCAGTCCCTTCACTTTCCACAGACACTTCCCCCAATCGACATACTGTCGCATGCTTCCTTCTTGCTAAAGAACTTCCAAAAGAATATTGTTCCTCAGATGACTGTTGTCCCTCTTGCTAAAAGCCCGTGGAACATTTTGAATGTACCTGCAGCATTGGTCACTTTGGGTGAACTGATGATTATGGAATCGGAAAGTGTCAGCCATGCCCGACAGGCAAATCTTTACAGTTTGCTAGCTTGTTCTGCTGTTCACTTGGCGATGGATTCGCCGACAGCAACGATTGGCTCTTTCCCGAGGAATCATTGGAAGGAAGTTTCAGAGCAAGCTTATCAAGATGCGAAGACCCATTTGAAAATTTCCTTAAGCGAGGAAACAGCTGGTGCTAGAAAGGCGAAACTGAAGGATCAGTTAATGGCAATATACGGACTCACGGAATTCGCGGTAAGTTTCAGTCCTCGCCTAGCACTGCAACTGCAGGCTAAACAAGTTTAGATATTCTCTGGTCAATATATGGATGCACGACGTTATCTGGTTGACGCTGAACGGCTTTTGCGTTTTCGAGCACTATCCAAACACAGGATATCTCAGAAGCTCCGTCTTCTGATCAATGTCTACGTATGGCTTCGTCTTATTGGAGAAAGCACATACGTTCTGCATAGCTACACCCCAACAGACTCATTCATCGACAACCTCAATATGCATTGCGAAGTTCAAACACCTAATTCTGGCGACAAATTTACAGCAGAAATTGCCGAGCGTGGGCGTCGGATAGATGACTTTCTCCATCTTGAGAACTCCGAAGGCGACCTGAACATCGATGAACCAAAAGACCACAGAATGGACGTTCCTGATATTCATCTTCATGACTCGCGAAAGTCGACTGGGAGTCTATGCCAGCAGGTTTACGGGATGCCTGAGACAATGCTCAGTTTAGTCTCACAGACCACTCGGCTGGCAAATGTCATGGAAACCCTGCGCAACGCGCAGAGCTTAGATATTCCAATCAGCAGTCATGTTTGGAAGGCTTTAAGGCGACGCAGTACGCGTCTCGAAAACGTGATAAACTGTTTCAGAAACCGAGACTTGAGTCTGGACATTTGCAAAGAACAAACCTCACCTTATGAACTCATGGTACAGGCCTTGAACTCCTCTCTTGTGATATTCTTCTATAGGAGGGTGAGACAGGTCCATCCAGGGATTCTCAGTGGCCATGTTGACCACGTCATTGCCGCATTGCGAATTTGGCTATCTTTCGTGAAAGAAGGGTACCCTGTAGGTCTTGGGACTTTGTGGCCTATGTTCATTTCTGGGTGTGAAGCTACCACACAAGCACAGCGGTCCGCCATCCTCGATATAGTTGATCAGGCTGGGGCAAAGAGTAGGTTTGAGCCTTTCCAGACTGCTAAAGACATCATGTCTAAGCAGTGGAAGTTACAGGATGAACAGCAAGCATCTAACTTGGGTAATCGTCTCTCGACTTGGGTTGATATTTTGAGAGAACAGAAAATATGGCCCATGTTTTGCTAAACGGCCGTTCAAGAGTCGTAATCGTAGCCAACTCAAAATCGTAACCTTCGACATGATCGTACAAGAAGTCTCTCTTACATGCAGCCCCTAAGCTTTCCTTGCCTTTTAAGTAATAAATCCACCATTTCGCGGACGTTATGGGCAGCGCCATAGCTAAAGACGTATGTATCCAAGGCTTAAGAACAAAACCCACCATTTCTAGAAGGACGAGAACCAACAATATCCCTCCTAACATTTTGCTGCAAATATATAGAGTCAAAACTGCCTTTACAAAAGTTTCCTTGCCCGCTGGAGAATATTAGACCGCCTGGAGGAATCAATTTGGACCTAACCAACTGGTCAATAATTTCACTTCGGATCAGGTGTGGGTCCGATTAAAATCGTAATGAGCACAAACCGAGAGAATTCGTTGACTCCCATCTCTCACACCTCATGATGTATGGGCTGTATCACTCGACAGGTGCAAATATATTAGAATTTATCTGCTTCTATCTAATTCAGAATGTGGCCCCTGCCACCCTCGTCATCACAACGCGGAAAGCCTCTCCCCTACGCTACTTGTGCATCCCAGGGATGATATGGATCGCCGGCCGGTTCATCCGTCCCTTGGGCTCGTCCGGCAGTCCCACTTGGTGCCAGGCCATAACACAACTTGTCATCACGACTTTGCAGGCAACAAACCTGTTGCTGCTCAATCCTCTGGCCGACCCAGACATCTCGGGCAGCGCAAAGACCATTCAAAATTTCGGATCTAGGTTGATCGCAGCATTTCGCTTGCTTGCTCAAACCCGCGCTATCAATACGCACTGGCAGGTGAAGAATGTGCCCTCTCATCCGAAGTATTATCTGCGACGGGGTATGCAGGTCCCAACACGGGGTCGATTCTTGCTACGACAGCTTGCAATCGTCGCATGGCAGTGCTTGGTGCTGGACATTGTCCAGACGGTGTCGCTTCAACAGACTACGGAACATGGTCTACAGGAGCCCGCATCGTTGGAAGTCGAATGGATTGTGCCTGTCGGACAATGGGCAGAGCGAATAGCTACGCATCTGTCTATTTGGTTTGTGGTGAATCGTCTAATCAGCGATCTTGCATATCGAGTATTGTCCATATTATTCGTCGGGATCGGGCTAGATTCACCTGCAGATTGGCCACCAGCCTTTGGGAGCATGGCCAATGCATTTACATTGCGCAATTTTTGGGGGTAAGCAATATTTAGCCTACTAAGCGGCATAGTTATGTTGATGGATTTTGCAGGAAATTCTGGCATCAATTCATGCGCCAGCCCTTCACTTCTATCAGTAACTTCATCGCACGAGATATTTTGCGTCTGCCCAGATCTTCAACACTGGAGCGGTACGCCAATCTTTTCGTTGTCTTTCTCATCTCTGCGATATTCCATGTCATTGTCGATATATTGCAGAGCATTCCGATGGAAAGCTCCGGCTCGATGCCGTTCTATCTAGCGTTTGTCCTCGGGATAATGCTCGAGGATGGCGCGCAAACCTTTTGGAAGTGGGTACAAACACCAGAAAGCGGGCAAGAGAAGGCAAAACAATCATCAGGCACCGTGCCATTTTGGAAGCGCGCTGCTGGGATGGTATGGGTCATGCTATGGCTTGGGGTTACCTCGACATGGTACTTCACTCCGATGATTCAATCCACGAGTGATGATCTGCGGGTGATTCCTTTCAGTGTGGCGAAATATATTGGCTTCCAGCCGCTCATAGGTATCGTTGTGGGTAGTGGAGTTGGCATTGCCGTTATGTTTGAAGTTGAGCTATAAGACATAGAAGCATTCGCTCTCGGAACAAGGACAACAATCGGCGTATAGAAATATGGGGTCTGGAGGTACTCTGCTTCACAGTATGACGGTGAAAAATGCGGGAAGGAAAAGCCGCAAACTGAGTAACATTGTTCTGAGAGAAGGCAAAGAGAAAGAATAGGTCCTACCCGCCTGAGGCACCAGCCTCAGCGACGGTGTGAACAGATTGTTTACATCTCCACCAGCTCTACATGCGACAAATAATCCGATTCTACCAAGAAAGTGAAATCGTTTTGGTTTTGGCTAATGACTCCCAACAAGCTCTGCCTGCGATCCATACAGATTGTCGCACTTTTTGGCTATGTGCTCACTTGTTTTACTCGCTCGCAGGTCAACGCGAGAAGTGTAACCCGGCCTCATGGTGTCGTCTTTTTGATTTGATAGCAGATGTCGCTTCGCATACTCCGGGATGGATAAAACCATCAAATTGTTCCACCAAGGCGAGCAACACCCGCAAGATCCAACTCATGTACGGTTCCCCAGTTCTTTTCCAGCTTCTGGATTGCCCGTTGCTGTCCATATCGAAGCAAGAATCGATAGACCGCCACATATGCACTGTTCAGCGAGCCAACCACCCACCCATGATGGACACTAGCAGCCTCCCCTACAATATGAAACTTGCCCTCGGCGGCTGGGAGGGACAAAGAAGGGTAGAGGTTGGTGAATTGTCCAGGGGCAAAAAGCGCAAAGGCCCCCGACGAAAAACGTGAATTGCCCCAGCAGAAGGCATGATGATCACGGTACAGGGTTTGCAGTTTCTCGTACGTGATTCCATGTTGCCGATGTTGCTGAGCGAGGTCCCTGAGGACAAGATCTAGCAGATCATTGCTCTCTACCTCACCCCTATCAGGGCTGGCGGTGGACAGATTTATCAAAGCTCCCATGCGAGTGGCGTCTTGGCCCCAGGTGTACGAGGCCAACAATACGGCCGGCTTGTCCCAGTCCTCCTCCGCGATATGCGACGGGTAGACGCAGGTCCGTGAGGGGAGGGTCGATGAGGCACTGCCACCCCCTCGAATCCCGCAGTCTACAATCCACCATGGATACGCAAACTTGATACCCACCTTGGTAGAGTCTTCATACCGCAAACACCGGATGGCTTCCTCTTGCATAGTATCAAGATGGAGTGACTCGGTGTCGATCCGCTGCAGGCATGCCAATGGTATAGTGCTGAACACCGTTGCATACCCATCGCGAGCCTCTTCCTCGCCCGCACACGATACCGACAGATCGGTACTACGGTTGATAGCAATGCGACGAACTTGTTTCCCAAGCTCGATGGTGCTGTTTTTATTGAGTTGGTGGCACATTCGCTGAATCACCACAGAAGAGCCGCCATCCACAGAATACCATTTCACTGGCCCACTGTCCTCGGACCCTATCGTGGGTTGATCGAGGTCGAAAGAGTCCATCACACTCTCTGAAAAGGCTTGATCAAATGTGCCTGTGCCAGTGGTGTTGCTCTCGGCAGACTGGATTGCCATGAAGCTTGACTTGTGGCTGCCTCGAAGATATTCGCGGGTGCTCATTACATCTGCTTGCATCAAGAGCTGAAACCCCTGCACGAAATCCTTTTGCATAACATTTTTATACGGGCTGAATGATCGACTGAGGAGATTGGCCGATGCACTATCTTCGGTCTTGGAGATCCCATGACCCCCCGTGTTCGTGTTTCTCTCTCGCATATCGAATTCCTTCAATGGCACTTGCATTCGCCGAAAGAGATCAAATACCCGAGACATGATTGGGATATCCGGAAACCGCATTGCGCCCACATCATAGTAGTCATTGGGCGCCTCAGAGAAGCGATGGGTATAAATGCGGCCGCCAATGCGATCCCGATGGGCCTCGAGTATATCCCAGGAAAGACTTGGAATTTCCAGGTCTTGCAAAATCAGCGCGATATACAGACCTGCAATGCCAGCCCCGATAATGCAGACTTTAGTGTTTCCGTCTAAGGGAGGGTCTTGGCTTTCTTCCTCTCTGCAGCTCGTGAGAACGGAAGGGCCAATCTTCTCCGTCCGAGTTACTGCAGGGTTACCAGGGTCGCATATCGAACAGCCTGGACAACAGGGGCGTTCAAATGGAGCGACACCGGGGTGCTTTAGAGGATCCTGACATAGAGAAACCCGAATGGAAGGGCTTGAGAGCAAATCACGGTATGGAAGCTGGAGCTGCATGACGAGGTCCAAAGAACGCAGATCAGTGCAAGCGGACTACAAACTGCCGAAGTAACGGGATGGTATGTATGAAAATGCTTTCTACTGTACGGAGTATGTAAATGAAAGCCCGTCCATATTGGGTAAATTCGGTGGAGTGGTCCCCTCCCAATCCGCAGACTACCGCCGATAGCTCTCAAGACGCCAATACCGATAGTGTGATTAGTAACGAGGATACACCCAATTGGCACTCTGTAGGAGGGTTACGCGGGGGTCTATTTGAGTTACGGGCTGAGCATAAGCAGCCTCAATGCATGCCCAGATGTGAAGGGTTGTAACTGGTGGGGGCATGCATGCAACTAAATGATGACAGGATTCATGCCCGTCATTGTGCATATTACTGCACGCCTTACGGAAATTTAGATGAGTCGGTCTTTTTTACTTCGATGGCCGACTAATTGCAACCCTTCTCATTCAGTAAAATTTATAGATGAAGGGCTACAATGACCCCGTACACGGTACAGGGAACTGACTAGATTGCGATCTGACTAACCCTAAGGACATGGGATCGAAGCTGGATTTTTGGATGTACTCTGTAATGCTCAATTAATCTGGAATTTATATACCAAACCCAAATTACGTTCTACGAAGAGGCCTCGAGACATGTTTCAGAGCGTATCCAGTGGAGGCCAAAGAGTTATCTCGCTAGCACAAGCGTATAAACACCATTGACCTATCCGAGTTAGAGTTTAATTACAGCCGAAAAGTGGATTTGGTAGAACTTGGTTAGATCCATATTGTATTCTCGTGAAAAGAAAAAGAAAGAAAGAAAGACGTATTAGTCCACAGTGCCCAACGTACCCTAGCTCAGTAGCTCCTCTAACTCCTCCAGGGCTGTCCTTGCCTATGACTGACATTATCTGGGGTTGTCGGATTAAAGTTTCCGTGGTAGCATCAGTAGGGAAGACGATCCTGAAGTTCCCTCTTTGATATCGAAATTGCGCAGGATCTGTTTTGAGCAAGAGTCTCAGCTACACAACTCCACAAAATAGACAGTATTAATCTACATAGAGCACATACCGTAACCAAGGTCTTATATAGGACCAGGACCCCTATATGTCGTCCGGGACATTTGCGATAGCCAAATCCCCAGTGTGCATCATGTGCATTCCACACACGCAACTGCTCCTCCGACGCCTCAAGCCACCGTTCGGGAACAAACTCCTCGGCATTGGCACCGTAGAGCAGAGGATGAATGGAGATAGTGAAGGGGCTTGTAGCTACCGCAGTGCCCGGAGGAACGTCCCGGTCTAGAAGACGCAGTGGCCTGTCTGGCGAGCAGCGCCATCTAGGAGAGGCCGTCGCTGTAATGCGCATGGCCTCCCGGACACATGCGTCGACAAACAAAAGAGCGCAGCATTCTGCGTAGGTGGGCGAGGGGGTGGAGAGGATCTGCTGGGTAAAAGCGTTATCGATCTCTTGTTGGGCTCGGCGGACGGCCTGGGGATGTTTGGCCATAGTGGTCACAACATGGCTAATCGTGGTGGCCAGCGCATAGGGACCACCAAGTCTGTGCAGATAAATTTAGTGCGTATGGAAACGGCTTTTCTGTTTTGGGGGGAACTCACACATCGGAAACTAGCTGGTCCTCGATATCCGATAGGGGAATGCCTTCTCCTGCCGCGGATTTGGCTGCTAGCCATTGATCCAACATGGAGTGTTCCCATCGTGGCTTCTCCTCTATTTTGGAAGCTTCGATGCGCCTTCGAGTGATAGCATGCACTTCCTAGACGGGAATCAGAGCTGCCAGTGATGAAAATGAAATATGCACTTACAGTAGTCCACATGCCCATGCCCGTTGGATCGTTGCGGCCACTGACGAACAAACGACGACCCAAAGAAGTATGTGCGGCTAGCCAAGCGATAGGGCGATATCGACTAAGCGTCCATTGCCGGAAAATACGATAACTGCTTTGCAACATATTGCGCACATCGGACCTGTGGTCTAAGAAGCCGAAGCTCTCCCCCACACTCATTGGCACGTAGACATCAAATGAAAAATATCTGAGCCCTGTTAGGTCCAAGTCCAACATTTTCTGTTCGATACGGGACACTTACTTAACCCAGGTACCCCAGTTTACGGAGGGGTTTATCTGGGTTTCCCCGGTGAGAATGGAAAGCCACTTGATAAGTATTTCATCCACCAGACCCTCAAATAACTGCACCCGCGATGCCGAAAACTGTTCCAATCAGTTACCAGCTCCGAGGAACAATATGTAAGTGTGGCTCACTGCCTGTCCAAACTGCCGTTTGGCCGCGGCATATTCAAGATAGCTGGCCTTGTTGGTAGCTGCACCCGGGCACGTAAAGTCTTGGGGATAGTCTGTCTTATCGCTCCGTCGATGATATACCACCGGGATCAGATCCAAATCATTGAACGTCAGGTGGTTGGGGCCGCAGCGAACTACCGGGCCTGCTTATCAATTAGACCATAGAAAGCGAGACTAGACGTAACCGTCTTACAGACCGTATTTGCGATGTAAATCTTGGTACCAGGTCTTTTCTCGCCCGGTCCACACGGCCCAAAAAAGCTGGAAACTGGAGGCAGCGGCCAAGTTTGGCCCTGGAAATCCAGACAAGGGATGGAAGTATACTCGTCGCACTAGGAAACTAATGGCCCCAGCCAAGAAAAATAGCAGAATCCTGCAGTACATCTCCATGGTATAAATTGAGTGGGACTAACTTTGGAAGGATCAACTGCTAAGGTGATACTTTAGATGGATAAGGATGACTATTTGCTCATCATCAGGATTGCCTGGATTAGGAAAAGGCCGATGTTTTAACCCGAATTCCCCGTCTCGTGTGGGGGTGCCAAGTAAACGCGGGCCGGAGCCCCGTCGGAACGTGGTGGGGCTCAGCTATTTCAGGAACGCCAAGAAGTTGCAGAGCCAAGAATCCTGCAGTCCTTCAGCTCAAAGCCACTGTCTACGATGAAAGTGCATGATCACTGGTATAATCATTGGGGGCCAAATGTTTTTGATAGGCTGAGAAGGGCGTAAGCATCCAGCTGAAATATTAGGCGTACGTGCCCTCGATGCGCATGTGCTGGAACTCATTGGCTGTCAAGAACTTTTGCACTGGCTTGCTGTTGTCCACTAGCGAATCCAGCAATGGACGGAGAAGCGCTGCGCGATCAGGCTTTGCGAAATACGCAATTGAGAAGCGTTCTGGCACCATATTACCCAGGTTCTCACTCTTTGCCAGATGCACCCGGTGCCGGGCACTATGCAGCCCTGTCCACATCTGGAGGCAATCACCTACATTGACAATACACTCGTGGGGGCCAGCGCTGTCAGCCGGAATAAAGATTCCGCTGCCAGGGGGCTGTTCCATCTCTAGGACTCCGTTAGCTCAATGCTAGTACACAAAGATGACACCTTCCTAATTTGGAAAGTGGTATTGCTTACCCAGGCCTCCGACATTGTCTTGGAATAGTAGAGTAATAGTGCCAAAATCTGTGTGCGCCGCAATGCGAGTGGCATTCGCAAAATCAGCCCGATCCACTTCTGGATAGTGCGTGAGCCGCAGCTCGTTGGTCTGTGCCGCGTGCAGTTCACGCAGAGTGTGAATAGGCAATCCTAAGCCAATCGATATAGCATCCAGAATGATTAATTGGGCGTCGTAACACACAGTGAAGAATGAGCTCATTGTCGTTCGAAAGCTATCGTGGACTCCTTCCGGGGGCCAAATATTGGAGTACAGCGGATCCTGTTCCGATCCAATGTCGTAAGACTCCTGATGAACTGGTTAGATATGTGAAACGTAAATAAAATAATTTGGACAAATGTGTATTCCCCATTTGTACCTTCATGTCCCTGAGTAAGGGTTGCTTGGCCGAGGACCGATAATTAGACACGGTTGATATGTTCTCCAGGCCAACAGGACTGAAGCCCCGATGGGGATGGGCTGTGGGAGGATGAGGTGACTTCAGCTTCTGCTCCATTGGGAGATCGAAGAACTTGTGACTCTGGAGAGACGGCGATGAGTGAGAAGATCTTCGGAAAGTCATTGAGGGAATGTTCGCACCATTTCAAATGCCCGGTCGATGCTCTCTGGAGGAACGCCATGATTGACGAGCCGTACCCAACCCGACTTGCTCAACCCCGAAATCAACTCATAGCAGAACTGATCTCGCTCATCGGCGCTCTCGCGGTGAAATCTCGAAAAGTCAAGTTGCTCGGGCATGACTGATAGAGATATTGTGGGGAACGTGGAAGTTGCCAAAGGTGTAGATACGCGAACCAAAGGGTAGGCTCCTTCTAGCAGATATTAGCCAGGTAGGAAACGTCGTTTCAGGTAGGATTGCAGACTTATTGTGCCCTGAAGAAAGGCTGGAAGCAATGATCATATGTCGTGACACACTAGATCTGTTGTCCGGCATCCGGCAGTGCATCTGCGCAGAAGCGGGTCCCCCTGGGAGCCTCGGGAATATCCTGGTTACTGACAGGTCAGCACTAACACAACAGCGGTGTCACCAGTCGTTTCTGACTGCATGGCTCTAACCCGATCTTGCATATGCATGCATTGCCGAGTGCACGCTATCAAATGGAGATCCACAATGTGGGGTTGATACCTGAGCCATTCAAGGCTCCCATGGCTGATAAGGGGAGACCAGCGAGCGTTCTCAGAATGAGATTAAGAGCCGACGACCACTTTCCCCTACAGTTCTGCAAATAGAAGCATTTTGATAACTCATCAGAATGGTTGCGACAAAGGCGAACGAGGATACCCAGCTACACACGGCGGATGTACCTGATGCATCACCTTCATGGCAAGAACTTGATGAGATCTGGGCCAAAAATGCCGTTGTCCCAGAATCTATCACGGGGTGCGTTCATGACCTGATTACTGAGGTAACGCAAAAGCAACCACAAGCCCTCGCTGTGTGCGCGTGGGATGGAGACTTTACCTATGCTCAGCTATCCACCTTGAGTGACCATGTCGCTCATAATCTCTGTGACATGGGAAATTTACCGGGATCCCCAGTTACCCTTCTTTTCCCCAAGTCACGATGGACATGCGTCGCCATGTTGGGTATCATCAAAGCCGGATGCGCGGCCATTGCCCTTGACTCCACTCATCCAGATGCAAGACTTCGATCTATTATTAGGCATGCGCAGCCAAAAACAATGATCTGTGGCTCAGCTACTCGAAACAGAGTATCTCTCTTGTGCGAATTACCCATCCTTCAGCTCGACGATAGTCTTCTGGAGGTTGCGGGTACGATGAAACAGCAGACGCTTGATTTGCCTGTGGTATCGCCGAAGGACACAGTCTATATATCTTTTACCTCGTAAGATCCATGACTCAGTTATCCAAAGGAATAAGCGTGCTAACATCGATGGTCCAAACCAGCGGAACTACAGGGGAACCGAAAGGAGCCTGTATTAGCCATGCCAACGTGAGAAGTGCTGTACATCACCAGGGCAAGGCTCTTGGCTTCCATCAAGAGTCCCGCGTCTTTGACTTTGCACCTTACTCCTTTGACGTGGCCTGGAGTAATGTTCTTCATACGTTGTGCGCAGGTGGCTGTCTGTGCGTTGCCAACGAGCAAGATATGGTGAATAACCTATCGGCTGCTCTCACGGCCTTTGCGGCTACTCTGATTAATGTCACTCCCACTGTATTGCGAACAATGAGTTCGGTCCCACCGACGCTTCAAACCGTCCTTTTAAGTGGAGAGATGCCGTATCGAGACAATATTACTCAATGGGCTGACCGTGTTCGTCTGCTCAATACATACGGCCCCACCGAGTGTACCTGGAAATGTACCTTCTCGCGGCTTGATCGCTGCGAGGAAGGCCGGCCGGGTATTGGAAAAGGACTCGGATTCTGCCTTTGGATTGTCAACCCCAACGATAGCAGCCAGCTTGTTCCTCCTGCAACTCCGGGAGAGCTGTATCTCGAGGGACCCATGGTTGGCCAAGGTTATCTGTCCAATCAAGAAAAGACCAGCGAAGCGTTCTTCGATAACCCACCGTGGCTTTTGTCCGGGAGTCCTGGCGTCCCGGGACGGCAAGGTCGTCTATACAGGACCGGAGACCTAGTCAAGACCCGCTCCGATGGAAGCATCCTGTTCCTAGGCCGGAAAGATGTTTCTCAATTGAAGATTAGAGGTCAACGAATTGAGATTGGCGATGTGGAGCATCATGCGCGTGCATGTATGAATGATGCACTGACAATCATTGCCGATATCGTGCTACCCCAGGGAAGCGAGACAGCACTGCTTGCGCTCTTTGTGCAGGTCAGGAATCAGGATGCTAAGACAGTCAAGACCGTGATGAGTAGACTTGTGCATGATCTAGAGAGTGTATTGCCAGCATTTATGCTCCCAAGCATCTATCTCCCTGTCGAAGAGATACCAGTCGCTGCCACCGGCAAAGTCGACCGGCGAAGACTGCGAGAGCTGGGAGTTAGCTTGTCTTTGGAACAGCTTCTTCAAATGCAGTCAACCATCCTTCCTATCCAAGAATACTGTAGCCCATCAACTGTTATGGAGCAGCAGCTTCGTGACCTCTGGGCGCACGTATTAAATATACCATCGACTGGAATTAGCACCAAAGATAGTTTCCTCCGCTTAGGAGGGGATTCAGTTGCAGCCATGCTGTTGGTCGCCGCAGCACGAAATGCCAATTTATCCATCACAGTGGCAGATGTGTTCAAGAGTCCAGTGCTGAGTGACCTTGCGCTCGTGATCAAGGATTCTTTTTTTTCTGAGGGAGACGAAATTACCCCATTCTCTCTGGTGGACCGTCCTTCGGATATTCAAAAGATGCGCGAGGAGGCTGCTGGGCTGTGCAATATTGAATTGGCTCAAGTCGAAGATATATATCCGTGCACCGCACTTCAACAGGGCATGCTGTCTGTCACAGCTCGAAGTGAGACCAATAACGTTGCACGGACACTATTTGAGCTTCCAAAGCACACTGATCTCTCCCGGTTGGAAAGGGCATGGTTAAGGACCGTGCACCAGACATCAATTCTGCGGACACGAGTCGTAGACCTGACCAGCAATGGTTTGGTTCAAGTTGTTGTCGACTCCCCTATCGTGCTAGATCGATACGACAACATCACCGACTTTGTCGAAAACTCCATTCCGATGGGATTGGGGGTCCCGTTGTGCCGGGCTGGACTAATTTCTGGAGAGTCCCCTAGCTTGATTGTGGAAATGCACCATTCAATCTTCGATGGCTGGTCCACCAAGCTCATATTGGATGCTATTGAAGCTGAATACCATGAGAACGCAACCCGATCGCCCCTCGTGCCCTTCCAATCATTCGTGAAATATACGAAAGGGATTGACAAGGACACCTCATTGCTCTATTGGAAGGCCTACCTGGACGGAGGGTCTGAAACGAAAACTTTCCCGTCTCCAGGCTATCGGCCAGGGAAAAAGCTCGACTTCAACCATGGCGTCTCTGAAATGCCATGGAGAAACTCGGGGACAACACCATCATCGGTCGTTAGAGCAGCACTTGCCTTGTTACTGGCTTCATATACCAATTGTAACGATGTCAGGTATGGTGCCACGGTCAGTGGGCGACAGGCCACCGTGGCCGGGATCGAACGAATTGCAGGGCCGACAATCGCTACAGTACCAGTCCGTGCTAAATTTGATTGGAATCAAACAGTCGAGAGTTGGCTTGAACAGGTTCAAAGACAAACAGTGGAGGCCACCGAGCACGAACAGCTAGGCCTGCAACAAATTGCTGGATCGGTCGAGGATGCCAACCTTTTCCAGCTCCTCCTGGTGGTCCAGCCAGCTGAGCAGGCAAACAGGCAAGAGGGCGACGGTCTTTTCAGCCGTGCTAGTAGCATTGTTAGCAGTTATGACCAACCCGGCAGTTTGCAAATCGTTTGCAAGGGTGGAGAAGCTGACACTGTGGGCATGTACAACCCATATGCGATGATGATCATCTGCCAATTGCACGAGTCAGGAGTTGAACTGAAGATTAATTTTGATTCTGGTGCCATTGCAGCCAAACAAGTCCAGAGGATGTCAAAACAATTTGACCATTTACTGCGGCAGCTATGCTCGGAGGAGTGTTCTCACATGAACCTACGCGATATCACTGTCGTCACCAAGGATGACTTGGCTGACATTTGGACATGGAATGCAGCGCGCCCGGAGCCCAAGTTCGAGTCTATCACTGATTGTCTCCATCGGCAAAGCGAAGCAAAACCAGAAGCAGTTTTGATATCTGCGTGGGACCAGCAGTTAACAGTGCAGCAGGTGCAGGTGTGGTCTGTAACTCTGGCCGGTCGACTTCTCCACGAAGGTGTACTTCCTGGGTCCATCGTTATCCTGGCCTTTGAGAAAAGCGCTTGGCAGGCGGTGATGATGCTTGCAGCCCTCAGAGTTGGTGCGATTGTTCTGCCGATGTCTGTACCAGTTTCGAAAACTCGAGCCCTGCAAATTGTGGAGAGCTTGCACCCCCAACTAGCTGTTACCTCCACATCGTCTGATTTATCTCCATTCCGCGAATTGATTCCAGTGCTCAATATCGCTGATCTCACCACACCCGATACGAAAGTTTCCGATGTTGTTGTCAGATCCTCTCCATATTGCCACCTACCCAGTGATCTTGCTCTTCTTCTTTTTACTTCAGGATCCACAGGAGCCCCAAAGGCCATTGCCTGGAGTCACGGCGCCTTATCGACTAACGTCCAAGCCGCAATCGTGTCATTTGGACTGACCGATACGAGCCGAGTCTTCCAGTTTTCCGGTTACGATTTTGATGTGAGCACAGTAGAGACTTTGGCTACCTTGCTTGCTGGGGGTTGCTTGTGCATCCCATCAGAGACAGACCGGAAGAACCGGCTGACCGATACAATCAATGGCTGCAACACCAATTGGATCTGTTTGACCCCGTCTGTGTCAGAGACCATGAGCCCGGGTGATTTGCCATCTCTGCGAACAGTGGTATTTGCGGGCGAGACGCTCGAGCAAAAGACTGCTCTTCGATGGCTAGACACACAGAAAACCGTACATAACTGGTACGGCCCAGCAGAAGCCTCGGTCGCTACTTCGTGTCTTGTGGATCATGACAGTTGGCGCCCAGGTATGATCGGGCAAGGTCGCGCCGGGATAGCGTGGCTTGTCGATCCGAAAGACCCAAACTTACTAGCTCCAGTGGGAGCAGTGGCCGAGTTGTGTATGGAGGGACCTATGCTGGCTCAATATGCTGGAGCTAATGGCGCTGTGCTGAACAAAGAGAGCTTTATTTCCCCATCGTGGCTGCAAGATGGCCACTGGAAGACCCCTGGTCGACTAGGTCCAGTTTATCGTACCGGGGATCTGGTCGCCTACGACTCAGACAGTCGTATCACCTACCTTGGGCGACTCCATGATTCTCAGCGAAAGATTCGAGGCCAGCGGATTGACCTAGGAGAGATAGAGCGGTGCATCCAAGACTTTTTGACCGGTCTAGTGGACACAATGCTTGTCGCAGAGATATTTTCCCCGGCTTGCAGTGACAACGATACTTTGGCCCTGTTCATCAGTCCTGCTGATGCTGTTAACCGCGCAGATCCCCAAGCATATCTTCAAAGGGCATGGCCGGTCGATGCTGTGGAGAATCATCTTGCGAGCATTCTACCGTCGTATATGATTCCCAGGGTGTACGTACCGCTTAGTGAACTTCCTATCGGTCCGACAGGAAAGACAGACAGGCGACAATTGCGAGAGATTGGAGGTTCCTTCACGTTGGCGCAACTGGCAGAGATGCAACCAACCCGAAAGCAAACCAGAGAGGTGACCACGGAGAACGAGAAAATATTGCAGCAAATATGGGCTCATGTGCTGGAGGTTGAGCCGGATGTTATCTATGCGACCGGACATTTCCTTCGCTTGGGAGGAGACTCGATCAGCGCCATGCGCCTCGTTGGAATGGCCCGTACCCAGGGATTTTCGCTTACTGTTGCTGATGTGTTCGATTTTCCTGAGCTAGAGAAGATGGTCGAGAAAATGGTCAACGGTGAAAGTCATGCGGATATAGACATTCCGGCGTTCTCCCTTTTACCCCTTGGGATGGACGAGTCACACTGTCGATCATTTATTTCTCAAATTTGTTCGGTCTCGAAAGATCAAGTTCTTGATGTCTACCCCTGTACAGCACTTCAGGAGGGATTGCTGGCGCTCGGAGCCAGACGACAGGGCCAATATGTATCCCGTAGTGTATTACCACTTCAAAGCGATATTGATCCAGACAGACTCAAGAGTGCCTGGGAAACGACAATCGCCAAGTTGTCTATTATGCGGACGCGAATCGTGGATCTGCCCGGCAAAGGTCTTGTGCAGGTCGTCCTAAATGACACACCCTGGAGATCGGGTCAAAACATTCAGCAGTACTTGCAGGATGATGAGAGGGAGCCGATGGCCCTAGGAACCCAGCTCTGTCGTGCAGCCATCATCAATCGCACGTTCATCTTCACCATTCATCACTGCTTGTACGATGGCAGCTCACTGCCCATGATTCTCGAAGAACTCCAGGCACAATATTACCAGCAGCCGGGAAGGACAATCACTGGAGTGGAGCATTTTATTCATCATTTGAACCAGATAAATACCGAGGAGTCGGACGATTTCTGGAGGGCCCAGCTGTCTCGCGCTGAGTTCCGTTCATTCCCTGTTCTGCCATCCAGCACGTATGAGCCACAAGCCAGTGACTTCATAGAGCATTCGGTTGCTCTGGACTGGCCTTCCAAGGGAGCAACCCCATCCACGATTCTCCGCGCAGCGTGGGCGATCCTCGAATCACAGTATGTGGCCTCCAACGATGTAATTTTCGGGGTGACAGTGAGTGGACGACAGGCAAATATAAACGGCATGGAAAACTGCGTAGCGCCAACTATTGCAACGGTTCCAATTGCCGTATCAATCGATTGGGAGAATACGGTTGAGACATTCCTTCAAGGAGTCCAGAGACAAGGGCTAGATATCATGCCCTATGAGCAATATGGCTTGCCAAATATTCAACGAGCCAACGGGGACCTCAATGCCGGGTTGTTCCAGACTTTGCTGGTGGTCCAGCCAATAGCTACAGGGAACAGCCTGCATGAGAATAGTCGGTTGTTCAAGGCACGCAGCTTCGCCTCCAGTTTGAGCACCATGGGGATCGATCCGTTCAATGTCTATGGCTTAATGATCATATGTCAGCTTACTGCCTCAGGGGTCAACATTCAAATGAGCTTTGATCCAAACATGACCGACAAGCTGCAGATGAAACACATTGTCCATCAGCTGGAGACAGTCATCCGCCAGTTGTGCACAAAGTCCCCCGACAGGATGACACTGAACACCATCCAGACAGTAAGTGAGATCGATGTGGAGCGCTTCTGGGACCAGAACGCAGAACCACCCCCGGAGCCAAGCACATTCGTACATGACAAGATTACTCTATGTGCCAGAACGGACCCCGAGGCTATCGCCGTTGACGCATGGGACGGTCAGTTCACATACGGCGAGCTGGACCAAATCTCAACGGTTATCGCGCACAAGTTACATCGGCATCTGGGTGTCAAGAAAGGGTCTGTTGTGCCCTTGTGCTTTGTTAAGTCTCGATACATGCCGCTGGCTCAGGTTGCCGCCTGGAAAGCCGGTGCAGTGACCCTACTACAATCAGCAGATATGCCAGAGCAGAGAATGGATCGCACTTTCCAACACCTTGGTGTAGAGGTTGCGCTGGCTTCACCCGAGCGTTTGGCGACAGTCTCGAAGTACGCTCGGTGTATTACCATGGAGCAAATTTTGGAGACCCCGTTGGAAGAAATAATCACGCCACTACCAGCCCTTGAGATGGATGACCCAGCCTCAATTCTGGTGTCCTCTGGTAGCACGGGTGAACCAAAACATGTTCTCTGGAGTCATCGAGCGCTGGCCGCAAACGCGGAGGAACCGACCCTGCGTTTGTCGGTAAACCCCTCTTCACGCATCTTCCAATTCTCATCATACGATTTCGATGTCGCCACCCTGGAAACGATCATTGGTCTGACTCACACGGCTTGTCTATGTATTCCATCAGAAACTCAACGCCTCAATGGTATCGCGGCTGCAATTAATCACTTTGGAGCGAGCTGGGCCTTTATCACCCCGTCCACCGCCCGGTCGCTGCGTCCGCAAGATGTACCAGGGTTGTCCACTATTGTGATGGGGGGTGAAAACGTGTTGCAGAGCGATGTCGAAAGGTGGAAAGGGCACTGTGCTGTCCGCAATTGGTACGGGCCTGCCGAATTCCCTGCAGTTACCGTCTACCCGGCCGATGAGCCCAATTGGTCCAGCGGCGTCATTGCACACATTGACTCGTGCCGCTGCTGGCTTGTAGACCCTCAAAACCGACACAGGCTTGTTCCATTTGGTGCGATCGGTGAGATCGTGGTGCAGGGACCTGCACTCGCTAGTGGCTATGTCGGAAATACGTCCCTCACAGAAAAGCATTTTTACCACAATCCCACATTCCTCTGTCGAGGTCTCGGGGCTGCTCGCCCAGGAAGGCAGGGTTGTGCCTATCGAACAGGAGATTTGGCTCGATTTAACTCCGACGGCTATCTGGTGTTCTTGGGGCGAAAGGATACCCAACTCAAAGTACTTGGTCAACTAGTGGTGCCCAAAGAGGTCGAGACCCAGATTCGACAATGTCTTGATTCGCCAGGCGAACAGACTGAGGTCATCGTCGATACCATCACACCCCCAGGTGGAGGCGGAGTGATACTCGTAGCGTTCATCGTCACCCAAGAGGATATAGGGCAGTTAACCAGTGGACTGAGCCAGAAGCTTCAGGCTGTTCTTCCTCGCTACGCAGTCCCATCGTGGTATATCGCACTTTCATGTGTTCCGTTGACTACAAACGGGAAACGAGATCGAAGGCGACTGCTTGAGATTGCTGCGTCGTCCACTCCATCCAGCCAAGGACCCACGGGACGGCTACCAGTCACGACCGCCGAGATCACGTTAGCGAGGTTGTGGTCTCTCACTCTAGGTATGGAACAGGAGACAATTTTGGCTACCGACAGCTTTTTGCAGATCGGCAACTCCATTGATGCCATGCGATTGGTAGGTACCGCTCGCCAAGAAGGCCTGTTGCTCACTGTCGCCGGGGTGATGGAATTCCCCATCTTAAAAGAGATGGCCAGCCTGTTGCAAAACCTCGAGGATGTACCGGATGACAGCATTGAGCCTTTTACACTGTTGGATCCTGGCCTAGATCAGAAGCTCGCCCGCCACCAGGCAGCATCCGCTTGTACCGTCAACGAGGCCGATATTGAAGATCTATTCCCTTGCACCTCGCTACAGACAGGTCTACTAGCTTTAACAACCAAGTCAGGCGGGGATTACACCGGTCGCAATGTGCAGGAGCTAGGGCTTTTGATAGATGCCTACCGCTTCAAACACGCTTGGGAAGAGCTGGTGCGCGTCGTGCCTATTCTCCGCACACGAATCGTCGATCTTCCTGGGCAGGGATTTGTTCAAGTCGTGGTCAGAGAAAAAGCCGCCTGGAGCAATGCCGGGAGCGTGGAAGAGTACCTGAGCCAAGATCATCGGTATCCCATGGGGTTGGGAACCCCTCTGATGCGTTGCGGGTTGTTCTCATACAAGTCAACTAATGAAGTGTCCGGTGCTTCTGGTCCAGTGCGCTGGTCCTTTGCATTGACTATGCATCATTCCATATATGATGGGCCGACCTCAGCCATGATAATGGACACGTTGAAGAGTCTTTATAATGGGGAAACGCCTCTTCGACTATGTCCGTTCCAGAGTTTCGTCAAATACGCATGCGGTCAGAACAAGGAAGCCGCAGCCAACTTTTGGAAGACACAATTTAAAGGCTGTGAAGCTTCGCAATTTCCACGGCTTCCCTCCGATACTTACCAGCCAAGAACAAATTCTACCCGAACTGTCGTAATCGACAATGTCAAATGGCGAACGGATGGGTTCACTCCTTCTACCATCATCCGCGGAGCATTCAGCCTTGTATGCGGCCTATACGCGATCTCGTCCGACGTGGTGTTCGGCACAGTGGTCATGGGTCGCAAAGCCCCCATTCAGGGTACGGAGAGGATTGCAGGCCCAACCATCGCCACAGTTCCTGTGCGTGTGCAGATCAAAAGTGATGCCACAGTTCCACAATTTCTCCAGTCTATCCAGGATCAAGAGCGAGAGATGGTCCCCCATGAGCAAACAGGATTGTCGAACATCCGGCAAGTCAGCACTCCGGCAAAAGAAGCATGTCGCTTCCAGACCTTGCTCGTGATCCAACCACCCGAGCAGGCTATGGACGATACTGGCTTATTTGTCTGCCAGCCTGCTGAGCAGGATGAGGCCACCCGATACCATAGCTTTAGCTCTTATGCGTTATCGGTAGTGTGCAACCTGGAGCCAGGTCGGCTGAAGGTCGAATTCTGCTATGACTCTGCCATCATCCAGTCAGAAACAATTCAAACCATGGCAGCTCACTTAGACCAGGCCCTTCGGAGCATGTGGACACAGGGGTTGCGGCATACTACGCTGGGAGATGTAAACCTGATGACACAGTCTCATCTGAATGACATCTGGACGTGGAACGCGAACTTGCCTGCCGCTATAGATCGATGCATGCATGATCTAATCAAAGAAGTAGTGCAACGGCAGCCTGACGCAGTGGCCATCTCTGGGTGGGATGGTAGTTTAACATATGCTGAGTTAGATCGGATGTCAACGAGGCTCGCAGGTCATCTGGTGCGGATGGGTGTGAGAAAGAACATGATTGTGCCGCTTTGCTTTGAGAAGAGCTTGTACGCCATGCTCGCTATTCTTGGAGTTATAAAAGCTGGCGGCGCCACTCTGCTATTGGATCCATCGTTGCCAGATTCTCGTCTTGATGGTATATTGAAGCAGGTGAACCCCATCGTTTTATTATCGTCTATCTCCCAGGAACAGCGCTGTTCCCGATGGGTGCCTTGTCCAGTGGCCTTGGGCAAGGGATCGACCTTCTTTGAGGTGGATGGGGTGAATGGAACCGCCGAAAGCCACAATCTGCCGTCCGTATCTCCAGATGATCTTTTATACACCGTCTTTACAAGTGGTAGTACCGGAACCCCCAAAGGATGTCTCATGCGTCACCAACAATTCACCAGTGCAGTCGCCCATCAGCAAGCCACGCTTGAAATGAATCGAACGACACGCTTGTACGATTTTTCCTCCTATTCCTTTGATGCAGTCTACTGGTCCCTCTTTCATGTATGGAACGCTGGAGGCACCCTATGTATCCCCAGCGAGGAAGAACGGAAAAGCGATCTGACCGAGAGCATGCGCCGGTTTGAGACGACGCATATTTTCTTAACTCCCTCTACTGCGCGGTTCATAGACCCACAGCGTATTCCTACCCTGCGCTATCTCTTTCTCGGGGGTGAGGCGGTCTTGCCAGAGGATCTCGCTCGATGGTCGCCACATGTCGACACATTCGAGGTATATGGACCTTCGGAATGCTCTGCTATTGTCCTCTATCATCGAGTTCCCAAGGCAACAGCCGCTACTGGCCACTCTATTGGCAAAGGCATTGGCGTCCTGACTTGGGTGGTGGACCCAGGCAACCAAGACCGACTAGCACCTCTTGGAACGGTAGGTGAGCTATACCTCGAGGGGCCTCTAGTGGGACAAGGTTACTTCCAGAACGAAGAGAAAACAGCAGCCGCCTTCATTGAGGATCCATACTGGTTAGGTCAGGGCTCCCCCGATGGATCAGTGCCGGGACGGCGTGGTCGGCTGTATAAAACTGGTGACCTTGTCAAATATCATCCGCTCACTGGAGATATCGCGTTCGTGGGCCGAAAGGATACACAGGTGAAACTGCGAGGCCAACGCATCGAGCTTGCAGATGTTGAGCATCATGTCATACAGTGCTTGATGGATCGATCTGCGTCAGGAACTCCGCCAACGGCAGTGGCAGAGGTTATAGAGCCAATCGCCACAGGTCGGCCGATGCTTGCCGTTTTTATCGATTGCGACCAAGGACAGTTGGCCGACTTGCTGCCTTCGCTCGAAGCTGAGTTGCCGAACCGGGTCCCATCTTACATGGTACCTGCAACTTACATCGCAACCCCATCTATGCCGATGGCAGTGAGTGGTAAGACCGACCGACGACGGCTGCGCGAGATGGGTTCCAGTTTGACTCTAGAATTCTTGGCGCGCAACGATGGCCCTGCAACTACCTTGGCCCCCAGCACAACCTCTGAGTGCCACCTACAAACTTTATGGGTTGAAGTCCTCGGTGTACCCGCCGAGAAGATCGGGGCTGAAAGCAGCTTCGTTCGTCTGGGCGGCGACTCCATTTCGGCGATGCGGTTGGCCTCTTTGGCTCGTATGCAAGGGCTAGGCTTATCGGTTCATGATATTCTAACCACGCCGCGATTGTCGGAGATGGCACAGGCAATGTCAGCCTTGATCTCTACAGAAGCCAACGAGGTGGAAGTGGTCAATCCCTTCTCTCTCCTGAAGCACCCCACGGAACAAAACATTATCTTGGATGACTTCGCCAGCCAATGCCATATCCACGTCAGTCAAATTGAAGACATCTTCCCTTGCACGGGTGTCCAAAAGTCGCTGCTCTCCATGACCGCCAAGCGCGCCAACTCGTATGTCGCTCGACTCTTGCTCAAGCTGAGGAAGAATGTCGATGTGTCACGTCTCATGAATGCATGGGAAATGGTGAGTAGGACTTCTGCCCCTATCCTTCGTTCACGAATTGTGGACTGTCCAAGGGAGGGGCTCGTGCAAGGTATAGTGGATGAACCGCTACACTGGGACGTCACTCAACCACTGCAGCAATATCTCCAAAAATATCAAACCAGGCCCATGGGCCTTGCCACCCCGTTGACTCGGCTTGCCATTGTGGAAGACGATCGCAGCCAGGACACTTATTGCCTGCTAACCCAGCATCATGCGATATATGATGGTTATTCATTGAACCTTCTCGTGGAGGAGGTGTCCAAGGCTTACGATGCCGGCCTTGGTGATCATACTCCAGTGGCATCGTTCCAAGCTTTCATCAAGTATGTGATGGCAATTGATTATGATAAGACAAAGGACTTCTGGAGTCGTCAATTCGCAAATTTTGAGGCAATTCCCTTTCCAGCATTGCCTCATGCGGATCATCAACCCAAAGCAGATAGCACAGTACGACGTAGTTTGGAGGTATTCCAGTGGCCACAGCGAGATGTCACTCCGTCAACCAGTATGTTTCTGTTGTCCCTTTCATCACGCTACTATTTCCCCAGGGGTTACTGACATACTTATCCTCACAGTCATCCGTGCATCATGGGCCATCCTCACTGCGCGCTACATGGACTCGGACGATGTAGTTTTTGGCGCCATGGTTACGGGCCGACAGGCTCCTCTCCAAGGTCTAGACCGCATAGTCGCTCCTCTTATAAATGCTGTGCCTGTCCGAGTCAAACTTGACTTCCAAGAATCCGTGGATAGTCTGCTCGCTAACATCCAAAGGCAGTCTATTGACATGATTGCCTACGAGCAGACAGAGGTTCTTACAATTCGGCGCATTGACACAAACACCGATCGTGGAAGCCGATTCAATACTCTTCTCGTTGTTCAGCCTGCAAGTCAAGGCCAGTCTACTGATCATCCTAATGGCCCCTATGAGTATCCAAGGGAACTAGTCTCCGCAACTCAAGATCTGGATGACTCCAATCCAAATGCTATCATGATCGTGTGCCAACTTACGAATACGAATGGCCTTCAGCTTGAGTTTAGTTTTGATTCTAGGGTGGTGGATGCAGCGCAGATGGAGCGAATTGCCTCTCAATTCGAGCACGTCTTGCGTCAAGTATGCATGGCCACAACGCAGCCTGTCGATCACATTCAGACTCTCAGTGGCACCGATCTAGCAGAGCTATGGGAGTGGAACTCGTCAGTCCCCCCGGCAATTCCTGAATGCGTGCACAGCTTGATTACTACAACTGCGCAAGACTATGGAGACCAACCAGCCATCTGTGCCTGGAACGGCCATTTATCGTATTTCGAGCTGGACCAACTTTCCAAGCATTTGGCCTCGCACTTGAGAGCTTTTGGTGTTGGTCCCGGTAGCATCATTCCACTTTGCTTTGAGAAGTCCATGTGGCATCCAGTTGCAGCTCTTGGAGTGATGAAGTCAGGGGCTGCGTGTCTCTCAATGGATTCGACTCAACCAGAATCCCGACTACAGTCCATTGTCAGACAAGTCAATCCTCGGGTTGTGCTAGCATCGGCCAAGACTGCTGGATTGGCAGGTCATTTATCTGATGCCGAGGTCATGATTATTGACCAGGATTACTTCGACTTAGTGGCTAAAGACACTCTCACCCAGCCTTTGCCCACAGTTCACCCATCCGATGTGCTATATGGTGCGCCTCTACTCTCTTTCTTCTATCTATCCAATGACTGTCCTAACTTATTCAATATCAGTGGTATTCACCAGCGGCTCCACGGGAACACCTAAAGGCGTCGTGACTACACATCAGAATTTTGCATCTGCCGCAGTGCATCAGGCAGAGATGCTGCGTATTCAACCAGGCACACGCGTATTCGACTTTGTCTCGTACAGCTTTGACGTATCGTGGTCCAACACCCTTCAAACATTGATCCGCGGAGGCTGTCTTTGTATTCCTAGCGAGTTGGAGCGCCGAAATGATATTACAGGAGCGTTCAACCGCATGAATTGCAACTATTCCTACTTCACCCCTTCCGTGGTCCGATCCCTGGAGCCATCAAGTATGCCTGGACTCAAGACCCTGGCCATGGGGGGTGAACCCATTCCCACCACCGAGATTGCTCGGTGGAAGCAGGCCGAGGCCGTCATTGGAATCTACGGTCCAGCTGAGTGTGCACAGGCCCTGACCTTCACACTTCTGCGGCCTAACGGGCCCAGCAATCATGTAGGGTACTCATATGGGGCCCGGGCATGGCTGGTGCAACCGGGCTGTCCCGATCGTCTGGCCGCGATTGGCGCTGTAGGAGAGCTTCTCATTGAGGGCCCCACGGTCAGTCGAGGGTACTTCGATGACTCGGGAAAAACTGCGGCCGCGTATATCCACAACCCACCCTGGTTGTTGCAAGGCGCACCGAACCTCCCTGGCCGCCAGGCCACCCTATACAAGACAGGTGACCTACTTCGATACAACTCAGATGGGTCGCTAAATTTCTTCGGCCGTAAGGATGGCATGGTTAAGCTACGAGGCCAGCGGATTGAGTTGGCTGAAGTAGAATACCATATCCGTGCTAATCTGCGCAATTCTGATCTGTGTGATGGCCTTGCGGCAGAGATCATTACGCCCAACAACAGCGCTCCTATTCTCGCCGTCTTTTTCGCCCTGTCTCCTCTTGAAAAGGCCCGGTCTGAGGAAGACACTTTATTGGAGCTCACACGCTTGATCGACGGTTTGGAGGACAGGCTTTCTAATTGTCTACCGCAATAGTATGTATTCCCTGATTCAACTGCACTTTCCCAGCTCTCGACAAATGCGGCTGATGTTAATTATGTTTTGTTCCTAGCATGATTCCTGGCGCCTACATCCCCATTGAAAAGATTCCAATGACTACCACGGACAAAACAGATAGAAGAGCTCTACGGCAGTTGGGAGCCGTTCAGACTTTGGAGAAGCTGGCAAAACTACAGTCCCATGGGAAGACCCATCGCGCACCAACTACTGTCATAGAACAGAAGCTGCAAGCACTATGGTCGGTGGTTCTTGGAATAGATGCAAACATCATCAATGCCGACAGCAACTTCCTCAGAATCGGTGGAGAATCCATCGCAGCTATGCGACTAGTGGCAGCGGCACAAAATGAGAAGCTCTCGCTCACAGTCGCGGATATCTTCAACGCACCGCGGCTCTCTCAACTTGCACTTTTAGTGCAGGAAATCACTACAGTGCAGTCTCTGCCATTGTCGAGACCCTTCGCTTTGCTGGAGACTAATGATCCAAAGTCCTTCCTCGCTGACTTTGTCGATCCGCTCCTCGACCCAGGGGCTGGGACTGTTCTGGATGTACTTCCTTGCACCGATTTCCAGACCTGTGCAATTCTCGATGCTTTCCAGAGTCCGCCCAGCCGATTGCCGCATTGGATCTTCGATCTTCCAGCGGATGTCGACTTCTCGCGGTTAGAATGGTCGTGCCGCAAGTTAATAGACCATCACGACATCCTTCGTACGGTGTTCATTCAAGCGCACGGTCGATTCTGGCAGGTCGTACTGGAACATTTGAAACCCCCGTATGATAACTTCCAGGCATCTCATAACGATGATATCACGGCCTTTGTTGATTCCATTTGTGAGCTGGATCAAAAAAGGATTCGAACCTTTGGCTCTTCTTTGATTCGATTCATGGCAGTGCGGAGTTCCTCTGGGCAGCACCGACTCATCTTCCGGATCTCGCACGCCCAATTCGACGGCTTCAGCTGGGATACAGTCCTCCGCAGTCTCTCTTCACTCTATTGCGGGGACAATCTCCCTAACCAACCGGAGTTTACCCAATATATCACCTATAGGGAGGAGGAAAAGGCAAACGCGCTCGCCTACTGGGCTTCACGACTCAAGCCCGCGCCGAATCCCAACTGGAGTAGTGTTGATTACTCCAACCGGGTGTACACTACAATGGACCGGCTGACTGTGAAGGCGACAATCCCAATGCCCGAAAGCCGGTTGGTTGAGGGGATGTCGCCCGCAACTTTATTCCATGCCGCCTGTGCGATGGTACTGTCCCGCCAGTACCAACAGGCTCATGTTGTTTTCGGTCGTCTGGTCACTGGCCGGTCGATGCTACCGAGCAATCTGCAAAATGTGGTCGGTCCATCTATGACAGAGATCCCTATCAGCGTGCACATTGATGACCATGCTACTCTTTCGAGCGTTGCATTGCAATTACAGCGTCAGATTATTGAGGATGCCCGATACGAAACCGCCGGGATGGATGAAATTATCCGGAACTGCACTGACTGGCCAGATGACGCAAAGGACTTTGGCTGGCGGACCTCTTTCCAGCAAGAAGATGATCGCAACTTCATTTTCCTTGGGACGGAAAGTCGGATATCATTCTACGAACCGGATCTGCTGCCTCGAAACCGACCAGAAATTTATGCTACTCCACGGGATGGGAAGCTGGATCTTGAGTTTGAGGGTAACCGACAGTTGATCAGTGAGGATGATGTTCAGCGCTTCATTCAAGGGCTGCAAATAGTGTTGAGTAACGTTTGATATGTGATTCGAGGGCAGCCTTTAGTATTTCTTTTCATACCAAATTTCAATGTTGTCAAATTCAGAAGATGTCTAAACATCTCGGGGGCGTTTTAATTTCCTGGTCCAGTCTATACCGTGCGAAACGTACCAACCAGCACCACTAGTTGAATAACAGGGTTGAGTATGTTGTTTTAATTGCTCTGTCTGTCTGAGCCCGTTTGGAGCTTCCCTCTAGTGAGCCTGTAAGTCAACAGAGCGGCAGTCAGGCTCACGTCAACAAAGTCGAAAACAAGGGCTCCGCCAAATATGACTGCATAATATGTCCATGCTAAAGATTTCGGCAAGGATATGACTGTAACGGCAATTGCCCAAGGCAACATCCAAAGGAAATTGGATCCGAGCGACTGGTAGAGATACCATGCGGGGATGTCGCAGGAAGAATTGCCGCTATCTAACAACTTAAACCATAGGATATGTAGGTCCAGTCGATATTTTGTTATATGTCAATGGAGGTGATGCTCGCCATTGATTCTTTTCAGTGCTTACTTTCCACATTGTCTGAGTGGGTTTTGCCACAACGGTCGAGTCAGATAGATAATGCGCAAATGCCTCTATCCCATGCAGCGACAATGCAATGCAAGTGATGGTCTCGAAAACCAGTGCAATCATGCAGGAGCAGAATGCTGGCCGAATCAGTTCTACGAGGACAATCCAGCAAGTAGCTCTCACAAATCCAGGCATCACACCTACCAATAATGTCTTTCCTGGTCGCCTTAGCATATGGAGTACCACTTCGAGCTCGGAATTGGCCCCAGTTATGACCCACAAAGGCCAAAGTGGAAGCCTCCAATGCCTGCGCGGGAACCGTAAGGAGCCCTCATCGGATGGTGTTGAAGACTCCCCATGAAGTTGCATGGTCACTTCCTAACAGAATGATTCTATGGACAAGCCACAGATAAATCGCATTTCGGATAGCCGACTCGGCAAATGTGCAAACACTAGGTTTGACAAGTATCAACAAAGCAGAAAATCTGCAGTGCAGCCTATGTGGACCGTCTGTATCCTTTTGGCAACGTCTCACGACAACAGTGAAGAAGTATATCAGTCCGACCAAAGACGATACACTCTTGCAAACAAGCCGAATGATGGCCTGCATAACAATCGTAGGTTTCCAGCCACCTACGTGTACCTTTGAGATGACTAGTAAATCGAGAACAATGTTGATGAAGAACTTCGAAGAGCTGACGATGAGCGGTACGTCGGGTTATCCAGTGCCCTTGTTGAGGCAGACAACGCCACTTCTATAGCAGACGTCACGGTCTGTACAGATGACAGTCGTACATAGGTGATCGAGGTTAGTCGTACTTCCACTGGAACGAATCCCGAGGCTACAGTCTTGGATGCAGCCAAGAATATTACTGTCATTATTATTCCAAGGGTAGTCTGTGCAATGATCATTGTGTAGGCCAGGTCCAGTCGTGAGCGGACAGTCCGCGTAGAGTTGTCCCAATAACCAGCCATGGACAGCGGGGCAGGCCCTCGTTGAGCACTTCGACAATCACTCCAATGTAGTTGTACACATCTCTCATGACGACTTGCTTCGCGTCGATGTTCGCCACCCAGAGCTTGCTGAGGGTGCTGTACAAGGCTGGAAGGGCGAACGCTCCTAGGTTGAACAAAAAAGAACCGAGATATCTGCAAAGGTCAATTCCCTGCTTAAGCAGATGAAATCATACGCTCACGTATCGCGACTCCGGGGCTTAAGCTTTGGAGCAACCTCCGGTTCATCTGTCACCTCCTGATCCCTCATCATATTGCCTCGTACAGTAGGGTTTCTTAGCAGTGTTGGTTTCTATTTCTGAATGAATATATCAGAGTCATATTCAGAGGGAGCGAGGATGGGGTTTGGAAGAGTGGAATTGCCTTGGCGCGTTATGCTTGTCCTGGGGTATATGTGGGTGTTTTAAAGCATCGCTATCAATACCCGTCTTGGGTCGGAATCCCGGTGCAGGCCTTCTGCTGTTTTAGTCATGCTTACAAGGTTAAGTCCAGGGTGATGGATAATCAGGAAACAAGTATCTGGGAGATGGAGAATTAGGGAAGGCGAAGGGCAAACAAGCTAGAAGGTCAGAGGTAGAAGACAGTTCTCAGGCCGCTCACCAACTTCCAAATTCTTTACCATTATCGTCAAAAATGAAATACTGGGTAATATATCACTCTACATTTTATTTGTTGAGATATAATTTCCTGTGAAAACGGAATGGTTCAATTCCTGGATGACTACTTAGGTACTTCGTAAGGGCTCGTGCACCTAACAGACATGTCATAACCCCCTTCGAAGGTCTCTTCCACATCATTTTCCTCACATTTAGAATAAAATCTCCAGCATGCCACAAAGACCCATCTCAAAGTGTGATCATACGTCTGTCTGTTTGTCCTGTTCTCCTCATGCTGCCATAGCAGGTTTCAGAAGACAAGGCCAACGGCAACGTCTCGCTGCGATCAAAGCAGACAACCGAAGCTTCCCACGAGAAGACCAACTCTTCCTTGAGGAAGACGACAGAGCTTTTCCAGCCCCTTTGTTGCTGCCTGGCGATGATCTTGCCGGGGATCCAGAAGACCCGCAGAGTTTTCAAGAATGGCTCGATGAAGAACACCGCAATCCGGTGACCGCAAAACAGAAAACCATCTATGTCGTCCCATCTCCTCAAATTGACGCAGATGTTGACTTCATGCGAACATGGACAACGCCAAAATGTTCAGACCATGCGCTTTCCACGAAGCCCCCTGGTACGAAGGATGTTCAAGACTATCTGTCTGCCTTTTATCACGGTCTTCCTGTTAAGATGATGCCACCATCTACGTTGCGGTTTATTCCATGGAAAGAGCCCAAAAGAAGACCCCAAAAAAAGACAGGCCCGCAATACTTGGGTCTAAAATCCGGCGATGAGTGCGTGCGGATTCGCTCACGTACCTTGTCAAATGGGGTATATGGGGGCCAAGTCAACCTAGACGATCTTCTCGATGTTGCCATTAGCATTTTACCGAAGGACGCATATGCCCTCTTGATGCTGGTGGACTTCGATCTCTACGAAGACGACGATGACGAGTTTGTATGTGGTCGTGCGTACGGAGGAAGTCGCGTTGCAGTGGTATCCAGTGCAAGATACAATCCCAATTTGGACACTATTCAAGATGTCGAACGCCTCCATGCATGGCCTGCATCGCATTGTGAGAAGTACATGTCTTCATGTGCTTCGACAGAACCAAGTTCCAAGAGACAGAAAAGACCTCAGGTCAATAGCCGAGGGTCACAAAATCTGACTTCGGAGCTAAATGGACCTGTGAAGGATGCAGCATCAGTCTACCGCTCCCTCCCGGAGGTAGATTCCTCGCCTTTGTTACTGCCAGCACTCTGGTTGGGTCGTGTTTGTCGAACGGCGAGCCATGAGTTGGGCCACTGCTTCGGTATTGCCCATTGCGTCTACTACGCGTGCTCAATGCAGGGCACCGCTTCTATCTCCGAGGACGCCAGACAGCCGCCTTATCTCTGTCCGGTCGATCTGGCGAAGCTTCTTTGTACCACTCCAACCTCTGCGTCTCAACGATATCAGGCTCTTCTGGCGTTCTGTGAACGGCCGGGGAATAGTGATACACATTTCTTTGGGCCGTTTGCTACTTGGATCCGAAGTAGACTAGGTCAGATCAAGGACTCGACTTGAGTTTCGTGATCAGCATGCTGCTCTTTCCTTTGCTATAGTCAAGATAGAATCGGAATGGTGGGATTTTGGATGTTGATAAATAGAATCTCTTTCACAAATGCAGTGTTACTCCGACTATGGAAGCTATCGAAGAAATAGGGTTTGTACTAATAAACTTATCGAGAACCATAGAACGGGAACATTCTAGAAAATTTCCCAGCAACCAGTCTACATCGGAGTGTTTACCGTGGTACTCTGTACATTGAACCAACCTCGGGACTTCCAAAATTGATTATGCCTTCAAGCCATACTACTCTTCACATGTGACATGGGACATCTCGTCTTGTCTTCAAGAATGCATTCGGAAAGCCTTCTACCTTGGTTCTAATTCGGTATAACTACTACTCGAGGTGTGATATGGGTTTTGAGAGGACAGTGGATGATGTAGGAGCTCACCATAGAGTAGAAGGAATGGTTTGTGTTGCTGTATGAATGCGGCGATCGATTGAGGAGAGTCGGTCGGGACAGCAGGAATAAGATCCCGGTCCCTGTTTCTTCCATCTCAGCAGAACCGAGCGGTCGTGTCGAGTCGTACGATCCAAGGACGTTTCCACTTTCGTGATAGTTGGGGTCATCTGTCCAGCCACCGATGTGTTCATGGATAGCAGGGAACTTGCAAGCGGGATGCTAGTATGAGAGATTTATCTGCCGGTGCACTTCTTTTCCAAAAGTGTGCATACCGTCTAGATCGGGTGTACCTGAGGCTTGCCAAGCTCATGTTTCAAGGTGAGAATCGGGAGCCATCGGTTTGAGGATGTCTCGCTTTCAGCCCAATGCAACCTATCCCCACCGTAGAAACTCTGATAGCGCTTCCCGAATTATCCGCTATGGCTTTTGAAGCTTTAGGGCATTTCACCGGCAGATCTTGCCGTGGATCACTGATTATCTGTGCGATCGAGAAACAAAAATAGCAACTGTTTCAAGGAGGTGTTTGACCCTGGTGGACCGTGGATCTGAGCATTGGGCTAAGGTTCGAACATGTTTGAAAATTCGTCTTTCTGATTCTCATAAGGTAAAACATCCGACGCCATCCGAAGCAAAGGGGGGGTGGGGAATATAACACCTCGGTATGAGAGATCTGAAAAAAAGGACCTCGGATGTCGGGGTGAACATTTTTCCATGTTTTGCGATTTCAATATCACAACAAAGCTACTTTAATAAAATAACCAATAGCACATCGTAGCTATAGTTCTAAGACTATTCTCGACCAATTCCGGATGACTGTCTCACCCAAGGAGAGAGGCGGTTGAACTAGTTGAAGCTTACGGAGCACTGTTTTGGGAGCTATATATTTTCAAATAGTGTTCTTTGTTCTAGACTGTACTCCCAATTCGTATTGTACTCCGTACCCGTATCTCAGATAATATCAAGAGTTCGTTGTGTTTGGCCAAAGTAGGATTATTATTCAATGAAGGATTAGGGGGCCATCAAGTCAGGAATGAAATGAACGTACTTTTTGTACGTTTTCTTTCGAATCCCGAAGAACCTTTCTATCGACCTAGATCTGTTCCATGACTTGTTAATTCCTTTTGGTCATTTTTCCCGAGATATCCGTTGCAAAGGTTGCAAAGATACCCTCCCGCGTTGGACCGGACAGTCGGGGAGCTGCAGCTAATGAGAAACTGCAGCTTGCAGTCCCACATCTTGCATCGCCTCTTGAAAATCAGGCCGAGCGCAATTTCCAAAGAGCAGGAAAAAGTTGAGAGGCTTCCGATCACGTGCACAGTCTGCAGTGCTCGTGGGGCTCCTCGTGGGGTGAGACATATTGGATCCATGCAGATCACTACACTACCGTTCCATACGGATTACAGAGTATACATTGTATTATTCTCCGGCTATTTTAGTGCTTTGTTTCAATATGTCTCTGAAGGGCTGATCACCGTAAAATCTCTCAGGATCCATGGGTAAGGTGTCGAAAAAAACGAACCGGTTCCCAAGGTGGATGGGGGTTAGGTGGTTAGGGCGGTTTTAGTGTCGTTTGAGAGCAGGTAGTTTGTGGAGCAGAGAAGAGAAGCTTAATGGCTGTTATTCCTCGAATCCATTTAACAGCCCCCAATGAACTTAGTACTGTTTCGCTATTCGTCTAGTTGCCCCTCCATGGAATATCGCACCATCAGGAAGTATAGACAAACTACTCCCTACGAGTTTTCAGGGATAGTCTTTCCCCACACTGGAAGCTAAGGCATTTTTAGTACATTTTTTATATTAATCAATCTTTAATAGATTATTCTTATTTGTCTTGCAACCGACAAAGTGCATCACTTCATCTTCCGTTCACATTTCAAGCCCGACTAAGTAGCGTCTTGACTAGCGCAGGCAGCAACACTAGAAAGGCCTAGATGCTGCTATCCATGTTTTTGCGTTAGTAATCCGTAGCTCTATCTCAAGCAAACTCTTGGTGAAAAATTGGGTTCAACTGCTGGTGTCGGCTCTGTGTTGTAGTATTTATCTGCAATAGTTGGTCTATGATGTACTGTTCGTAGCCGGTCAAATTTAACAATATTCATTCCCATGACCATACGGAGTATACTTTAGGACAGTCTCTCACGTTGTACTATTGCGCCTACTAAATTATAGTTATTGTCTGAGGGAGTTGTTGTACCTCACAATGAGTAGACTAAAAATCCAGTCGGTGGCTGACACGTTCCCAACTACTCCGTAAATAGCCTTGAATCCTTGATATCCTGTATCTTGAATTGACAGGTCTTGCAAGTTTAATAGAATTCGACGTGTCCATCTTTGCCTGATGTGGTTAAAAGCGTGCATGCTGTGCCTGGACTAATTCCCCGGGTGGGACATAAGAGTCGCAACAGGCCACTCGGAATGCCGCATACACTTCTTAAGTTCATTAGATTCAGATACTCACTTCGATACTTGGACTTGCAGGGCTGTAAGGCGTACTCCATCGTAATTATGTCAAGTAGAGTAGAATATAGTTCAGACTGTGCATGGAAAGGGGCTGCCAAGTTGATACAAAAAATGGGATGTCAAAACGTTTCAACCGTTCCAAGGCTGATCTTGTTGATCTCTTTCCCCTTATGACTTGGCAGTTTCTTTTCTTTTTATGATTTTTATTTTTATTTTTTATTTTAGTTGTTTATTTCCCATTGGGATTTTCTAGGGGTCACTTCTTCCAAGTCTTTTGAATGGATTTACCTCAATGGCCCGGATATAGTTCAGATAGTTGAGATCCAGATTGTGGTATGATACTTATATGATACCTCGATACCTTTTGCAACTCCCCAACCAAAAATAGCTCCGGTGGAAGGTCCACAATGCGGTAATGCACTCGTCGCACCTGTTGTTAGCCTTAGGAGTCATGATCCACTTGCCCTTGAAAGATCCCACAGTCTCCATTTCCCACCATCCCTGAAGCCTAAGGGGTCGATAGCTCCAAATGTGGAACTGGAGACCGGGGTAGAACCAATATGAGTCTGTTCCGATGGGTACCTTGAACCGATGCCCGGAAGCCTCCCGGCTCACAGTTCATCAGGGGTATATAAACAACCATGGCGATCACCTCTTCGGATCTTCAATCATTCAACTGTCTCTTTCTCTTTTCTCTTTTTTCACCAGTCTATCGTTAATTCTTTGGCGGCTTTTGCCTGCCTATCCAGTCTTTCGCTTTTGTATATCCTTGTTCAGAAGCCTTTATACTTCCAATCGCTTTTGGTCGTCTATACATTCGTTAATACAACGCAACACTCGACATGCGTTCTTCTCTCGTTCTGCTCGCCGGTCTGGCGGGCTCTGCTCTCGCCTACCCTGCCGATATGGCTGTTGAGCGCCGTACCCTGGGGCTCCTTGGTGAGCTCCTTGGCGACATCACTGTCGACGTGACTTCTATCCTTGGTGCCGTCCTCGGCGGCCACTCCTCCGTTGAACTCCTAGCTGGTCTGGGTGCTGAGGGTGCTGCCGCCCTCCAGGGAGGTGCTCTCGGCTGCAAGTCCGGTGTCATCGACCACAAGGCGAAGGCGGCCCTCAAAGTTTGGTTGCTCTTCCACGCCAACCTCGACCTCTCACTCAAGAAGTCCCTGATCTCGTGGTGTGAGGGTAACGACGAGCTCGTCCTCTCCGAGGATGTCCTGGCTGCTCTGTCCGTTTACATCCCCGGATGTGCCGATATCGCTGCCAAGGGCCAGCTTTACGTGACTATCGACGGTATTTTTGAGGCTGCCAGCCTCGAGTCCGCTCTCGTCCTGAGTGTTGGTGCTCAGGCTTCTCTTTCCGCCTGGATCGAGGCTAAGCTTGATCTTGATGTTGCTGTCAAGCTCGGTCTGAACGTCTGCGCTGCTGGTGGTGTTGTCGGCAGTCTGTCGGCTGACATCAAGGCCGCCCTCCTCGCTTGGATCGACAGCAAGGAGTGTGACCTCAGCGCTCACCTCAAGGTTTCGGTCCTTGCCTGGATCAATGGTCATGCTGGTGGTGACCTTGTCGAAATTGGTGCTCTTGCTGACACTGCTCTTTCTACCATCTCCGTCGGTGCTTCCGTCGGCGTGCACGTCCTGGAGTCTGGCATTCTGTCTGTTGGCGGCCAGGCCTCCCTCTCGGCCTTCCTGGGCGTTGATCTCGCCGCTGATCTCGCTGCTGATGTCAAGCTGGCTCTCGAGGCATGCGCTAAGGGCGAGCTCGCCACCGCTGTGGACCTTGACATTCGCACCAAGCTCGCCATCTGGCTCACCAGCGCCGACTGCTCTCTGGGCGTTGAGCTTAAGGCTGTCGTCCTTCTTTGGCTGTCCTTCGGTGTCGAGGCTAATGTCTCCGCTGCTGTCGACCTTGTTGGCGGCCTCCTCGGTGGTGTCACCGGTCTTCTGACCAACACCCTCGCCGATCTCAGCGTTGACCTCCGTGGTGCCCTTTCCGTCTGCGCTGCCGGCGGTAGCCTCCTTGACCTGACCTTGAGCGCCCGTGCTGAGCTCGCTGCCTTCCTCAGTGGCTGCACTTCCATTGACATCGATGTCAGCATCCAGATCATCATCATCCAGTGGTTCACCGGCTGCAGCATCCCTGGTGCTCCCTCTGCCCCTGCCTCGTCTTCAGTTCCCAGCCTTCCCTCCAGCACCCCCTACGTGTCCAGCACCTCCGCTGTGCCTTCCGGTCCCGATGCCTCCGTCTCTGTCCCCGCCGGCACCCCCGTCCCCAGCGGCCCTGCTCCCTCCGCCTCCGTCTCTGTCCCCGCCGGCACCCCCGTCCCCAGCGGCCCTGCTCCCTCCGGCCCCGACGCCACCAGCACCCCCTGTGATACCGAGACTTCGGAGATTGTCCGCTCTACTGTGATCCCCGGCCCCAACGGCTCCGGTTCTGTCACTGTCACCGTCCCTGCCGCCACCGGAACCGCCCCTGCTGAGACCCCCTCAGGCGTTGCTCCTACCGGCACCCCCATCCCCAGTGGCCCTGCTCCCTCCGGCCCCGATGCCACCTCCACCCCATGTGACACCGAGACCTCGCAGATTATCAGCTCCACTGTGATTCCCGGTGGCCCCGAAGAGTCTGGCTCCAAGACCGTCTCCGTCCCTGCCGTGCCTTCCGGCACCGGCCCTGCTGAGACTCCCTCCGGCGTTGCTCCCTCCGGCACCCCTGTCGCCAGCGGCCCCGCTCCTTCTGGACCTGCCCCTAGTGGCCCTGCTGCCAGCACTCCCTGCGACACCGAGACCTCCGCTATCGTGAGCTCAACCGTGATTCCCGGTGTCCCAGTTCCTTCCGGCCCTGCTGCCAGCACTCCCTGCGATACCGAGACCTCCGCGATTGTCACCTCAACCGTGATCCCCGGTGTCCCAGCTCCTTCCGGCCCTGCTGAGACTCCCTCCGGCGTTGCTCCCACCGGCACTCCTGTCGCTAGCGTTCCCTGTGACACCGAGACCTCCGCGATCGTCAGCTCGACCGTCATCCCCGGTGTCCCAGCCCCCTCCGGCCCCGCTCCATCTGCCCCAGCCCCTACCAGCCCTCCCGCCGTGCCCTCCGCTGGTGGTGACTCTGGCTCTGATAATGTTACCGTCACCAAAACTGTGACTGCCACCGTCTGCGGCTGCGAGTAAAGCAGACACCATACACGTATTCCGAAGCCACGACCCGAGAAGGTCTCGTACCTCTATCCCACCCTGTGATCTGCCGTCTGCCGTCCCTCCCCCTCTGGCGTCTCTGTAGATATCTAATTCTAATTCTAATCGGCTTGTGTGGCGATTGAATGATCCTGTTCATCATGTATATCATGTGTATTTCATGTTCTGGGTTCATTGTCAGGGTCTTTTCTCGGCGGATTTGGCATTCTGAAGATCCTTTGTTTACTAATGACTTGAACCTATACATATACTTTCCCTTTAATGGAGTACATTCCTTTCTTTGTTATTGTGTTGGCTCTTTTGATACAATTTTAGCGCTATATTTTCGTACCTAAAAATCTTCTGAACTGAGCATGTCACCAACTACCAGCTGTCTACAATTCCACCTTACAGTGCAACAGAGCACGTCAATCATGATAAAAAAAGAAAGAAACAGTAATTGGAATTCTTACAAAGTACATCTACATGTACAGCGCTAGAACGCACACATTTGGTTGGCGTAAATCTCAAAGTTCAAGTGTCACACGGCCAGTGTTACTCCCTCCAACTGGTTCTTGCTGCTGTCGTTTAGTCCTGCTTTGGCTGTGAAGCACTACTCGGCTTCTCGCCAGATCGGCGACGCATAGCAATACATCGCTCACGAAGTAATTTCTCACGAAATTCAGTTGAGTTTATCCACGAGGGAAGGGGCTTCTTGTTCTAAGTGTTGCAAGTTCATTAGTATCAGATTCAACATAGCAATTTTAAGAGACAGCATGACATGTGAAATTTTTAGACGAACATTAAGTAGGAATTGAATCTGGGTGGTAAAGGATACAAGGTGGAGGTTGGACCGGGATCTCTATTCTCAATGACCAACCTGCTCGGCAACTTTTGTCTCACTGTCATCAGCTTTGGAAGGTTCATCAGTTTTCGAGGGTGTTCGGGTGGAGTCCTCGTTCTCATCAGCCATCTTGCGTCGTTTCTCATCGGAGTTGTATCTTTCAATCGAGCGGCGCCGCTTGCCATCAGTGTCTTTCTTGGCGCTGCGGCTGCGGCTGCGGCTACGGCTCCGACCACCGCTGGGGCTGCGGCGGCGACGGTTCTCACCACGATCACGTGCAGCGGTACGGTCAGGGCTTCGGCTGCGGCTGCGGCTGCGGCTCAAGCGACGAGAGTCGCGGGGGGCATAGCGTCCAGATGAGCGGCGGGATCGCGAGCGAGATACGGACTTGCGAGAGTCTGCCTGGCGCCGGGTGTGGCGAGGCGAAGATACACTGCGGCTGCGAGAGACGGAGTTTTGTCGGCGGCGGTATCCTCTGGGGGAACGTGAGCGCGGGGAACGGCTGCGGGAAATGGGTCTTGCTTTAACACGATCACCGTAATCCGGACTGCTGCGCCTTCTGGCTCCTCCGCGGTTGCGTCGCTCAGGAGATACTGAGTTGCTTGGGGAACGGGAGCGACGTTCGCGTCGCCTGTGGCGGGGCTCCTCGCGGGTCCGGCGAGATGGGGAAGATGGCTTTGGGGATCGAGATGGAGAACGGGTGCCGCGTGGAGATCTGGATGGCCGACGGCCGCCACGATTACCAGTTGGCACGTAGGAGTCGAAGTCACGTCGAGATGTAGGTTCGCGGAAGCGGTCTCGGCTGCGGTCTCGGTCTCTGGGAGGCGAGTATCGTCTGTTGAAGTCTCGTCCCCGATCTCCACGGCCACCGCGATCACCAGCTCGTCCTCCGCGTCCGCGGTCTGATCGCTCGCGGCGTCTCACATCATCCAGCTCTCGTTCGCGGTTTTGGTCTTGTTCCCTTTGGCGTCGAAGTGCTTCACTGGCTTTCTCGGCTTCGAGCTATATTGTAGTATTATTAGCAACCAATCCAAGGTCGAGGGCACGCTTACAATCACCTTCTCTTGTATGAGCTCAAGCTTCTTAGCCTCTAGGAGCTCCTTCGGGACGCCCTGTGGATTGGCCTGACCGCTTAGACACAAGGACCACAGCTCTTGGCAGAACTTGGGGGTATCTTTGTCTAGGAATCCGGTGAGTTGGATTTGGAGAAGTTTGATATCGGGCTAGAGCAGAAACAGATGTCAGCAAACTAGGGTCGATACGCTAAATATCCGACGGCCAAACGTACGAAGCGTGATCCCTCGAGATGTGCGAAACAGAGCTCGATAACAACGTCATCCTCGTTCCCCAGTATCTTGGATATTTGGCTTGCGATCCATCTACAATAGGTGGCGGAAAAAAGGAACGTCAGTAAACCGGAGATATCGCAAAAACCCCGGGGAAAGTCACGTACTTCTTCATAACCTCAATATTGACCTTGGTCATATCCACCTTCTTGTTGAACTCAGGCGGGAATTTAGTCCGCCTAATGAGCTTGGCATCCACGCTCGACGCCATTTTTGCTGGAGCTGGAGGTGAGGGTAGGAGAGTCCATGACGAGCAAACGCGAGATAGTGAAGTCCGCGGTGTGGAATGACACTTATGGTCGCTCGCGGGTGCCGTATAGATCTCGCCGCCTTGGACTCGCCGCCAGAATATCGACGTCCATCCTCCAGGGCTATCTACGTAGGTTGGTAGAAATTCTGTGTGGCTAATCTATAGGTATATTCTTGTATATAATGATTCTTTTTTTATTATATATTCTTAAAAGAAATGAGAAGAAGATGACATGGTAAGCTGAATATCCGTCTTATATATTTTCTTGAAGTATATATGTCTATGCCCTACGAACGAATATACATATGTGTGTACCCATTGATCTTTGGACTATTATAGCCAATCAGTGATAAAATTAATTTTTTGTAATTTAATTACATCGTAAAGGACATGTAAGTTCAGAGCATATAGCAATTCTATTCTCTATGATTATATGGACTTATACTGGTCAGACTCCAAGCTATACTTTGGTATGGTTTTCTTTCAGGGCTACTCTGATAGCCCAGTACCCGTGGAGAACCGAGGATTTATATATTGTCAATCTTGAGTATATTGGAATCTTCAGGTTTAGTTTCAGCGTCGCATTCTCTTCGCAATATATCAACCATACTGAAGAGTGGAAAGTATGTAGTGATGGATTGACGATAGCACATATACATCACTTGAAACTTGACAGACATAAATTCATACAAGAATATTCCCTCGATTGACAGGTACGACAACACTGGCAATTTTAGTCTAGTAGTCTAGATGTATAATGGTAACTACATAGTAAGTGGAGGTTATCCGGTTGAACCCTTATCGGGCATAAGGGACTGCCCAGTTAAGGAACTGCAACACCCGTGGACTTTCACCAGAGCAAACTAGGTATCATTAGCCTAGACTTGAGTCCCTCTTTCGTGCCCTGCAATGTTATTTTCGAGTTAAGAATCAATTCCACTGGTATGTTGTGGTGTAACGTCGCCATAGCAACAACAAACACGTGACTGTATAGCGTGCCCGCGACGAAACCTGGAGGCTGGGCTTTCTCCAGGATCAACAAAACAATCGACAACTTTGGAGGGGCCGCATTGATCCACGACTTCAATGTAGGTATTATCGCTATGGCGTCCCCGAATTCCCTCCCAGCATACAACGAGCTGTACCGACAGCCAGCCCGACCGATGTCCCGATCCGCGGTTTCACGCTCGGGTTCCAGACGGGTATCTCCATCAACCCAGGCTCTGCCCAAACATTACTCTGGGGACAGCTCCGACGAAGAGGTACCCGAACCTAAATTCAGCGCTTCTGTAAAAGCATTGTTGCATGGAGATGGATTAGGTTCTTCGCCTCATTTGCAAAAGGCACACATATCGCACGAACCTCGAATTGCAACATCAAGAGAGCAAAGCCGCTCACCTCGGAATTCGTCCCCACACGACTCATCTAATGGCAGCCCGGCTCCAAGAGTCGTTCGTATAGGGGCTATCTCGTCGGGTTCGCGATTCTCACGCGAAAGCTCCCCACTATCAAATAGCCAGAGCGCAGAATCAGAGCACCACCGCCGCCCCAATGATTTCATCACTCCCGCACCACGCCAACGGAGTGTTCGCATCAATGTTTCGCGCAGCAACACACGATCTCCTGCCTCCGTCTCGCCTTCAGGAAAGCGCTCGTCGGAACGCAACTCGGGCGAAGAGTATGGCAGTGCAGAGCGCTCGGATAGTGATCGGAAAGCGCAATATGACGATGATCCAGCATTACGGTATGGCCTTTCTTCCGCATTGCGGGGTCGGGGCGGCGAAGAAAACGCTCCACACAGTTCGCTGCGTGTCAAGAGGGTCGGTCGACTTGCTGGAACTTTCTTGAACGGTCCTGCCCGGAGGGGTGTGCTACGACGTCAGAGCGAAGAAAGCAACGAGGAACACCACCAATATCTCTCGGCTGACGGTGTCCGGGAGGACGTCGAAGGAGAGGAGGAGAATGCCGAATATCGACCTAGCAATCCAGCGAAACCTTCGTCACCGAAGGTGTCATGGGCGGACCCAAGCCCACCTCTCGTGCGTGAATCCAATCGACGAGAATATCCTCTCCGCCCTGCTGAGGTTGAAGGACCGTTTTCGAGGTCATCTTCGCCAAAATCATACGGTTCAAAGTCCACTCCCGCTTCATCAGAAATGTCTGACAAATCCTCGATTGCGAAGGAACAACCGGTATTCAAGGTCCCTTCAATACCGGCTTTGCCATCGGTCCGTGACCAAGAGAATGAACCACCACCAACTTTCCGCCGCGCAAAGCCCCAAGGGTTGAATGTGTTGGATAAACCTGATAAGTATAATGTTGTTTACGATACCGAGAAGAAAGACGCAGCGGAGACCCCAGCAACCAACTCTGCACGAAAGATACTTGCCACACGGAGCAGCAACACACCCCATAGGGCCGCTCCTCCTCCTCCGAAGATGTCAGTTCTCGAGACAGCTACTTCCACAGGAGGCGCATCGACATCACAATCACGAAAAAAGAAGAGCCAGGTCTCGATTAATGGCAAGCATTTTACTCGGCTCGATTGCATTGGTCGAGGCGGCAGCTCGCGTGTCTATCGAGTGATGGCAGAGAATTACAAGATCTTCGCTCTCAAGCGTGTCAATATTGAAGATGTCGATCCAGTGACTTTGACTGGATACAAGGGTGAAATCGACTTATTGAAAAAGTTGGAGAACGTGGACCGCGTGGTGCGCTTGTTTGACTGGGAGCTGAACAATGACAAACATGCTCTTAGTGTGCTTATGGAGATTGGAGAATCCGATCTTGAAAAGATTCTCACATTCCGTTTAAACGCTGAAGATGCTGTTTTCGATATCAACTTTACCCGATTTTATTGGAAAGAGATGCTCGAGTGTGTCCAAGCTGTCCACGAGTACAACATCGTCCATTCGGATTTGAAACCGGCCAACTTCCTCATGGTTCAAGGGCGGCTGAAACTTATTGACTTTGGAATTGCAAATGCGATCCAAGATAATACGGTCAACGTTCATCGTGAACAGCAAGTCGGCACACCGAATTACATGTCCCCTGAAGCACTGGTCGATTCCAACGTGTCCCTTGGTCTGCCTTCAAGTGTTGGAAAAATTATGAAATTAGGAAAACCCAGCGATGTCTGGAGTTTAGGTTGTATTCTGTACAAGATGGTCTACGGACAACCACCATTCGCGAAGATCGCCAAATATTACGAACGCATCATGGCTATCCCCAACCCCCGTGTACAAATCGATTTCCCTGCTTTCGGCGTCGGTGGCGTTCCAGTGCCTCCTGGCCTTGTTCGGACTCTCAAGCGCTGTCTGCAGCGCGACCAGACTCTCAGACCGACTATTGAGGAGATGCTTGGCCCACGCGATCCATTCTTGCACCCTGATGCCCAGCTTGAGGGTGCTGTCCCAGTCACCCAGGATATGCTTGGCCGTATCCTGGCCAACGTCGTCAACCACTGCAAGGCCCGCGGTGTACCCAGAGAAGAGGAGCTGGCCGCATGGCCTGCAGGCTTCTTTGCGAAAATAAAAGCAGCCCTCGAAGAAGAAAACCCATGACAACACCCAACCGCTCCTTTTACTTTATTTCCTTTGTCTTGACTGGCCTATCGGCATTTCTCATGTTCCCTTTTTGGTTACAACGACTTGATGACTGGTGTTGGATGTGTGAATTTTCTTTTCTTCTTGGTGTGCTTGGTTAATTTGCGGGATATCTGACTGCCTGTGTTTCTTTGCATTGTCTCTTTTCTTTCTGCATCATCCTTCGGGGTGTTTGTTTTGACCCAACAATGTCGCGTTGCGGTGCGTATTTGACGAATTTCGGTTTCAGCGCAGCGTGTGGATTTTCATTCCTGTACATGATTTCATTAGCCTTTCCATCTTTTCTCTTGCATCCGGATGGATGCTTTTTGAGTATCAGCGTTCTTAGAGCGACAATAACTCCCCATTTGGTTAGACGTATAATTGACAACCTTTGTCTATCTTCATTACTTGGATACTGCGTGTTTCTTATCATGTGAGCTACTTGGAAATTGGATCAAGTCTGATCCATCACCTTATGATCTCTTATAGTGCAGATGCTAGTTGTCTTCATAAAATCATAGCTGATAAATCCCTGACTATCTAAAAACTAGCTATGTCCATTCAGAAGCCAAACATGCGGAACACTTTTCGTTTGAAATCAATGGACTTGACTTTGCGCCATTAACACCGCCCAAGAATAGAACAGTCTTGATAGACCGTATGTATCAAGAAAGGGAAATATAGAACTGCCTGAGCATGGAGGTATCGAAGACAGGCGGCTGCCTGCCGGGAAAGTAGAGGAAGTGTTTGGTGGTCAATTTAGACAAGGAGGACACTGTTGCAAGTTAGTTTAAGATAAAAGATAAACAATAGGAAAGATGGAAGCCACTTACGCATTAACACAGCCATCGTTCTCAGGGGTGTTGGTCACCTGGGCCCATTTACCCCAGACAACCTTACCGGAAGTGGTAACGAGACCCAACTCGGAGACGTTGACCTCAATGATGGTTCCCTTGGTCAAGACACCCAGCTGGGTATAGAGAGGGTTCTGGGGGTTCTTCTTGACGGACAGGATAGGGAGTTGCACAGTGACAGCCAGCTCGGGACTGAAGAAGAAGAAGTCAATATACCATATCCAACCAAAATCAACCGGAAGGTGGGCATTCTGCTCCCAAGGATGAAACATACTGTGTGACATTACACTTCTTGTAACGCAGACCCATGGGACGAATGAACCGCTCGTACTTGACAGGACGACGTGTGAAGTCATTACCAACGAAAGTAGGCTTGGTGATCATGCGCTTCCAGGCCTTCTTGTGGGTCTTCTTTCCGGTGTTGATAACCTTGAACATCTCCTCCTCGCTAATACCCTTGACCTTGGGCAGGGGGACAGCGAACTTAGCAGCCTTCTCATTACGCTTGTTCTTGATAGCACTGGAGAGGGCCTTGGCGTTGGTCTCCTGCGAGCGATCGAGCAGGTACTGGGGCAGAGGAGTCTTGGAAGGCTCGTCGGGTGCGGCGGACTTGACGTTCTTCTCCTCCTGGGCCTTGATGCGCTTTTTCATTTGAATCTTCTCCTTGTGGCGATTCTGCTGGTACAGCTTGGCCCGCAGACCACGCAGGTTCTGGGCATCGTGCGATGCCTTGTGTCCCTCACGAGCCTGGCGCTTGCGCGTGCGTTCATCGTGATCGAGGCGCTTGCCGTGCTGCTTCTGCCAGCGCTCAATATACCTGGTGGGAAAATGTCAGTTGGAGATCGGGCGGTGGCTGGCGGGGAGGGACGAACTCGTTCTGAGGCTGTAGGTGGAAAAAAAAGTTAGTAGATGGATACGTTTGAACATTGTGAGACTGGGAAATCATTTGGAGCTTACCATGATGAAGGACGAATGAACAACACAAGGTGAATGGGTGATGAAGTTCTTGCCTTGAAGATCTAATCGAGACCGAAAAAGTTGTGATGCGGGAAAAGATAGCGAGGCACGTGACGCTGCTTATCGGTGAGGTCGTTTCTCGACTGGTTTAGCTCGTACAGATTAAAAGAAGAAACGCTGGAGTATGGTAGAAATTTGGACACAGAACAGTACTGCTTTAAATTGGGGCAATATGACACTCATATCTACAGCTCACTATCTCTTCTCGTTGTAAATCTACATTCTCAAGTTAGATATAAACCGTCACGTGATGTTACGGGTGACAAAGCGGCCATTTGCGCAAGTAGTGAATTTCTCTAGTTACGGGGAAGCCGCTCTTCTATCTCGAATATCAACCACCGCGAACCACTTCCACTCTCGGTCATTGAGCATTGACAAGCGGCCAATCAATATGTTCTCACGCTCTGCTCTCCGGAGCCTCGCCTCCGAATTGCGCTGGACTGCGCCGTCCACAATTTCATCCGCAGCTCCCCTACAGCAACGAGCATGCCTTCACCAAAGTGCATCTTTGATGAATTCGCAACAACCTCAGAGCCAATCTGCTTCCAGCCATCCCGAATCACCTCTCAGCGCCACTCCCCGGGCACAAGATACCCAACCAAAGACTCACCAGGGCGTCAAGGCCTCCACCTTCGACGAAAACACCATGACACCCCAAACACGCGCACACGTTCCCATTGCAAAACAACCCGTTGCTCCAACCTTCACCTCCCCTCTCCAAGTGACAAAATCTCTCATGTCACAGCTACCCCACCTTGTCGGCCAGAAGCCGCACTACGTCGTCGCTCAACTGCACGCACGACCATACCTCTTGACAGAAGGTGATCACATTCGGTTGCCCTTCCTCATGCCCAAGGTTAAGGCAGGCGATATTCTGCGATTCAACCGTGCTTCGGCACTTGGATCCCGTGACTTCACAATGAAAGGCTCGCCGACTATCGACGAGCGTATCTACGAGTGCCGGGTTCGTGTGACGGGTGTGGATGCGGAGCCGCTGCGCATCAAGGAGAAGACCAAGCGGAGACAAAGGCACGTTAAGCAGGCTAAGAGCAAGCACCGCTATACCCTCATGCGTGTCATGGATGTGCGGGTGAAGACGCCGGATGAGTTGTTGGCGGAAGGCGCGGTGGTCGTGGAAGACTCAGAGGACAGCTCAGTAATTGAACCCCGGTCATGATTGGGTTCTTCGGTGTTTGGGTGAAGCTTTTTTTGAGGCGAAAATGTGATGCCGGACCATGATCCGACTATGGCTCGAGGTATTGACAGTGCTAGTCGAGATACGATGTGATCTTTGGGCTGTTGGTAATTGTCTTGCCGCCATGCATTGATATCTTTGCGGCATATTGTACAGATAGATCGATTTGGGCTGTTCTCTGTATGCATTGTATTTTATAGTATTGAACCATTTGAGAACATCTGTTTATTGCAATAGTGTAGATCAATAGATATGACAAGAGTTGGATAGGTATGGAAGTATGTGACATCTGTATACCGTGACAGCCAATTCTTTCTATCCTTCTAGTTATAATACTAATAAAGGGAAGAAAATACTTTTTAAAGAAATACATCTAAGGAAACACCTAAGAGTATATATAATACCTATGTAGCTATGAGTCGAGTGGGAAGGCAGAGGACTAGGGTGAAGGATCCTGATTAGGCTGGTAATTGCGCTGGTCCCTAAAAGCCTGTCAGTAAATAGATATACATAGACCCTTCCCAGTGCATGGGCTGGCTCGAGTCACCGTCGCATCAAGGCTGAGTAAAAAAAGAGAAGAAAAGAACGGCATTCGTGGTTAATATAAAACAGATGTTTCAACCAGGCTGTATTAGTATAAGCGCTTCATCCTACACTATAATCTCCTTTAACTGCAGTTTCTGTCTGCAAATTTCCAACGATTTCTGCTGCATCTCGGCGTATAGATGGAACTCATCTGCCACACATGCCCCAAGGAGCCGCTGGAAACCATCGAGGTCCGGATCCGCGCTCATTATCAGTTGCTTGGACTGGGAGATACCACCCAAGTTGGAATTGAAAATTCCTCCGGCAGACAAAGGAAGGAAGTCTTCGTATGTGATAGCCTCATAACTCAGGATATGCTTATTCAGAAGATCCTGAAGTGAGACTGGAGGCAGTTGCTCCTCCGATAATACAACGCTTTCATTAACCAATTGATCACCCAGTGGTGTCAACCGATAGATGAAATATCCCAGTCTCAGATTGTGAAGCTCTGGCAGACTATCGGGAAACTCTTTGAAGCGCTCTTCCAGTAGCGTGTCATAGGCCTTTCCTTTCAAGTCATTCTTCGCGGCCCCCGCATTGACTCGGTTCAAGATTCGATCATAAAGCTGGCGTCCTTCTCGGGTCAAAGCGTATCCTCGCTGCTCTACTTCACCAAAGCGTGCTGTGTGGGAGCCCTTCACATAGCAACCAGACGGATCCCTGAAATAGACTGTTTCCTCCAGTGCCTTGAAGCTTGTCTGCCGCAGAAGGATTGAACACGATCGTTTTGGTGGGCCCTCAATACGGTCTTTGACAGGCATTCCATGATACAACATCAATTGCTGTACAAGATCGATATCAATCGTTCGAGGCGTCAGGTGGTTAATATGGGAGCTGGGGAAAGACACGACGTCCGCAATCAGAGGATGCTCAGCTTTGAGCTGCTCATATTCTTCAAGGGTGACTGTTGCTTTTGAATGCCACCGGAATGTCTCCAGGCCACTACTGATGAACTCTGTGCATTGATCAGGTGTCAAAAAGCCCTGGCTCTCTGCGATATCCAACAAGGCAAGAAGTCTTGGCGTGAAGATATTTCTTTGCTCCAGCGCTTTTTGCGCTAGTTTCCGCGTTTTCTCTGTCAACAGTTCCATCCGCAAGACTGTCGTGAACACACGAAATGGATTCTTATCGAGCGCGTCTTTGGTGTTTGGTCGGAAGGCTGTAGCGTGCATTGGAAACCCGGCGAGGCTGAGGTCGTAGTAGCCCACAGGGTGCATACCCATCACAGCAAACATGCGGCGGATTGTAGCTAGCTCATGCGCTGTCCCTAGTCGGATGGCTCCGTGTCTCTCAACGCGATGGCGTGCGGGCAAAATATCATCTGGGTCTATAACGCGATCACTCTCAATATCCTGGCTGTTTTGAACTGTTCTCGCGTCTGCCTTCCAGACTACATCGACTAGATCGCCGTAGAGAGGGACTTCGCTCTTGTACATTTCCGAAAGCGCATGGCAGAAGCGTGATCGCAAGGTGTTCTGATCGTAGGCCATCTTGCAGGTTTAGAGGGATTATTAGAGATTGATAGAACAATGAATGATGAGGAATGAGCGCCGTGTAAGATTGGTGGAATTGTGTTCAGAGCAAGTAGGAACCACAAAGTGTACTATTCAATACGAGGAGACCGCCCACTTTATATACCTTGGAGGTGCATTGACTCACAGCTGATATCGAACCAGGTTTACCCGCTATCTGACGGCTTCCGTCGGGGAGATAAGTCGAATGGAATAAGTCTGCATTGCATGTCCAATTGAAGGCTTGTAAGTTCCCCTTCAGAGACCCTTCGGAAACTCTTGCCTAATGCAAGATGTACTACACCCGAAGGGGGTAAGGTTCCTTTTCAAGGGGGCACATGTAGTCTCTACCTGATAATTACGCATGTATACATTCAATGGATGGCTTTGAATATCCTGAGAGTAGAGCACATCGGGTCTTATCCGTCGAAACAGCATATGGTACTTCGGTATTATTCATCCTTTAATTACTTCGAAGTCAAAGTCATATTCAAGTCAGTTTGAGGTTATGATCCGAGCATTCTGTTGTTCGAGAACTTGTAGTTGGTGCTGGAGCTCGGTTAGGGTGGAGTTAGGGTGGAGTCGCGGTCCATATTCGCCCAGCGACTCTATTGTGGTTGCCCTTTGGAGGGCGGCGGGCGCAAGAGGAGAGATGCCTTCGCGATCGATTTTATCGAGGTGCCCAAGGGGCTCGCATGCTGTCAACACCACACCCGAACAACGACAGCTGGAGGATTTGGCCACTAACAATCCTATGATAGCTTCCTCATCCTTCCAGTATGGAGGACCGGGGACAACTGGGCCTCATTCTCACAAGGCTCAACATCCGAGCTCCTTCCCGGGTGTCAGGGTTTTGGCAAGCCTGCGATAGGCACTGCGAACCACGAACATCCATCAAGTCGATTAGGCCGATTAAATCCTGTAGAAGTCTGTTAGCAGGGTACTATAATTTCCTTTTCATATAAAGCGGATACTTACCCCAATGGAGGTGAACATGGGGGTTGCGGTTGCAAATATCAGCGCTCTGGGTTTTTGCATTTTGAGAACAGATGCAATGGCAATTTGCTTGCTTTTGACACGATGTGCCTCGTCGGCAATGACTAGGCCGAAGCGATCCTCATGGTGCGTAGTCCACTCCCATCCTCCCTCTCTAAACCACTGCAAGCTGACGGAAAATGCCGTTCTTTCTCTTGCAGTAATCGCCGTCTTTTTTAGTCACCACCCAAGATGTTCGCAAATCGTCTATCTCAAGATAGACCATATTGTTTGGAGGTCCGGTACGTGCTGGGTCAGGCAAGAGGCGAGGGCCAAATGCTTCAAGGCTCGTCGGGTAAACTGATCACTCTCAATCAATTCCAGATGATGATAGAACCGAGTTCGGAGGTTTCCCTCTCCTCTGAAGGCATACTTGAACATTTTCCGGACCTTAGGCCCGTATTCCAGTAAGGCTTGGATCTCCCCAGAGGACAGCGTTCCGTCTTTCTCATTCTTAGCAGTGGTGGGAGGCCATCTTCTGCTTTCCATCGGGAATATCGTTGGTGAGGAATCCCACAGGTAGCAGAGTAGTGGCTGCCCCGCCGATGGCACCGATCCTGTTGAAAGCCCATTGCATTGAAAGGAGTTACCATGCTGGGAATGGCAGATTTTTCGATCCTCAATCATTAATGACATGGTCGATATTGGATCCCTTCCTAGTTTAAGAACAAAATAGAAGAGATCTTGTAAAAGAAGTCACGCATGGCCCACGCTTTGGCTGTCTGGCTGCCACACGTGTGCATATAGCCCGCAATTCCGCCAGGGTCAAATACAGAATTTGTAAGAGACCAACAATGCGATATGCATAAAACATTGCCGTAAGGTTACAGACAAAGGAGGGTATATATTAGTGTGCAAAATAACGGGAGAGTACTCTAGTGTCCATTTGCCATAGTCTGTGACTTGGCGGAGGAACAGTGTTCCGTTGTAAGTGGTCATCACACACTATAGGCCGATTATTCTCGATCAGGTTGGCCACTTTAGTGCTCTTGAACCTACCAAATTCCATAGGAAGAAGCCCACGGGAGGCGGGGACTTCTTTTCCTAGGCCAATTTGGAGCGGAGGAAGGGCTTTAGAAGCCACCTTCCTCACGCGAGCTTGCTTTGCTCGCATATTGTCAGGGTCCGTAGACATAATGTGAGTCGGTTTTAACAGATCAAGAATTAAGCTCGGGGATCCTAGACTATAAGTTATAGATGTGAGAGACGTAGAAATCGGTTTAAAATCCTAGTTGATGAAGTTGACAGCGATGGGAACAAACAGAAGGCGCGTTAAATAGGCGCTGTGTTTTACGAGTTCCGTGTCACTCTCCCTACTTTAACGGAGAAAATCAGACAATAGGCTTTGGTTAATCTAACTTATTTATTTCTAGTGTCTATTTAAAAAGACAAAATTGCACGGATGGCAGGTATAGCATCGTTGATGTGAGCCATATTAAGGGCTCTACTTCCTTACAGTTGCAATAGTCACCGGACGGGCTTTGAGGGTTCTTGGAGAACCAGAGGATGACTGAGTGGTGGCAAACACTCAGCTGGTAGTAGCGGACATTTCGAACTCGAAGTGCCAAAAGTGGAAAAAGTAAAGAAGAGAGAAAAGAAAAGAGAAGAGGAAGCCTTGAACATGGCTAACACTCAAATCCATTCCTTTTAGTTCCCCAACGATCTTCAGCTGAGTATTCCGGGTCATCAGAACTCTATCAGACGTGTTAGTATGATCCTAGAAAAAGTTGAAGTCAGTAATGCTCGCCGAAACATTTATAGACAAGGGAAGAAAGGCAAATTGAACTTACGTCGGCAACGAGAAGCGACTTAATTGACTCAACCTGGTTATTAAAGATCCTAAACGTCCCGCGCCAAGTCGAAAATTACATTGGCTGCTGCTTCGTTGCCTTCAGATTAACTATTGGGGAGAGGTTAGTGTGAGAACGACTGAGGTGGTGGATAGGAATCAAAGGCGTGGGGATCGTTCGTCAAGTAGCAAGGTATATGTGTAATCTACTGAGGCCATGGCTTGGGCGGCAGTTAACTACCAAAACGATAGACTAGCAACTCGACCATCGCATTCAATTGCCTGGGCTTTTGGAAATATTTTGAAAAGGAGCGGGGTACTTGGCGCCTGAGACACCCTCCTTCCATTTGATTGTTAGTCGGACATCGAAGCTAAGCTCGGAAAAGTTAGTTTCGCTGAGTGGTCGATTGCGACGCGAAGATAGAGTTAAGTACATCCCTAAAGAACTTTTGAAAGCGGCCTTGGACACCGTGTTCATCCCCAACCTCGACATTTCTATACGTATACGAATCCCGGGCTCGAAGTGTGTAACCCAGAGTCTGTTGCCGCCAGACATGGTCTTCGTGACAGGGTATGACTTTAATTCAAGCTAAATCCGTTCATCCCCGTCATACCAATCACCTAGGTGCTATTTCCCATGAAACGATCAAGCAGAGATATATCGAATTTAACGGAAGCTAGGGGCTTGGAGGACCGGGCCATTGACGACTTCCTTCAAGCGTGATCCCGCCACCTTGATCGGGGGCTGGTGGCGGGCGAGGCGGAGGGTGGAGGGTCGCGTATCCTGCAGGCACTGGGACGAACTTGACGTCGCCGCCAGTCAGGCTGTCGGCGGCGGGCTGGGCGACATTGGGGCCAGTGGACTCCACCAAGATAGGTGGCTGCTGGTGTTGCCTTCAGCATGATCCACAATTGTTAGCGTTCACTACTATGTCATAGGGGCAATGATCAGGCTCTTGAGCCGTAACTAACCTGCCCGCCTCTCCCGCAGCCACTCGGCGCTGTCATCTTGAATCTCTGTGGTGATATCGCAATGCGGCAAGTCTTGGCCACTTCTCTTTCGATGTTGTGAAGAGGTCTCGATGGAGATAGTAGTCGATGAAGACGATGGTTAATGAGGACAACGTACTCGATGGAGACGATAGTCCTTATTAAGCCCTGTTCGTGACTGCTCAAGAGTTCGTATTATGCCGTCGAATCCAGAGGGTGGATCTCCGGACTCAATAACCACTCTGATCTCGAGTGCGCAGTCGATGGAGACGATAGTTAACAGCGACGACGTAGTCGATGTTGATTGTCTTTTCTCTCCTTGTTATCCTTTGCCAGCACTTCTTGTGCCATCATAATTGCGGTCTAGGCTTTGACTTGAACCGATTTTATCTCGTCCCGGATGACGCGCTCTCTCCTTTTCCAGATTTCTAATGGCATATGTGGCCATGTTGAGTTGGGCTTCCAGTGTTTTGCCATCGGTCCGTTTTCGTGACACCAAATCAAGTGGGGCTAGGGGCCATTGCTGGTGTTTAAGGGATTCCTCGTCTTGGACTTTAAGTCCGAAGCCACTGACAATGTCCCGGCCTCGCTAATATGAAGCGTTTGAAGGGGCCCAGCCGTCGTCGGATTCATCGCCTCTCTGATCAACATCTGCGGCCCCGCGCATAGCGGCAATGCGGGTTAAATTCCGATGGAGTCGTAGAATCAAAGGATGGCAGAGGGTGGTTCTGAATCCAAAAAGCTCGTTTGCCCGTTCAACATCCTGGACACCGAGCTGTCAGAGGCTTTCTTTGGAATTTTCTTGGACGGATTGAGACCGTCAGCCCACGGACAAAGATAGTCTCATGATAAGGGGTCAAAGACGCGTGCTTGACGTCCAGTTTGTGTATATGCCCGGCCAATTGCCCTGTGCGTTGAACATATGTTAGCCTTGGAACATACCTATCGAGCTTAAGAAATTAGGTGATAACACGAACCTAAGCAGCGCCGTAGTCTCCTGTCTTGGCCTCTAGCATGGTGATTGATGCCATTAGTCAGCGTGTCTGTATTCCCAGGAACCCAGGGCGTCTTTCCTTCCCCGACGACCTTGATCTCGTTGTCTGAATCAAGCATCACAAATCCGGTGCACCTCTAAAGCCTCTGGATGGTTTGGCAGCCCTATAATCTGCAATTTATCAGAGAGAGCTATCCGCAAAAGTCAAGAGGCTTGTTCCACATGGCGCGGCCGTCAGGAACCATATAGATCAGCGGATGAGGAGTGCCACTGACTAGAGCTGGCGTGAGGAGACGGTCTTGACTTGGTCTAAAGGATCTCATCGTATATACTGGGCAGGCGGCTGGGTTGCAATCCGGGCCATGGCTATTATCTCTACTTCCTCCAATAGAATAACGCCTCCATTAAGACATGTAGGGTACGATGAAATCGTGTCTCTCTACTTCCTAAACTAGGCCAGTGCTTACATGTGAACCCTGATCCTAGTGAAGTAGAGGTACTGAAAGTAGTTGGGACACTGATCCCTGGATGAGGCCTGCTCCAGTTGCTCATGGGTAAAAACACGAGCAACCAGAGTTGTCCCAGACCAATCTGGGTTCCTGATCTCGGAGGCAATTAAATATCACTTACCTTGATACGATCTGGGAAGATAAGTGCCAAAAACATAAAATCGGTCTTTCACATTTCATCCTTGGCAAGCTGTGAGAATTGCTTGTAAATAGAAAAATGGGCTGGGGCGATGGATGGTATATCATGACGCCGATATGTGATGAGAGTGCAGCTGAGGACTGCACGGGCCCTTACGGGCCTGCTGGTCAACTACCTGATTGGCAGTGACGCGTGCCCCCCTGAAACTTCCGTGTTGGCAAATTCGGATGAAATGGGGCTTTTTTTCCGTTATCCTCTCGTTCACGCAGACATGAATTGCCGCCAGATAGGATTTGAGGTGATGATGCTGCTTATATTCGGTTTCTTGAAGCGCGAGTCTTGGAGCTTCAGCAAGCACTTCAACTAGAAACCCGCACTAGGGTTGCTATTTCCTTGAGAAGCCAAGGATACCCGAACGAAGCTGGTATTCGGCGAAAGCCTGGCAGGTTTACCAATAACGCGAGGCCGATTGACAACGCTTCGGGAAGACAAGGCTGGGCTGATGGAATACGCCCCTCGTTGGAAACTCGAGACGAGCAGCGATATGACGCCGAAGACACCAACGGTGACTGTCAGACATTCAAAGTCATCGAATATAATCCGACACAACATAATAAACCCGCCGCCTCTCCTTCTCGCGAAAAACAGAGACAAAGTAAGGATCTTTCGAATTTCGCCTTGTTCCTGGATGAACTTCCGGGGTCGAGATCCTGGCTCGACTGGTGTCCACTGATGGCGAACGTCCTGTTCTTCTTTGCGGACTTGTGCAAGGCTATTCCCGGGTTACACCGTGCTCCTTATCATTGGAAGCACCCAAAATATTGTCGAACGACTTCTCGAACTCTATAGAGACTCCCGTCTTATTTGAATACGCCAGGTCGATAATCACAAACGGCATCAAAAATCGACAAGTAGCGTGCGTTCAAGAGCTGGTCTTTGTTTCACTATATGCCGTCGCTTTGAGAAACGACAAGAACACAGAAAAAGAAAACGTATACAATATAATGCGACAAGTTCTCCGGTCTGATGCTCAATTATTACAACTCCAGAAGCTTATACGTGGCGCGAGATGGGCGAACCGTGCTGTTTCCCTCCTATCTTCGAGGTGGAAAACTAGGGGTTGGGATATTCTCTTTATTGGTATGTTAGTGGTTTTGGACCCATAGGCAAGGAATAGTCATGTCGTGATTCGCATCGCTTAACGTCATGGCCCTTTCCCTTATATGCCCGGCACTGGTCTCGTAGAGGAAACACTTAATCGAGAACGCTTCGGTTGTGTTTTTAGTATCGAACCCTTTCGCCGAGGTTCGTAAGCACTTAATACACTATGTGTTTTTTAACTAGATACGTTAGGCACGAATAGTTAGAGGTATATTTCAAAATTTACGACGATATTAATACACCACTACGAAGGGGAAATCTAGGATCTATATAGATTATAGGAATAAAGAGGGCGTATAACCACACTTTTTAAAAAGAACACGTAGTATCTAGTCTTTTATACTTAAAACCCCTATCTAAATCCTGTCTTCTTTATCACGAATCGTTACCGATTCTCCCCGATTCTTTATCGATTCTATCTTTATACACGGATAAGGGCATCCGCTTAGAAGGAGGGGATAATTGTAACGGATAAAGATCCTTATAAAGAGAATACCATGTCAGGCAGTCTTGGCAGATCGACCCCACGTGGTGGCCGATCCGAGAGGGGTTTATCACATGATATGCATGTCGACATTGGAAGAGATAGATCCCTTATAGTCTGGGATCCCCTAGGGTCCCAAAAAGAGACTGGCAAGAATTAGTCTTGGCACTCCAGACAATATATTGTGTTCTCCTCCAAGCCATAGTATCTTACCCGGTTGACAGGCCATACACCTGGAAATAGTATACCTTTACACTTAGATATATAGTTTAAGCTAATCTTATATCTATCTTTATAAATAGGTAGATATAAAGATTACTTTATTTATCTAAATAGATAGTCTAGACAATTTATATTAAGATATGTATCTATTTAGATAAAGAATCTTTAAAGCTTAGTTTAGTTTCCTTTAAAGTATTTAGCTTTAGATAAGCCTTTTATAACGTTTTAACGTTCTTTAAAAACTACTCCCTAGCTAACGAGCGTACGACTATAAAGCACGCACTTCCTTATTCCTTAGCTCTACTTTTCAGCAAGTCTAATTCTAGAGTCCCGAGGCATATTTCAGGCTACAAACTGGCAAATGGCGACTATAGGCCCCCCTCGTTCGAATGGCTCTCCTTCGAAAAGAAAATCAATGCGATAAAAACAAGGTCGTCGCAAATCCAATTTGATGAAAAAGGCACGCGAATATAGTAAGTTGTGTGAAGCAGACGTCTGCGTCGGGATTCGTCTTCGGCGAACGGGCCAAGTGTGTATGCTGTCGGCGGAAGTATCGGGATCTTGGGGATTTTCTTGGGTCTCAACTAGTACGCAGCAGACACGAGTCACATTACCAAAAGCTAAATTTTCTAGGGCTCCTATTATCCGACCCCATTTTTAATTACAGATCAAGACCTAGAGAAGGCACAAGAAGGCTGCAATGAAAGGGCTGCGTAGGGTCATCTTGATCGCTTTTACTATATGTATGAATGTGAAATTTTGCTATAACTTGGTTGGTAAAACCATTGAATGGCACAAGAGTAAATTAGAATCAGACTTGATTTACGAACATTGTTCCTGGCAATTTGCTTTCTTGATCGAAACAGGTCCCTGGCTTGGGTTCCGGTGTTTTGACATTGAAGAAGTAAAGCATTGAGGGATGTTGATTTTAAGATCGAATTACATACCGGAGGAGATAGCGATGATATCAAGTTCATCACCTATATAGCCATGGATACGAATATAGCTAGCAGCTTTCTTCCTGGATCTCATGAATCGTAAACCTCCTTTAGTCCTTGTCTTTACGATAAAACGAATGTTGTTGAGACCAAAGTAATAAAAGCGATAATCTCACGGGACTCGGAATAAGTAGAGAAATAAATAAGAGAATTACCCCTAGAGCTCTTGACTTAGAATGAATTTAGATTAGGTCACAATGCACAAATCAAATCGTTAGTAGAATTTGATATGAAATTCACGAAAATGACCTTCGGGATCAGCGAATAAAGAGACCAAGTACATGGAGTTAGGCACGTCCCTATAGACTAAAGAAAACTAGAAACAAGCAATTGTGGGCGGACGACGATACTCTATCTCCCAAGCATAACCACGCAAGTAATACCAAGGAATAACCATCACACCATCAAAAGGAACCTGCATCCATCCTACATCTTCCAAGGTGCACCCCTCAATCGCCTCCTGTTCCTCCTCCAACCTCTCACCCTCCTCGTACGGATCATACTCCTTCCAATCCCCCCGAATCAGGCGCACAAACCCTTCCTTATCAGCGAGAACCGAGTCTAACACATCCTGCGTAACCTGAATACAGTATAAGTATCGTTCCGACATTCCCGGGCCGGTGCCTTGTTCCTGCTGCGCTGCAGTCGCCGCCCACCGCTTGAAATGGTCCCTAACCACCGCCGTAGCGGCCCCGTCGAAACTCGAAGCCTCAAACACGGTCACGGCCAGATTATCAAGTAAATCAAGGCCCCCCTCCCCTTCTAGCGTCTCCTCAGTGTTGGCGAGTAGACGACGCATAAATTCCTCCCAGGCTGTGTTGCTCTCGTAGGTACACCGGTAGATGACGAACCCCCAGGCGCGATGGCCGTCTTCGTGGAGATATTGCTCGATTCGGTCGGCATTGTTGAATTGGGCGCTCCTATCCGGGATGCGTGGAGATAGGTTCTGCACGGGGGGGAATTGAGCAGGGCAAGCGTGTTTTTCCATTTGGCTTAGGAGGTTGGGAGTAGTATTTGTTGTGGAAAAAGGTTGAGCAATGTTCCGACACCAGTTTCTTTGCGTGGGGAACGTGCGCGACGCGACAAAAGGTGAGGTGAAGTTTCGGAATAACCTGGGCAGACTCCTAGCAAAACTCATTGCGATGTGTGAGAAGGAAAGTAAAGTTCAAAAAAGATGGGTACTTAGGTACATATATGTAATCATTAATCTGGAAGCTAGGTTCTTTAATTTGCAAGGTTAGTTTGACGATTTTTCTTTTGTGACGAACTGAGGGAGTGGTCAAATACCACTAGGACCGACCCTTCGGGACAGGCTTATTCACCTCACCGTTCACCCAATTCCCTCTAGTATTTGTACGGTATTCCGGGCAGCGTGAGTTGAGTCAATAGCACGATGGCTTGATCTAGATTGAGGGCTTTTTGTGTCCTTAGTGGAGCAACGGGCGTATCCGGCATATCCGCGAGATTAAAAAAGCCTCGCCGGCATCTAGCGCAAGCTTAGCCTGTAGCTTAGCCCCCTTATCTTTCCTTTAGTCTTGTTTTGTGTTGAATTTTTCACGCTTTCTCCGTTAGCGTCGAAATTCGTGAGGCGAGATACACCACCGAATGAATCCACGAATGCCACATGCGACTCATGCCACTGGTAATATCGCGTAATTTTCAGTCGAACAGCATCTAATTTCACTGGACCCATTCAGGCGCGATGTGGCTCCTTCCCTTGAAATTTCCCTTTCTTCTTTTCTGGCCTCTACAACTGAGCTGCCTAAATACTAGTATCGCCCGGTATCATTCACCGTGAACTCAATATCCTACCATCTCACGTTTGGTTTCTTCTCTGAGGGTTAGTTATCCTTCAGACCGAGTAAGCGTGATGGCAGGACTCCGGATGGTCGTGATTACCCTGGCAGGCCTCGTGCCTCTGTCGTGGGCACAGCAGTTTACCAATACCACGATGTTTACGGCGTATGCAGGGCTGAGCACGGCGTGTCAAGAGGCCTTGGCAACCAATGTCACTTGCTCGCCGACTTTAGGCCTAACCTCCGAGAGGTAAGTGAACGCCTGTATATCTGTGTTCTTGACGAGTCACTGACCACCCTCCGGATAGCAATGAAGTCATGACATCAGATGAGGTGGCTGTAGTCTGCGTCGACGGTTGCTATGCATCTTTGGAAAGCGCCAGAACGGTCATTGCAGCTGCGTGCACACTCGATACCGATGTTATTGTGACTGAGAATGTCGCATATCCAGGTATGAATTATCCAGACCTTACTGCCGAGGTGGCTAGATTTAAGGGGCAAAGCTGACATGGTTGTAGCTACCTTCATCGTGGACAACTATCTGTTCACCTACCAAGTCTCCTGCAGGACGGACAGGTTAGTACAGCTTTCAATCCACTCGCTCTTTTGTGCAGAGCTGAATAAGTTGATAGCTCGACGGGCGAGTACTGCGATCCACAGATCGCGTCATGGTCCAACCAAACCCTAACCACGGACCAGAAGTGCTCGGATTGCTGGCTGGGTGGTCTTGCTCTGCAGCTAGGCAACCCCCTGGGCTATGATGACAGCTTGGCAACCAATTATGCGTCGTTGATTTCCAGCTGCAATGCCACTGCGTATAGCTATACGGCACCCACACAGTATGCGATCAATGCAACCGCAACGGCTACTCCGACGGCTGTCACGACAACCGCAGCACCCGATTGCACTGGAGCCTACACGGTTCAAGCGACGGATGACTGCAACTCGGTCGCGGAGGCCCTGAACGTGTCCACGTACAGTCTTCTGTGCAGCAACGGGCTTGATCTCTACTGCCAGAATTTCGCCGCTGCCGTCAACTCGAGCTTGTGTATCCCGCCGCAATGCAGCACTTATGTCTGGCAATTGACGGACGATTGTAACAGCGTTGTTAGTGAGCTCTCGAGTGTGACTGTTCCCCAGTTCTTGTCCTGGAATCCGAACTTCAATTCCCTTTGCCAGAACGCTGTGAATTACGTTGGATATGCGGTGTGCATTAGGTATGCCCCTCCTAGGAAAGAAGATCTTTCTTTATGACCAAGTACTAACATGTATATAGCCCACCAGGAGGATACCTCAACCACACCACGGACATGACAAGCAACTCGACTTCACCAACTAATATCACCACTGCCGCGGCTGTGCCAACGAACGCTGTTAATGGCACTAACACGGACTGCGGTGCATGGTATACTGTAAGTGGCTGACGCATTCCAGGCAACCGCGGACGACGTCGACTAACCCGCGCGCAGGTTGTGGAGGGAGACACATGTAGTCTGTGTCTGTGGCTAACGAAATCTCTCTCACGGACTTCTATTTCCTGAACCCGGAGATCGACGACGACTGCACGAACCTGATCCTTGGCGAGGCTTATTGTGTGGCGGCCGTGGGTTCCATCACTACATACGTCAACTATCCCGTTACAACGCCTCTCTTCACAGTAACTTCAGCCACCTTCGCTTCCGTTGACACATCAATTCCCACCACCACCAACGACCCAGGGTATATCTACGTCCCAACATACCTCCCGACTGCGCCCGACACGCTCACAGACTGCGTGGCATATCGCGACTACTCCAACACGTTTTCCAATTCCTGCATTTATATTTCGTTTGCATTCCATGTCACCACTGACCAGCTGATGGAGTGGAATCCGAGTCTTTCAACCACTCTAAGCACCTGTGCCTTGCAGCCTGGCTACAGCTACTGTGTCTTGCAGAGTGATGGCTCCAGTAAGTGTCAACCATCAGTGGATATCTTGCTCAGCTGAAGCTTACAAAACAAAACAGCAACCACGGACGACGACTCCACCAGCTTCTGCCTGGGCATCAACGCCACGGAGTCCACCACCGTGTCAAACTGTAACTGCTTCAACCAAGTCTATGGCTACATGAGCGATGGTAAGCATCCCCCGAAAAAAGAAATAAGTTGAACTCAGGATCAAAGGTGTTCGGCCAGCTGACGTACGCGCTAGATTATTCTTGTGCGGATCTTGAAGAAGACGTCGACATCACAGAAGCTCAATTGCTGGCGTGGAACCCCTGGCTCGCCGGCGACTGCGACACAGAACTTTACGCAAACCTCAATAAGAGTGACATCCGCGCGGTTTGTATCGGGATCGACACCTCTGCAACGACCACTACCTCAACTACCGTAGCAGCTCCAACCCCAACCGACACTATTGCCGGCTGTCAGGAATTCTACACCGTTGTCTCGGGAGATGATTGTTCGACCATCGAGACAAAATTCGCAATCACCCTTGCAGAGTTATACGCATGGAACCCGAGCAGTAAGCCTATCTCTCTCGCCAAATTGCCCCCTCCGTGAAAGAAAAAGAAGGGGGAAAAGGAAAAATGCTTACCACATCAAATAGTCGGCAGTACCTGTACGAACCTCTGGCTTGAAGAAGCGTACTGCGTCAAGGGTCCAGCGACAGCCACGACCACGACCACGACAACAAGTGCCGTCCCCACACAGACTGGTATCGTGTCCAACTGTGACAAGTACCACACTATTGTCGCCGGTGACTCGTGCGCGAACATCGAGAGCTTGTATAGCATTACGTTTGCGGAGCTGTATGAGTGGAACCCGGCTATTGGGTCGGATTGCGAAAGTTTGTGGGCGGGATATGCAGTTTGTGTGGGTGTTTCTTCATAGTATATTTATATTAGCCATGCGATATATCTATACGAGAAATTGGGTGTCTAAGCTCGAACTTTAGCCACTTTGAAACCACTGAAAATGGATATATACATATGGGCTATACTTAGGATTAGACCTTGACATTTCCCATGAGAATCTTCGGCCCACCGTACATGCCCATAGTTCCCATGGGCCGGGCACCCCCCTTGGGTGCAGCCCATGGGAAATATGGGAATTCCCATGGGACTAGAAAAAATTCCCACGCTAGCATAACTAACCAAAAATGGATGGATAAAATGCTGAGTTATCACAATAACTTACCGTTGTTTACACTTGTTTTTGTTAGTACTCATCTTCAACCATAATGCGCCTATAGC
>CAJVRC010000888.1:1798-28998 GCA_911456345.1 Penicillium egyptiacum
GGAGCGACTCGGCAAGTGATGGGAGTGAAACAGCGTGCCAGTACGGCGTTTCACGGATAGCGGACATCGATACTCGAAATAGTTATGAAAGGTCATGCCCGACTGTGGTCCCAAGGGATCGAAAAGCAGCCAAAAAAAAAAGGTTGAATAAACGAAAGACATCGAGTCTTGAGGAACGGAAGGGATGATTCGAAAAATGAACACATCACTTGGATGTGAAGAAAGTAGGTTGGCGATAAGGGATAGATCAATCAGGCGCAGACCTGGACGGCGATCAAGGCACGGGTGAGATCCTCGGGGGCGAAAGGGAGGTCCTTTCTGGCGGACATGACGCACGGGGTTATGGCGGGCGAGATGGCGCGGACGAGGGGTGATGAGTAGCGGATGGACTCCTTGAGGAAGAACTTGGGTTCCTTTGAATCCTCAGGGATCTCGTAGATAGAGCCCTCGTTTATAAGGGTCATCATTGAGCCATTGTAGCTGGAGGGGTTGACGATGGTAGAGGACTGGGAGCCGGACTCGGGGGCTCGTGGCGAGGATTCAGCAGGGGCCTCTGGGTTGGAGGAGGCTATCGAGAAAAAGTGAAGTTAGAATTTTTTTTTTTGGATAGGGATGAAGATTTCGGCTAGGGCTGGGGATGCGTACCTGGATCGACATCGACTCCATCATCCGGCGATACCGAGTTGTCAGTGTCGGACGGGCTGGAGTAATCGTCGGAACATGTGGCACAGGGCGACACGGAGATTTCAAGTGAACGAGTCCGTTCAACCATCGCGCCCTGGAAGGACCAAGCGGCTAGGGCTTTTTGGTGGTCACGGTCGAATGGACCTCGAAATTTAGAAGGGGGACACTCATGTCGTCTGTAATATTCGATCTTAGGCTTTCCATCATTTTTGGATTTGGAGCGGAACACCCGCTTGACCTTCTCGCGGAACGCCATATTGGAAATAGAAAAGAATTATGAACTGGGATATTCAAGATTCAAATTCAAGAAGTCCAGAGATCAATGCGGGCGGTTCCTGGAGAAAATGCCTCAGTGGTGCATACCACTCCCGGATTGGGAACGGACGCGGTGGGTGTGCAAGCACGAATAGCGGGGGTTTTGGATCAGGAACAGTGTAATCATTCTATGAGAATATAGCAAGGGAGGGAAAGAGTACAGAAAAGAGAAAAGAAGGAAGTAGAAGAGGGAAATGCGGGAATTATAGTATTAACGTGGATGCAACGGCAAGAGATAAGCAAGTGGGATGGATGTCCGGATACCCCAGAAGCGTCTCTGGTCCATATCCGGTGAGGATATTGGGGCAAAGGCAATAACGGCAATCCTAATGGCCTCTGGTGGAATCCACTGTCTGTGCGAGAACTCAACATTATCATTATCATTATCCTACTATTCGCTCTATATTCCTTCAATATTCAAAACATAGTCTTAACACATTCCCTGGAGTAGAGTGAATCTTGTGCTCCGTACTACTTCGTATACTCCTATGGTAAGTGAAATTAATTTCCGAGTAACTGACCCGAGTACCGGCCGAGTCTGGGCCAAGGAATCGCAATGTTACTGTTACTATTACACTTAGGGACTTACATATAGTGGTAGCGAACTGGATCCTCCAGATCCTCCATACGTTCAGGTGGTATGCCATGAATCAAGTATAATAAATATGATCATCCCCCGAGATGTCAGTGGCGTCCGTACCTAGTACTGCAGCGAAGGCTTCCAGAAACTCGGCCGGTGAGAGCCTCAGAGTTACATCATACTATTTTGTAACAGGATGTGTCATGAAATGTCATGAAATGCCGCACGGGAATAAACCGGAATCGGAGTGGAACTTTGGTTGCCCGATTGCCCCGCTCACCCCCACTCGGCACGTTTTTGCCGCGTTTGCCTGTGGCAAAAAATGTAAACATATTTTTGCTTAATAATATATAGCAGGCCGACTGGCCCAATGGCAAGGCGCTTGACTTCGAATCAAGAGATTGTAGGTTCGACCCCTGCGTCGGTCACTGTTCTTTTTTGTTTCACTTTTGTCTAATTATATGTACTCGGCTTTTGTTTTTGTTTTATTTACTGTGTGCGATGTGTATATAGTATATATTGATAACCTTATGGTTTGTCAAAGACAGAGTTGGCATTATTCGCGATCCTATATAATATTACTTATGTATGCATGTAGGTACCCAATCCACTGCTGTGCAGTACATTCATTGTATACAAAGTACATCTAGTGGGGTTGCTATTTTTGGCTCTATTGGAGGTCCTTTCAAAGCTATGGATCTTGCATTTTAGTTGTAAGTTCTCATTTTACTATTCTTATGATTACTATTTTCTTTTTTGGTTGTGATCTTCTATCCTTTTTGAGATGATGTAATCGCTATTTTGCCCTGGACCCTTTCTCCACGAAGAATGTCCAGTCCCTGAATAACTTGGGAATAATGGGATATATACTGCGTTATACTTTGCGCCTTTCCCCAGATCATCCTGGAGCCCCCTGCCCAGAGTGCCCCTGGACGGCCCCTAGTTGTGCAGGCACAACCCTATTTACCCGATGCAGATGTTAGGGCTGGCCCATGCTCACACGACCAGGGAACTATGAAAGAGACATCGCATGCGGAGGAATGTAGAGTAAAGAAAGGGAAAAAAAAGGGAGAATATATAACGAATGCAATTCTTTGATTTTGAATAGAAATTTGAATTTGAATCTAATAATAACTAGAACTAAAGTAGGAAGGGAAAAAGGCGAGATTAAATTTGTGATACTTTGTGTTCCAGAACTTGTCCTCACCACGGATCCAAGAACCCTAGAGAAGAGAACATACCGCGTCATCCCTTCCTTGACTTCTTCCTTCCTACACTTCACTACTATAGTAAGTTAACTCTTCTTTCTACCATCGTTCATATTCTGACCAGCGCAGAATCAATTTAATCTCAACCATGGGTAAGAAAGGAGGAAAGAAGAACAAGAAGGGCAGCAAGCCCGTCGCTGCTGCTGTAGAGAATGTCAAGGACGTGGTGTAAGTTGAAAATTTCAATTATGCCACATCACCATCTGACTCTTCAGTGAACCCGATCAAACCGAGGAGCAGACCAAGCAAACCGAAGGCCAGACTGAGACCGCCGAGCAGACAGCGGCGCCCGAGACTGCAACACAGCCTACCGAGACCGTCGCCGAGCCCATTAAGGCGCCCGAGGCCCCCGCAACTGAGATCCCAGCTGTAGCGGAGACTAAGGATGTGGAGACCAAGGAGGCTGTGACGGCCGAGAAAGTCCTCGCGACAGAGGGTACAGTGGATGAGGCTGTGGAGAAAGCGCAGGCCTCCAAGGCCGGCCAGTTGGGCGAGTTGGAAGATGGCGCTGCCGCAGGCACTGGTATGACACGTGTTAGTAAAAATGCGACAAAGATTCAACTGACCTAGAAATCTGCAGCTCTCCTCCCGGAGACGACCCCCAAGGAGCCCGCTTCCTTGGCTACCACGGCCGGCGTTCCTGCGACACTGGCCGAGCGCCCCAAGACATCGGAATCAACCGCCCCTGCTGCCGTTGCGCCTGAGCCTACTGCCGCCCCCGTCGAAAGCGATGCTGCCCACACCAAGCGGCCGTATGAGAAGCCCATCTTCAACAACGAAGAGAACCTCAAGCCCCACAAGATGCCCAAGACTGACGAGGAGGCGCTCCCGGCTAGCGTGGCGGAGGACAAGAAGGCCGTTGATACCTTGGCCGGTGCTGGACCCGCTTCCACTGCTGCGCTCACGACCCCTGAGCCTGTGCCTGTCCAGGATGAGGCACCCAAGGTTGCTGAGGAGAAGGTCGAGGCACCTAAGGAGGTTGCCGAGACACCCAAGGTTGACGAGGAGAAGAAGGTCGCTGAGGCACCTAAGGAGGCTGCTGAGACACCCAAGGTCGCCGAAGAAAAGATCCCTGCCGAGTCTGGCCCCAAGACCACTCCTGCTCAATCCGGCGCCGACAAGCCTGCTTCCTCTCCTGAAGCGGTCGCCGCCGCGAACGCTGCCATTCTCTCTGCTAAGGGCGATAAGGCTGCTGCTGCTGGTGCCGCCGAGCCTGTTGTTAAGGAGGCTGAGCCCAAGAAGCCCGAAGCTGCCTTGAAGCGTGGCGAGGAGCCGCTCCCTAAGCCTGAGTCCAAGGCTGAGCCTGTCAAGGAGGAGACTGGCAAGGCCCAACAGGAGACTCAGAAGACATCTGAGGTAGCAGAGCAGGTTGAGAAGAAGAAGGGTGGTTTCCTGTCCTGGTTGAAGCGCAAGTTCAAATGAGTGAAGTAATTTTACTGTGGGGAGTGAGAGAGCCGGTGTATGATATGTGTTGTACGCTAGGTGGGGATGTTGGGGCTTGCAGGCTACCGCAGGCTGCCTCAGGCTTTGTTTTTCTTTCTTTTGTCAGGCTTTGATGATACACCAGTTGAAATTATATATCAGAATCAGAATCATAGTGCTTATTATTTGTGTCCTGAGGCCTTGTAATGTAAAAAGTAATTCTAAGTCGCTGGATGACTTTAACGTGTTGGGCTCCCAAGTTGTCTGATGTACACCGCTAGTCAGGTGTCAATGCGTAGCCCCAGATGAACATCGAATGGAGCTTCAATGAATCCCTTCCCCGGCGAATCAGTATTCTAGTATCATCGCCATCCACTCTAGGTCATCACTAGTCAGGGGTAGTGGTCCAGTGGAGACAATATCACCAACATGGCAACCCGTAGAGTATGACACCCTGATGGGCCAGTGAGAATTGAAAACTGATTGCCCAAGTTGATGATCTCAGGGAAAATTGTTGGGACCGAAATCATGAGGACCGATCTTGTAGTCGTAGCATTCGTCCTTAGCAATGGTGAAGTCTGCTTCCATCTTCTACTCTATACAATTATCAACTTTGGAAACTTTAGTGCTGTTAGACATAATAAAATACTTTTACCCAGAGCCATGTACTTCCTGGCTGTGGCGGCCTCCAGCAGTTTGAAGGAAGCCTTCTTAGGGAAAAGGAACATGGATGAATAGTATTGATACGACATTTCGGCAGACGGATATCGATCTTGTGGGTCATTTTGGGATTCAGTGGCTATAATAAGGCTATATTAGTTCTCACACTAGCCTCTATGAAGCTATCGTGTCTTACCTCTTGCCGAGAACAGAGGTGAATGAGATTGTGCATAGCGTGAATTGTGCCTTTGGGACAGGTTGCCTGTCGCTTTAGTTCGGCCTGAAGAAACCTGCGATAACTTCGTCTTGAATTCTCCCTTTCTTCACAAAGTGAGCTTTTCTCGGTACGCCTAGGTGAGTTAGGGTGTGGAGATTCTGAGTTGAGAGTCCGCCCAACGCCTTCAGGGCTCCAAGGTTGAATGGCCTTTTTGTCAGCGAACTTTCTAAAAGTGGATTCAATGGAATCTGGACTCTTAATCCCAGGCCCTTATGTGTTTCCAGGGAGACAGGGTTTGTATTAGTGTGTGAGAGTAGATGGAGAGAGAAAGGAGAAAAGAGGAAGGGAAAGAAAGCCCAGGGAAGGTGAACTTGAAAGAGAAGGCGTGTGTAAGTAGGAAGGCACAACCTAGTCCTGTCACATCAGTATTCAAATGTAACGGCTATTCCCTCTGAAGTTGGCTGCATGTCTACGAAATACGTACATAATTTATACTAGAATCCATGCCTGGGTTCTTTTACTTCACCATTCTTTTACTACCTATTTCTCATTGGTTCTTAGTCTTTACATTCTGGCTATGAAATACATCATCTCCCCCTTCTTAGTCCACATCGTATGGAAGACGTTACCATTCAGCCCAAAATATGGTCCATGTTAGAGAGTCCATCAAGCAAGTAAATGGAAATACCTGGCTTGTTGGTGACCAGATTCTCCGTTCTTCGAGCGGTTGTTACGATGCCTCTTCTGGTAAGGCTCAAGTGGTAAACGATATAGTCCACGGGTGAGATTGGACTTGTGTCAATACTAGGATGTGTAGATGTTCAATATGTACATGTACAGAATAGGTCTAGCCATGTCTCCAAGCGGGGTTCCCGCAGGTTACCCGCTTACAGCTGTTTCGGGCCTCGGTAACCTTCCAAGATGTGTATAAATCTGGGGAAACTATACATTTCTGACATATAGTCACTTCAATCCTTCAAGATGACATCTCTTCCACGTAAAATATGGCAGCATCCAGCCCCCGAGTCGACCCAGATGGGTCACTTCCAGCGAGACCTAGAGAACTCCACCGGACGCAAGTTCGACGTGAGTGAAATTGGCCTGTGTAAAGATACTATCTATCTAACTTCTTCCAGTCCTTCCATGATATGTACCTGTATTCAGTCAAGAACCATTCGGCATTCTGGGAATTCTGCTGGAAGTACTTCCAACTGATCCACGAGGGCTCCTACACAAAGGTAGTCGATGAATCTGCTCGAATGGACAGCGTGCCCGAATGGTTCGCCGGTGTACGTCTGAACTTCGCCGAGAACCTGCTTTTCTCGCACACTGTTGGAGACAAAACAGACAAGGAAGACGACAAGATTGCCGTTAGCGAAGCCCGAGAAGGCGCTCCGCATGAGGTTGTCCATCTCACCTGGGGTGAACTCAGACGACGCACTGGAGCGCTAGTCCAGGCCATGAAGGCTCATGGGGTCGTTCGGGGTGATCGCATTGCTCTCTGCGCGGCGAATAGCATCGATACACTACTTGTGTTCCTGGCGTCAACGGCTCTGGGAGCTATCTTCTCGTCTAGTTCCACGGATATGGGTACGAAGGGTGTGCTGGATAGACTGCTTCAGATCAAGCCTCGCTGGCTGTTTATGGACGACTTGGCGGTTTACAATGGCAAGACAATTGACTTGCGAGCGAAGATTGGGGAAATTGTTCGAGGCATGGAGTCTGTTCCTGAATTCGAGGGAGTCGTCGGACTACCTCGGTTCTCTTCGCGGCCGGCGGATATCAGCTCCATCCCTAAGACCAAGACTCTGGCCGAGTTCCTCGCAAAGGCGGGCGGAAACGAGAAACTTGAATTCGAAAGAGTTGGATTCCGCGATCCTTTCTTGGTGGTCTACTCGTCTGGCACGACAGGGCAGCCGAAGTGTATCGTCCATTCCGTGGGAGGCGTGCTTCTAAACTCGAGCAAGGAGGGGAGACTGCATAGTGATCTCGGGCCTGATTGTGTGACCTTGCAATATACGACCACTGGATGGATTATGTATATGGCTGCCGTGCAGACTTTACTCTTTGGTGTGCGGGTGGTGCTGTATGATGGAAGCCCATTTGTTCCGGGTATCACTGCTTTGGTTGATCTTGCGGCGCAGGAGAAGTAAGTGATTCTTCTGTTGGCATTCACTCTACGATGCACAATTACAGTCCCCGGCTAATCAATTGCAGGGTGACCCACCTTGGAATATCACCCCGGTGGCTCCATGAGTTACAACAGGCTAAGATCAAACCCCGCGAGAAAGTCGACCTCAGCTCGTTACGGGTTGTCACAAGCACTGGTATGGTCCTTCGGGATGCATTGTTTGAGTGGTTCTATGACGAAGGGTTCCCACCCCATGCTCGCCTGAATAATATTTCTGGTGGCACTGATATCGCAGGATCCTTTGGAACAGGCAACCCTCTTGTACCCCTATACGTTGGGGGGTGCGCCGGATGCAGTCTGGGCATTCCCGTGGAGGTCTACGACTCTACAATTGAGGGCGGCGACGGAATCAAGGGAGTACCCGTGGAGGACGGTGTTCCGGGCGAACTAGTTGCCACATCTGCTTTTCCCAACATGCCCACGCTGTTCTGGGTTGACGAGAGCGGCAAGAAGTACCATGATGCGTATTTTGGGAGATTCGATAGTGGGGCCACTACCCCCCGTGCCTATGACTACGGTCGCTAATTCTCTACAGATGTGTGGACACACGGCGACTTCGTTTCCATCCATCCAATCACGAAACAGATCGTGTTTCACGGACGCGCCGATGGGGTGCTCAACCCGTCGGGAGTGCGGTTTGGATCGGCCGAGATTTATCGGGTCCTCGAGAGCCAATTTTCGAAAGCGATTAGCGATTCCATATGCGTAGGCCAGCGACGACCAACAGATATGGACGAGAGAGTGATACTCTTTTTGCTCATGAGACCAGGGGTGGCGTTCACACCAGACCTGGTTGCACGGGTGAAGAGCGCGATTCGTTCAGAGCTGAGCCCTCGCCATGTGCCCATGTTCACGTTCGAGACCCCTGAAATTCCGGTATGTACCTTGGTAGACAAAACGAGATCCGTAAAAGCGGGACTGATCCACGTATATCATCACAGACTACGGTCAACCTGAAAAAGGTGGAACTCCCTGTGAAGCAGATTGTCTCGGGAAAAATGATTAAGCCGTCGGGTACACTGCTCAACCCGAAGAGTTTAGACTTCTACTATCAATTCGCCGAGGTGGAAACTCTGCGTGAGAGTAAGCTCTGAGTGGACTCTTGGACCTCTTCCCATTCCATGTGGCTCCATATGAGAGGCGCAGACCGGGTCCATCGGCACTTCGCCCTGCCAAGCTTTGACCAAGCTTTAGCAAAACCGAGATCTCGTTTGGGAGTTTTGTGTATATGAATACATAGCAGAAGAGAGAGAGTAGATTGAATTAGAAATATTGAACACCGTATATGGAAGGAATAAGAAGTAGAAAAGGTAGAAGAAACAGAAGAAGGAAAAGCGATGGGCTGATTGCCCGGTGGTTCGGTGTGGCTTCTCCTGCGTCACACCCCCGCGCACGTCCTCCTGGGTGTATTTATTGTTTCCCTGCTCTTCCCCTCTCCTATTCCTTCAATTCTTCAATTGCTGCTTTTTATTTGGTTCTTTTTAGTCTTTGATCTTTGCATTTATTCGCAATAATGGTCCATCTCGCCAAAGTCAAGAAGGACAATGAGGTCCCATCCTCTACTCATGACATTTTCTCCATTTCTCCCCCGGACAGAAACGACCTCGACACCAATGTCTACGGCAGTCACTTTGCCGCCGACCATATGCCTATGCATGAAATGCCAGAGCGAGAGATGCCCCGCCAAGTTGCTGCTCGAATGATCAAGGATGAGCTGAGTCTGGACGGCAATCCCAAGCTCAACCTCGCCAGTTTCGTCACCACCTATATGGAAGACGAGATCGAGCAGATTATGAGCGAATCTTTCAGCAAAAACTTCATTGATTACGAGGAATATCCCCACTCCGCCGAGATCCAGAACCGATGCGTGAATATGATTGCTAGACTCTTTAACATTCCCACTGATCCCTCCGGTGAGAATGCCATGGGCACTTCAACCATTGGGTCTTCCGAGGCTATTATGCTGGGAACACTGGCTATGAAGAAGCGATGGCAGAACAAGCGCAAGGCCGAGGGCAAGGACTACTCCCGCCCCAACATTATTATGAACAGTGCTGTCCAGGTCTGCTGGGAAAAGGCTGCTCGTTACTTCGAGATTGAGGAGAGGTACATCTACTGCACCGACACTCGCTTCGTGATCGACCCCAAAGAGGCAGTCGATTTGGTGGATGAGAACACAATCGGTATCTGCGCTATCTTAGGTACCACCTACACCGGTGAATACGAGGATGTCAAGGCGATCAACGATCTGTTAGTGGAGCGTAACCTCGACTGCCCAATCCACGTTGATGCAGCTAGTGGTGGCTTTGTCGCTCCATTCATCCAGCCTGATCTTAAGTGGGACTTCCGCCTGGAAAAGGTGGTTTCTATCAACGTCTCCGGTCACAAGTATGGTCTGGTCTACCCCGGTGTCGGATGGGTCATCTGGCGCTCTCCGGAGTACCTGCCCCAGGAATTGGTATTCAACATTAATTACCTAGGAGCCGACCAGGCCAGCTTTACTCTGAACTTCTCCAAGGGTGCTTCTCATGTTATTGGGCAGTACTACCAGCTGATCCGCCTGGGTAAGCACGGTTACCGTGCAATTATGACCAACATTACTCGCATCAGCGACTACATGGCTTCGGAGTTTAAGAAGATGGGCATGGTCATCTTGAGCCAGACGCAGGGTCGGGGCCTGCCGCTGGTGGCCTGGCGCCTTCCAACAGACGACAGTCGTGTCTACGATGAATTCGCTGTGGCCCACCAGCTACGCGAGCGGGGCTGGATTGTACCTGCATACACCATGGCGCCCAACAGCGAGAAGCTGAAGATGATGCGCATTGTCATCCGCGAAGACTTCAGCATGAACCGATGCGACAGCTTGCTCCAGGACTTCAAACTTGCTATAGAGACTTTGGATGTTATGGACAAATCCATGTTTGACAAGTACAGGTCGTAAGTTTCTTCTGTCCTAGTTGTTTTCATTTCGATACTGACAGCTCCACAGGCATTTCCTGAGCCACCGCAAGCACCCTCAGCACCAGTCGCGTGTCCACGCTCACTACATAGGCGAGGAACACTCGCTGCAGGGCAAGACTGGAAAGACACATGGCGTGTGTTAATTTCCCCGCGGTCTTCAACGCCCTACTGCTAATCTTCAGAATATGCGTGCAAAGGACATGGCTTGGATGGAGTAGTTTCGAGGATGAATTATGTCAGTGTCACACGCAGCCCTGGAGAGTACCTTGTGCTCCTACGACAGGATCCAACTTATTGGATTGGTATCTAGTAGAATATGGACTATGCAATTGAAATAAATGAATTAATGAACCTGACAACCTAACGCCCTGATTCGCGGGGGATAGCCCTCAGTCCCAGATTGCTTTTCCATGACAGGAAACCAGCTTTTGCTCTTGGATCAACCGTCGATTGTGATGTAATGTATACGCAGATCTCCAAGGCTATGTATATAGGAGTAGCCAAAGACCTCCCTTAAACCTTGGGAGCTGCAGTGCTTGCTTTTCCTACCATCTATCCCCTCACTTATACCTACTCATATACCATGGAGCGCATCTCGATTGACCCGAAGAGGAATGACCCTCCAACCCGAGACCTTCCACTGTCCACTTCTACCCCGGCTCACCTTCCACCAGCCAAGGCGATGAAGCTTCACCCATCCAAATCAGGTGATGAGAACGCAGCCGTATTCTTTGTTGGAACGGCCACAACAATCATGTCTGTTCAGTTCTACAAATTTATCAGCGTGTACTAAACGAAGCAGAGAATGGGCCGGAATACGAATTATGACTGATGTAAGCTCTTGATGGGAAGCCTAGTGCTCATAAATTGACTGGGTTAGCCCAACTTCCTCCACGCAGGCGACCATGTCCACCTCGGTCCAGGAGTGTCAAGTAAGCGCCTCACCGATCCGGCTGTCGACCTGCACGAACTCCCTCGGATTGATCTTGTCCTTCTCTCCCATTATCACGAGTATGTCTAGGAGCCTAGAGGTGTTGAGCAGACCATTGATATTGCCAGGGACCACTTTGATAAAAAGGTCGAGGGTTCATTGAGGCGTGATCTACCCATTATCACGACACAACATGCGAAGGAGCATCTCACTTCACAAAAAAATGACTCTTTTACATCTGTGTCCGCGCTCGATCCGTTTGAGCAGGTTGAGGTGAATATTGAAGGCACAGCAGAGTCACAACAGCCCCGACTGCGTGTGACGGGGATGCCGGGGAAGCACGTGCCTCCTAACCGAGTGGTAGAGAAGCTCAACAAGCTAGCCAAAGCGGTGGGTGGAGTCTCTTTTTTCAACATGTTCCCAGTTAGTCGGCTCTCAAACTAACAGACCAACAGATCCCGCCAACCAACGGCTGGATGCTCGAGCTAGGCTACGGCAGACCAAATACTACAGACTTCTCCTGCGGTTATCGCATCTACATCTCGGGAGACACTCTGTTGGTAGACGAGCTGCAAGAAATCCCTAAGCGATACGCAGGTCAGCGAATCGACCTGATGCTTGCCCACCTCGGCGGCACAACCATTCCTTCCCCATTAGTAGGAAGACTAATGGAACCACTAGCGTTGATGGTCACCATGGACGCGGAGCAGGGTCTGCAATTGATTCAGCTGATTCGACCAGACGTTACAATCCCGATCCACTATGATGACTACGACGTGTTTGCGAGTCCGCTAGAAGATTTCAGGCGGATCGTCGAGGCGGCGGGGTTAGTGGACAAGGTTGTATTTTTGGATCGTAGGGAGCAGTATCGCTTTCGAGTTATTAAGTAGAAGAGCCTAATAGCAAGATGTCGAGTTTTTGTCTACTCCGTACGCGTGTCTGCTCTTGAGCTCAGCCCTGGACGCGTTGGTCCGAGGCTGAGAGAAACGGCTCCATCACATATTTCGACTCCACCATTCTTGGTGTGGGGAATGGTACTTGATACGAGAAATATAATTTGCTTCGCCTGTAGAGCGGATCCGTAATTTTGATTATAGAGACCCAGGGAATTTGGGGGCGGTTTATAACCGAAGTATGGTATGTAGTAGATGACGATGCTCGTATATGGCTCGTGTTCGTTTCAATGTTCTCCATTTTCTCAAAAGTATTCGACTTTGAATAACCTGTATAGGAAATTGTAGCGCTGTTCTTTCAAATGGTTATTTTTCTTTGATGGTCTGTTCATATAGCTATACATAGCCTGTGGTCAGGACCGATATCTACATACACTTGTCACAGGTAATTGACATTAGCACTATTGTTGCAATTAGATACTATACTATTAGTTTATCTATCATATCCTTTAATGCATTCGCATACTCTGCTGCAAAGTCCAAGGTCATCCATTGTTTACCCTATATATAGAACAACCTCTCCAATCACCGCCCGTCGACCCCAGGTCCACCAAATCAGCCTCTGCCCCTCTCTCTCCCTCTCCCCTTTTTCTCAAGATCAGAAGCAGTGATGCGCAACCTTTTTAAGAAGTCACCTTCGAATCGGACAAGTCATCATTCTATGCGTAGCGACGAACAGTTGGCCCGCCCCGCGTTTGCTCCACCGGACCCCAACATACACACCGATTCAGACCGGCGCTTTTCACAATTCGAGTACTTCGCTCCTTCTGTGCAGAATCACCCTCAGACTTTAAATAGGTCACAGAGTCAGCGTCATAAACCTTTGCGTGATCGACCGACCGTCAACGTTGTCGCCCCTAACGACTCGCATCGCAAAAAGGGCCGTGTCGAGCGTAGCGCCTCTGTCAAGGGCAAAACAATATCCCTTCCCATTTCACAGCCTACCTCGCCCGGAACTTTGCATCCAGAGACCCTGGACGAGTCTGACGAGTTTCACCCACATCGGCATTCCTACGCGGAGAACCCCTCACCGGTGACGGCAACCCAATCTCTCGCCCACCAACAGCAATACCAGGCTCAGCGAGGTCCCCGACCTTCCCATCCTGCTCACGGGCAAGACAACACGGAGTGGTCACAGCAACGATTGCAGCCGCTTTATACCAAACTCCAGCGATCCACCACCGACCCAACCCTACTTGAGCAGTACGTCCGACCGTCGCCCACCGATATTGTCCCCGAATCACCACGATACGCGTCGGAACATCTTCATCGGGGACAGGCTTTCCCCCCTGCCCAGGATCTGGTATTGAATACCCGGCCCCCATCCCAGCAGACTCACGAGCCGCTTTCCCCGTTACAGTCCACTTATCCTGACGCCATGCAGTCTTCCACGCAGGCATCACAGAACCAGAGTCAATTCCATCAATTGGACAGACAAAAATCCGCAGGTTCTCCGCAGCAGAACCGGAGTCGGCAGGGTAGTGTGTCAAACAACATGCCTGATCCCGGACGGAGCACACCCACCATTACACACCGCCGCGAGGATTCTGGGGAAGTGGACGTGCGGGCATTGATCCAGAAGCATGATGAACTCCGTAAGGTTTTTGATTCGAGTTTTGCTTTGATACACTAACGATGAGCAGAGGCCAAATATTCCAAGGTGAAACGATACTACTTTGAGAAAGATGCGCAGGTTCAGCATCTCCAGAACACGGTAGCGCACCAACGGATGGCGGTGTCGCGTACCGTACTTGACGATAATGAATATACCAGCCGATTCCAGCGGCTTGACGGAGCGATTAAAGACCTAGCATTCTCAGTGCGCAAAAATTGGCGCAGTATTCCATCGTGGCTGAATGGAATGGTCACCGATGATGCTTTATCGGTCGGCACGAAAGAAATGACTGCGGTCGGACGGGCCGTAATCAGCCGATGGCTAGTAGAAGAGGTATTCCAGCGTTATTTCCATCCGTCCTTGGATCCAGCATTCAGCGTGCAACTGAAGAATATCGAAATGAACCTGCGACGGCAGCGACCATCATCCGATGAAGACCGCGAGAATGCCTCTGCGAGACTCTCCTACTGGCGCCGCACGACCTTCGACGGACTGACTGATTCCTTGGTCGGACCTGATGCCCAAGCACATCGCGCTGAACTAGTCGAGCATTTAATCGTGGAACTCGCTGCCTTCATGGCATCCCAGCTGCACGAAACCGCGCTGCCTGGGCTAGAAGCAAGCGTGCGCATGATCATTGAGAACTCAATCAACATCATCGAGAAAATTCCCCTCGAAGCCCGTGATGTCTGCGTCGATTACTTCCCACCGGGAATCTCCCTCGCAGAGCAGTACATGAAGGTCGAAGGCCAACTACCAGCGCTGAGCCATCCGCCCCCACCACCCTCAGACCAAGAGCAGCTCGAGGAGCCTGCCGCAACAGAGGGAGATGCCTCATCCGGCTCAACCGTCGGAGTGATAGAGAACGCCTCACCGGCACAGCAAAAGCCCACGAAGAAGTCCATTTTTGGCGCGTTGATAAGCCGCAAGCATGCCTCCGGCGAGATCAGTCGTCCGGCGCCGGCGCCGGCGCCTGGACCAACCGAAGACAAGAACGAGCCTGCGGATGTAGCTCCAAGCAACCCGCGTATCCGGTTCGCAGCCTTCTTGGCCGTCGAAGTGCGCGGGAAGGGCCCTGCAACGGTGCTGATCAAGTCGCCCGTGTGGCTAGTGGAATAAACGGTGCTACATGAGTGCAGCTGGATTAATTTCGTGACCACTTGCAATGGCTCTTGACCGAAATGGTGCGGGGGCTGTACAGGCTGTACATAGAGAACAGAGCTGTCACATGCTGGCATGGCGACGAAGATCATGACTTGTTAATATCCGTTGATATCCCGAGGCGTTTCAGTCGTTCAGCGGTGGCAGTTTGCAGTTTATAGTTGGGGCTGGGGTCGAGTTTTATTCTTTTTCTCTTTGCCTTGACGACTAGAATCTGGGATTCTGCTACGATTGTGCTTTTTTGAGTAGAAAGTTTTAGAATTCCATATTTGTTAGCGGCATTCTTCGCAGGTCATCCACGAACTCATATTCATTCCATTACATCAATACTCAATCAATACCATATGCCCTACTCAGTGAATTCAACTTCCTACAAAGGCGGCGGCGCCAGATCCAACCCCTCAACCTCGAATTTAAACGCATCACTTCGTGAATAACTCCCAGCAACATCAAGATCAAGCCGTCCGCGCTCACAATCATCCAAATCAATGCACGCGATAGCCAGCCCATCACCCGCCGCAACCGGGGGACTAGACTCAGTAGTCGACGTGGCAGGCGCGGAATCCATGACCGCGGCATCGCTACTATCCGGCACGTCATCGGTGCAGACTTCCCACAGCGGACCGGCAAGAACCTCCCCAAGCGGCGAGACAATACAACTTCCACCACGACAGACATAATCCCTTACCGAGCCCGAAGGAGCTAGGGAATCCTTAGTATTCGACGTGGAGGAATTCTCAGCCTGACCCTGACCCTGACCCTGGGGCTCACTATGAGTTTGCGGCCAGACAATCTCATGCGGACCCTCAGTGGTGATAGACAGTTTCCTAGCAGGATCCTGCAATTTAGCCGCAGGAATATCCGGGTTTGGATTTTGATTCTGGCTTTGACCCGAATTCTCACCTCTAATCCACTCCGGCAGCTCGGAGCCGCGCACGCACTGGTTCGCTGAGAGAACGAAGCAGCGGCCTTCTATGCCGACAGTGCGCATGAGCGGGAGCCAGGTACTACGGGCGTCGGCTGTGGGAGCGAGATAGATATTGACGTTCTGGGAGTACAGACTCTGACGTAGGAGGGGCATGTAGTTCTCCCAGCAGATTGCCGATGCTATGGTAAGTGGGATACCATTTAGGGTTGTTGTAACGGCGCGGAGGGTTGAGGGAGACCCCTGAGCCCATATCATGCGTTCAGCGGCCGTCTATCAAGATCAGTACAGGATCGATACTAGAATGAGAAAGGAAGAAATAGGGAAATCCATACCGGCATAACCTTCCTCCTCTTCCCCAATACACCTCTAACAGGATCGACGTAAACAACAGCACAATACAAACTACCCCCGGCTCTCTCCACCAAGCCCGTAACGATAAATACCCCAGTCTCCCTCGCAACACGCTCAAGAAACTCCCTCGTCCCATCTCCCCGGAATCTCTTCCCCTCGGCAATCTCCAGCCTGCGACCAATCCACTCATCCCCGGCCCCAGCCGGCGTGTCGCCTAGATCAACTGCTGCCTTGAAATATGCGAGAAATTGATCCCGACCGCGCGGGTGTCGACTTCCAACCGCAGAGCCGAAGGAGCATGTCCGCGGGTATCCGCCTAGATAGGCTTCCGGGAAGAGGAGGAGGTGGACGCCGCGACGGGCGGCGAGGGCGGTTGTCCGTTCGAGGGCGCGGAGGGTTTCGGCTAGGGGTTCGTGTGTGCGAGATTGCGCGACTGCTACTGTGAGGGAGGGCATTTTGGGATTGATATGTTTGGAGTTACTATTTGGAAGAGGAGAAGAGAGGCGAATTGGGTTGAACAATGACGAAATGGGCTTTGAGGGGAACCTTGGGTGCTTGGAAACCTTGGCTGTGGGGTAGCGGCCTTTATATTGAAAAGATAAGACTAGACCTGGTTGTAGACTTCGAAAATATTCAACCATCGCTCTAAATCGCGCCCTAGGTCCGATTCCGTGCCCTGGGAATAGCTACAGTTAGCTCTGAATCAACCAATTCCAACAACCCTCGCTCTTCAAGCCTTGAAATAGCCTGTCCAGTTATGCTTCCGGGAGCAGATAATGCCTCTTTCAACCGTTCAGGCGGAGTTCCCTCCAAAATCAAACTCACTGTCCCTCTAATGCACTGAGAGGAAATAGCGATAGCATGATCCACGGGGACCCCTTCAGCAACGGCCTTTTGCGCAACTGCTTGTATCGCCACTGTTGTAAGGGAATTGCAGAATGCACTCATTCCAGTCGCAGTGTCAAAATAAGTGTCAGAAACGTGAAGGACCTTTCCAACGAGATTGAAGATCCACGAACCTAATTCCATCGCCTCTGTTGCTTTGCTAGATGGTTCAGCGATGAGGGTTGCCGATTCATGGACTTCTGCCCCTATGGTTGGCATCGCGCGGATAATTTGGGTGTTTCCATTTCCGGGTGTCTGATGATCCCCTAGAAGACGGGTGATTTCAGCAGTTGGGGTTCGCGCAAGAATGCTGATGATGGCCTTGTGTTCTAGAGCTTCTCTCATTTCGACATCTCCCAGAATTCCCTGGATCTGATCCGGAGGGAAGGCAAATAGGATAGCGTCTGCACTTGCCGTTGCTTTGACATTTTCACGCCAAACAAATTTCACTTGGGCTAGGCTGTCGGGAAACTGGTTTTGGAGGCGTGTTGCTGATTCTTTCCGGCTGAGAGCAACGGTAATTTCGGAGATTGGACTTCCGCCTTGATGAATGGATGGCAGTGAGCTCTAAGTAGTGCAGTTCCGATGTGGCCTGAAAAATTCAGTTAGTTAACCATCAGTAGGCCTAGTAGATATGAGAGGAAGTGATATGTTCTCTCTTACCACAACCGAGAAATGCTAAACGAAAAGGCTTTGGGGCAAGTGCCATTATGAACGGCTTGAAAGAAAGGAGATCTTCTGTTTCTGTTTGAGATATACCGAAGAATCGAGCATAAGAGGGTTTCTCGCGAGGGCGGCCTATTTCATTGCGTTTACGACTCGGGAGGGGGATCCGATGTTGATTCACCTCATCGGGACCCGCGCTATTACATTCAAGCGAATGATTTTAAACGGTGTCTTTGCCATAAGGATAGAATATTTGCGCAAAGTGCCTCTGCCTTTGACGACGTAAGACTTGAACAATCTGATTTATCTGGCTCAAGATGATATTAGAGACAGAATATGTAACATAACACTCCGATTTCTTCTCAGACGTCCTTTTAGATGTAGACGAAGGCCGTAAAAATCATAAACCGTACGGAGCGCCTTTATATGTACAACCAGGGGTCAAGACATGAATTGACGAAGGTTCGTCTTTGCAGACCCGTTTGGATTTCTCCGCCGCTGCCAGGATAGCACTTGTAAACGCCGGACGAACCCCTAGCTTTTCCAGTTCCAACAGAGCTCGAATAGAGCAGCCCCCAGGAGAAGCAATCTTCTCTCGCAGAACACTTGGATGATCTCCTGAAGTACCAATTTCATCATACCAATCGCACTGTTTACTACCAGGTTTTGTACCTCGGGTCTCTTCACGCCCTCGGCAACGGCAGCATCCAGCAGTCCATCAATGGCAAGTAGCAGCAGCGAGCCGGCACAACCAACCAAGACTGTACAGATATCGAAAGATTTCTCTGGGAGCTGATGGGCCTCGCCGACCTGGCCGAATACCCAGGATGCGATTTCGATGTTCTCCTTGGAGGTGGCGGGGCTGGGAGTGTACAATGTCACAGCCTCTCGAATCCTGGCTGCCATATTGGGCATTGCACGTACAGACTGGAGCAAAGCTCCACTGTTTGAGGCATAGTCTCACCGAAAACTAGGCGACTCAATTCATTGGTGGTGATGCCCCATAATGCTGACGACGAACTTATCACGTAAGGCCTCTGTGAACCCCGGGACCGCAAAGACGTCTCCTCGCTTGAAAGGCTTAAAGGCTAGTAGTACCACATCCGCTTCTTGTACTGCACGGATATTCTCGTCTTGGGTGAAGACTGTGAGCCGTGATTTGTGCTCGGAGAAGGCAGCTTCAACCCGTCGCTGGGAAGGTTAGGTTCCGACGGTGCAAATCAGGCGCTTGACCTCGAAATCCTCCTTGTCTCTTGCCTCGAGAATGCCAGCAGCGATAGCTGTTCCTAGGGTACCTATTTTCGGATAAAGTCAACAGTGTTCTTGTCTTTAAGCTTCCTGGGGATGTCTTTTACTTACCGCAGCCGATGACGGCGACTGTCAATTGAGTGATTCCCATTGTTGATGTGAGTGGCAAGTTTTGAGATAAGTCTAAGTTTCGCCAATACCCTGGGATAATGAATATGTAATATATCGTCAAGTCTTCGAGGTAGCCCCTCTGGAGTTACTCATTTCATCATATACGGACCGAGACAATCTCGGCCCGGCGAGGGGAATTCTTTCTCGATATGGATCTCTCTCTTCGTGAGGGGATGCTCGGAGAGCTTGTCCGAGAATTGCTTTCACCTTATCGTACTGTTTGAGTCTCTGGTCGTATGATCACAGTAGTGAACTCTTACAATCTTCCTCTCCCTATTACCTACACAGTTCTACATATTACTCAATCCAAACATATTGAATATCTCAGGGTCTCATCTATTAGTCAGTAGCATGTTTAGATAAATATTTTGGCAAGGTTTCAGTTGCGTTGCAATTTGAGATATAGTAGTATACCCAGCCAAAGTATTGTCTTACTCCAATAATAACACTTTCAACTATCTACTAAAAGAATTGGATATCTTGTGAAAAATAGTTTCCCTAGACTGTTCAATTCGATTTTATCTGCCTAGTCCCTTTCACATTCATTCCGGAACATGACAAGCACCCAGGGTGGTACTGCCAGTCACATAAGAATCTTGACACAACGAAGGCTCAAGAATCTCAGCAAATCATTGACCGAGTTCGCCTTATCATTTGTACCGCTTGAACGGGCTCCGCCAAAGGGATGAGCACTGATAACCGCCCCAGTGCTTTTGTCGTTGATGCAAAACATACCGACCAGTCTCGCAGCTTCTCATCTGCAATTTTAATAGCGCCTGTCACGGGCAAAGACAGAACCCTGCCAAGGCGTACTCGGAAGCGCGATCAATGAGCTCGCAGACTTCCTCGAATCCGGAATCATCATAGGTTTGAATGGCAAAAAGGGGACAAAAGAGCTCCTTGTTCATCAAGTCAGATTCCAGACTCCCGGCACATTCCTTGGTCTTAAAGATAGCAGGCTGGACAAAGAACCCCTTTCTGCCATCTGGGCTGCCACCGTAGACTAATTCATGACCACCATCCTTGGCGGACCGAACAAATCGTTGGAATCGCTCGAACGAAGCCTCCGAGGATAAAGGACCCAGAGGATGGTGGAGTTGTTTGACATCGTTGCCGTGAGTTATCTTGGCTACTTCACGAATCGATGCCAATCTCAAAGCACCCTGTTCCCATATGGACTTCGGGACATAGATCCGGGATAAAGCGCTGCATTTCTGGCCCTGGAACTCATATGCTGAGCGCACCGCAGCAGACGCGATCCAGTCAACGTCGTCTTTGCAGGAATTGTGGTCAAGATGGAAATTCTTGCCCTCACTCTCGCCCACGATGCGAGGAAAGCTTTTGTAAATGTTGGTGTTGGCGCCAATCTGAGCAGAGAGAGTTCGCAGGACTGCCGAAGAGCCGGTATAATGCAGACCAGCGAATTGAGAATTGGCGAGGGCTGGCTCGACGACTGTTCTCGGATCGGCCAGGGGCAAGAATTCGATAACACCCTTGGGCAGACCTGCCTCTTCCATGATCTCGTACAGAATATAGTTCGACAGCACAGCCATAGGTGAAGGCTTCCAAAGGATGACATCTCCCAGGAGAGCTGGCGTGAAAGCGATGTGCGCACCCAACGCGGTAAAATTGAAGGGCGAGATAGCGAGCAAAAATCCTTCTAAAGGTCTGTAATCGATTCTGCTGGATGAAGATTCAAATTGTTTTGGTGGCTGCTGCTGGTACATCTGGGCACAGAAGTGAACATGGAAATTCAGGGTATCGATAACTTCAGTGATGCAATCGCCCTCTGCCTGTCCACATGTCTTCCTTGGCCGATCATGGTCGCCGCCAACAGCTTCCATCGGTACTTGGGGATTCAACAAGGTTTGCCGCTCTTCTGCAGATGGGTCCTTCCACAGGAAACTATAGTCCGGAAGCATCATGAAAGCAGCTCTAAAAATTCCGCACCGGGAGGCATTTTCCCACGGCCCTTCGCTCCAATAGACGCCTTGCCAAGGGCAATAATAACCAAGAAGTGTGGAAGCCACAATCCTGCGGTGCGAATAATTTCGGCTGGGTTTTCGTAGAAGTGGTAGAGCTGTGCCATAAAACTGGGCTCATCGAACAAATGAAAAAGTTGGCCAGTATGAAACTTGGTTGTGTTGATTAGGAAAAGCGCATGGTCAAGTGAAGGAAGACCACGGAGGTCGGGAATAGCCTGGCTGCGCAGCCCATTCCATTCCAGATCGTAGGTCATAGAGTCGACGTGGTGAGCGGCACTTGGGAATGGGCAATTATATAGGGCCTCGTGTGTCAAATGTAAGAGTCTGACAGTAAGAGACCAAGTCGAGGTATGACCAAGGTAGTCTAAGATATCTGGTTAGGTGGTTGCTGGTGCCATAAGGGATAGATGAGCTTACGGAGGGGTTCCTGTTGTGTCTGTGATGTACTTAGGAGGCCCACAGGACAAAGGGTCCACCATACTAACACCCTCCTCATGCTCATCGTGAAATTGGGTTAATCTATTAGACGGTGAGTCGGCAATTCCGGGACTTCGTGGATGTATGGGCGAGGTGAGTCGAGAGTGTTCCGGTGTTACTGCTGCCTCGGTAGTGGCCGACAGTCGTTGCTACAGAGCGAGATTCTCTTTCTCTAGTTCATGATTCTGCGGTTCAACTCGGACAGTCGCTTTCTGGTAACTTGCACTTTCGTTTCCGCCCTCGCGAATTGGCATTTTACGTTGCGTTGTATACAATTGCTGCAGGGGGATTCGCCGGTGCATTTGAGATTGTGTGGTGACGACATCGCGAGCAGCTGTACGATAATAAATTTGGTCAACAATGCCTCCAACTTGAATCATAGCATTCGGGAAGAAAGATAATCATGCGCCGAGTTGAACTTCCAAGAGGCACTTACGCGTTCACCACCCTCCTGTAATCCGTCTTTCGTGACGAATTCATGATTACTTACGGCCTCAACTTCATCCAACCCAAGATGTTGAACCTCTCTGAACCCAAAGATACGTAGGTGTTGAGGGTAGAAGTGAAGGCGCTCAATCACCTGGGGCAAGATAACTGAAGCCCGCTCGTATCTCACTACGGGGCCACCTTCCGGTTCTAAAGGCTTGATAAAAATATTCTGTGAATAGATTCTGTTGCATGCTTCTCTAAATCATTTCCGATCCAAATATTCACCACAATTCAACAAGACCAGTACGCGTAGTCCATGAGCACAAAGATCTTTCTAGACCTCAGAGCCATCGAAGATACTCAGCCAGACTGGAAAATTCATAAATTCGCTAGAATGTCTTCCGTACTAGGCAAGAAGTTCCCCAGATAGCGAATATCAATAGCATTAATAGTGAAAATCCCAATTGCAGCATTATCGGGCTGCTCATCCGAAGGTGCATGCATGGCCGCCAAGACCAACCCCGGAGTTCCAGGGACAAAGAAGATATGTAATGTTAGGGCCCTAAGGCCTAGGCAAAGGATAGTCGTTGAAAGATGCTTAAGAATATCTGGTGTAGGTGGGCATCGTTGCAAGTTATGAATGACTCCCATACCGCCTTGCCAGCACTGCATTCCATATCCCATCACATTAGTCAACCTTACCCTCGGCCCCCGTCAAACGAGAAACAGATAAGCTGGACTAGCGTGGGACAGAACCTTACAGCGTTATGTTTTATGCAATGATGTTTGTCTATCTACATGTATGTGGGGTTCTAAGTCTCCATGGATAACATGTGACTTGTTTGCTAATAGACAACCTATAAAAGTCAACCTTCCTGCTCTTTCTCTCTTGGTTCTTTCCCATATCATACTTTGACTTTACCTGCTCATATATTCACACGAACAATGAATTATCTTTTGACGAAGGTCAATCTCTGATATAAAAAGCGACTGTTTTGATCGTGCAGGAATATCAGATAGAGGCCATGGGGATTAGGGACGTTCGTTCTACAGAGGTTCATCTATCCAAGTATCTATAGTATGATGGGAAAGAGGTAACCTTACCCTCATCCTGGCATCCCTCTTCTCTGCTAACCCAGCTTTATTCTTCATCTAGGAGGACTCGTCTATGTCGTGCTAGACCACCTCCACAATGACATGTCGATCTTGGCTGTTTCCCCATCCTTACTACCCGTGTGCAGGTCTCAAATATCGAGGAGGTAGCACGGTTTGCACAGTTGATCATCGCCGACGTTTTCGCTTGATGTGTCTCCGAGACTTCGTCTGTTTTCCTACCTGCCTACTTTTTGACCTTGCTCATTTCTATCTTCGTTTTTATCCTTCTTCGCATCTTTCCAATCCACAAAGCCGTCGGCGAGTATAATCACGTCAAATTCCGCACATGCGTGCCATCAACCGCCTGGGTTTTGATGAAGAGGTGATCGGAAAGTCCGCCGGGCAGCTATGCTACTTCAGGCACCCAACAACGAGCAGCTATTGGCTTGGGGGTCTGGTTTTTATAAACCATAAGGAAAGTCGCTTCGGACTTGTTATCTCCCAAAGCATCGCTGACCTCGCGAATCTGTCCCTGTTCGCGGTGCCTCATAACTCTCTCAGTCGGGACCACAAATTTATTCTCTGTGTGCAGTTTAAGCGCACAGCCTCAAGCTCTAAAGAAGGCCCGGCCTTGTCCAGACCGGTTAATCTCCGCAGCTTTTCCCCAACTGGCCTCGATTTTATTCTGAGATTTATACTCGTCCTTCTGTTCTATAAATTGTCTCTCATTCTCCCTCAGATACAAAGCTTTGCCAAAGGATCTACTCGGGTACAAAATTCAAGCGGGAAAGAGCGGACATAGGACCCTCCAAAAAAGGAACAGCATATACAATGTCAACGTATGGTTTTCCTTGTACTTTTCTCCCTTGAACACGACTTGAGACTGACTGTTATATTCTTAGTTGCAATAGAAGACAAGAAACGAGCGGCAAAGCTGCAGAATATAATTTCTAGGGTAATGCGGGAAGGACGTTGGGCAAACTGCCAGTGATCTTGCTTTCTTCTCTTGACAATGAAATACTGATGAGATGTCAGGGAGCTAGTCCACTTTTCTGTATAAAGCTTGGGACCCAAACACAAATACGTGAGGTGGCGTCACTGCTGGGAGAAACTCTTAGTGGACAAACGGAGGGCACACAAATGACACTGCCCACGGGTGGGTTAGCATTTACTATTTAATACGAATAATTGACCTTATGCATCTTTTACTATTAATGAAAGAGGGCTGACTTAATTCACTTGCTGCGGAAAGCATGTCTTTTCACCAGGTTGCCCGATGATCAATACAAGGGGCATAGAATCTTTGACAACCCGGCCTGGAAATGCAACGGGGAGCTACATCCAGTGCCCCCAAATCCTGTCGACTACCTTATGCCGTTTTAAAATGATTTGAGATGCCTCGGCAGGCGAGCGCATCCAGATTCCAGCCCCTTGGCGAGAAGGGTTTGATCGATTGTGACGTTCAAGGAGTACTATTATACTACAAGAAACAGCGTCAGACAAACATCGAACAACAGTAGAAAAGCCCAATTGACAATCTGATTGCGTATTGTATCTACCTAATGTGAACCTAAAAACAGCAATGTACAGGGTAAGACACCCAACCCGGGGGACTAAAAGCACAACTATGAACAAAATAATCCATGCAGCCACAACCGTCCCGCATGAAAAGATGCAAATTGGGGAAATAAGTCCCGGGTATAGCGCGCGCCTTACTATGTGACAAATGTAAATAAATCCAAAAAAAAAAAACACATCACCGAAAAGAAAACAGAATGGAACCCGAAATAAGCGATTCCGGGAATGCCGCAAAAAAGCAACAGAAATGATGATGCTGAATGCAAGAAAAAAGAAAAGAAAATGCGATCAGTCAAATATTTGACATATTTCAACGGATGACTGAGTCAATAGGCATATTCACGAAAACCTTTGGTGATCTATACAGACATCCCATGGGCAGCAGCAGCTTGCTGGAGCACACGGGGCCAGCGCGAGATGAGTTCTACATCGTCGAGGGCACCCTTGCCCTGGTTGCGCACGTACTGGGTGCTCGGGTCGGTGCGCGGCTCGTAGTCCCATACGGTCTGGGTACCCTGGATTAAAGCGGAGTAGACCAGACGGCGGCGGCGCTGGGAGCGCAGTACATCCTGGTGGATCTTCTCCAAATCCCAGCGGGCATGAGTTTCCTCGAGGAAGAATGCCAGGATCTTAGCTGGGTCGGTGGTGTTGGGCACTGCAAGCGGGATCTTGGCGGGGCTCGGGGTGCGAGGGGGAGTATTCGAGGGGAAGGGGTAGTCTGCCGTGTTGGCACGTTGAGGGATTGGGGATGCATGCGGGGTGTCATCCGGAGTTGGCAGGTTGATGGACGATGCCAAGTTGGTGGGCTTGGCTACGATGGCTGCGCGGGTGGAGCTGGATGGGATAGGTAGGCCAGCTGCGAGATTGGTCCTCTCCTCTGGGTCATTGACGAGATCGTAGAGCATAGGTGGGTCAATCGTCGAGTAGATGAACTTCCAGCGGCCGCGACGGATCATCATAAGAGGAGCCTGGGTGCCCTCGCCCATGTACTCTCCGTAGACAGTATCAGTGCGGGGACCTTCGCCGCCGGTCAAATACGGAACGAGGGACACACCATCGAGGGGAAGCTCGGAGATGAGTTTGGCGCCTGCCAATTCAGCGAATGTAGGCAGGAGATCCATAGTAGAAACGTTCTCGGATACGCGTTTCGGGGCGAAATGCTTGGGCGAGTGGACGAGGAAAGGAACACGAGCCGAATTCTCGAACCAGGTCATCTTGTACCACAGGCCTCGCTCGCCGAGCATGTCACCGTGATCGCCGGTGAAAACAATGATGGTGTCGTCGGCCAGGCCGGTGTTTTCAAGGACACGCAGCAGCTTGCCGACGTTAGTATCGACGTATGTGCAGGCGGCATAGTAGGCGCGACGGGCGGCACGGATGCGCTCGTCAGGCATCTCCTTATTGAACAAGTCGATACACTTAAGCACGCGCTGCGAGTGTGCATCCTGCTGGTCGTGAGGGATAGCTCCGTTCTTAGGCAGCGGGATTTCGACATCGTTGTACAGGTCCCAGAACTCCTTAGTCATGGCATAAGGGTCGTGCGGGTGGGTCATGGAGACTGTCAAGCAGAAAGGCTGCTCGTTGCGCTGCCGAACATGGTCGTACAGATATTGGGTTGACTTGTAAATCACCTCTTCATCAAAATCCAATTGATTGGTGCGTACCACGGGGCCTGCCTCCATCACGGAAGACATGTTGTGGTACCAGTCGGCACGGATGTCCTACATTCCAATGAGTACAGTGTCACAAATGGTTGTTCTTAAAATGACGTACAGGTTCATCCCAATTGACGGACCAGCCGTAGTCACCGGGATAGATATCACTGGTCAGACGTTGCTCATAGCCGTGAAGCTGGTCCGGGCCACAGAAATGCATCTTTCCGGCCAAGGCTGTGTGGTATCCCTCCCGCCGCAGATAGTGGGCATATGTGGGGGTGTCCGCTGGCAGGTCCGCCGCGTTATCATAAGCTCCAATTTTGGAGGGCAGCTGGCCGCTGACCATGACGAAGCGTGAGGGAGCACATAGCGGTGAGTTACAGTAAGCTGAGTCGAAGACCACTCCTCCGTCGGCGAGGCGGTCTAGATTAGGGGTCTTAATTGGGGAGTTCTTGTCGTGCAAGGACAATAATGGCGCAGCCATTTGGTCTGCCATGATGTAAAGGATATTGGGCTTCTTAGTCGCCATGGTGAATATCTGGTTCAATGGACGGCCAATATGGATAGTAAGTTGAAACTAAAAAAGATTAAATTATGAGAGAGAAGAAAGAAAGAGGAGAGCGTGGGAGAGCGGGTGATATATGAAGTTGGGAGAATGTGGGGAACAAAGGAGAAAATAAAAAGAAATTGAAAAAAAGATGGAAAAAAAAGTATAAATGAGAAAAAAAAAAGACCCAAAGTGGGAAAAAACGAAGTAATTCCAGAGAGGTCGGG